>JAYESA010000016.1:11972815-12545501 GCA_036927795.1 Iris macrosiphon | reverse complement strand
TAGGAGTTCATGTACTTCTCTAATATGGTATATATATATATATATATATATATATATATATATATATATATATATATATATATATATATATATATATATATTTATATATGTATGTATGTATAAATTATGGTATTTTAGTTGTAAACCCCCTCACCCAAAAATAGGTATCTTGTGTGTATTTTGTACATCCTGTATTTGTTTTAGATTATTTTTCAAATCAATTAAAACCAATGATTTTATTAGGATACTTCACCGTGGTTTGGACATTAATGATATATAATAGCCTCAAAATCTATATCGTCCATCATAGGAAGTAGCCTACACATGAGACAGTACCTGTAGGATCTTTTCGTGGCACAAAATTTGATCCTTTGGCATTAGTATGATATTAGTGTAACAACCATAGATTTTTGTGTTAAATATTTAGATATTTTTAGATATGATTTATTTGTGGTTATTTTTCTATCCCAACTTCCTGCAATTAGCATCCCATAATTTTTCATGCCAAATTAGATAATTTTATTTTTTATAAGATTTGCATATTATTTACTATTATCCTATTTTATTGGATATCCATTTAGTTATTTACTTAGTTAATTGGATAATACAGTTATTTATTATAACTAGATAAATATCTAATTATTAATTAAAAAATATTTTATAAAATATTTTGGGTGTAGTATTTTATTAAAGCTTTATAAAGTAAAATTTTCTAGAATTTATTTTGTGTGCAAATATTCTTTTTAGATTTTTTTATAACCTCATCTATATATGTAAATATATACATAAAAAAAATAGTTAATAATAATAATAATAATAATAAGGAAAAGAAAAACAAAAACAAAAGAAAGAAAAAGCAAAAACCTAACTTAAAACCTTAACCTAAACCAACCTAAACTCCTAAACTAACTCCTAAACCAAAACCAAAACCTATTTCCTAAACAAAACCTACCCACACCAACTCGCAGCTTCCTCCTCCCGATTTCGCTTTCTCTCTCTCTCTCTCTCTCTATATATATATATATATATATATATATATATATACATATACATATACATATACATATACATATACATATACATATACATATACATATACATATACATATATTAAAAAACCAAAACCATAACCCTAATCTCTCCTCTCCTCCTCCCCCGGCCGTCGACGACCGCCGCATACCGGCCAGCGACCGACGCCGCAGCAGCCGCGGGCCGCGCGGACTGAGCGCACGCGTATGAACAACAACCCGACGCCCCCTTCTTCGCGGTAATGTATCTCCCTCATCTTTAATTATTTTCTCGAGCGATTTATCCTTATACGTTCACAACCTAACCCTCTAGGATTTCCTCCAAGCGGGATTAGTTTTTGTGCCCTGGATTGGTAGAAAAATCGACCGAAAGTTGGCCAAAAAATGACCAAAAAGAGTCCAAAAATTCGACCCAAACCTCCATGTTCATGCCCAATTTGCCACCAACCCGTTCAATATTTTTAAAATCTAATAAAAAAGTTTTCTTCTCAATATAACCAAGAATTTTACTATTCTTTTAGTTTTTATTATTTTGTTTTATTTATTAAATTATTCGGCCTCCAAAACGACCAAAAACTTGGTATTTTAAAACTAAAATTTTATGATACGGAGTGCGTCCCGCCAAACGGGACTGCCTCATCGCGTACCAATTGCACCGAAAGGTGTGTATGGTATATCCTGACGTGTGAGCTTTCGCGAAAGTTGATTCGGACGTGTGTGCGCGTTGGAATCAACCCGTATCCGTAAAAAGTTCTTGTATTACGACTTTTGTAAACAACCATCCCACTTTGTGTACGCTCGTCGGAATACGACGAAACTTACGCCATTGGATTCGTGGTATCACGCTGGTCCTGTGACCCAAGTTTCACGCAATTTTGTAACAGTTGACCGAACCGCCTATTCGCGGGTCCCACGGTTTGACTTGAAAGGCAAATTTGTGATCGGTTCACCAAAATCCAAAATTGGACATACCGTTGAGTTCGTATCATTGTTTAAAATTTTTTTGACCTATAATTTGTCCAAAATTGGACACACATACCACGAATCCAATGGCGTAAGTTTCGTCGTATTCCGACGAGCATACACAAAGTGAGATGGTTGTTAAACAATCATCCCACTTTATGTACTCTCGTTAGAATGCGATTATGGCGTCACGATTGGATTCGTGGTATCACGCTGGTCCTGTGACCCAAGTTTTACGCAATTTTGAGACAATTGATCGAGCCGCCTATTCGCGGGCCCCACGGTTTGACTTGAAGGATAAATTTTTGATCGGCTCATCAAAATCCAAAATTGGACATACAGTTGAGTTCGTATCGTCGTTTAGAAATTGTTTAACCTATAATTTTTCCATTTAGAGACCTTTACCTCTGGAAGGTATTTTGGTGCAAAGTGGCCAACATATGAACCCGCTTTGACCCGAAATTATCGTTTTGCCCCTTTGTCCAAATTGGACGAAAGGGGTAGTATTTTCTGACTATCTCGCTGATTCCGGAGATGTTGGTGATGTTTATTTCAGCATACAAAGACGTTCATTCGGATGCCATAGTTTCTGATCTCTTGTGCTTGACGTCTGGACGCTTACACTACGCAGCTTTCTTGCCAAATTGCTTATAGTACTTTGCATGCTTGTCATATTTTTATATATTCATTATATGTGTTTTATATGTATTTTCTTTTCAGTCATAATTATATATTATATATATTGACACACACTTGAGACATAGTATCATGGGAGGGAAGGACAGTCAGTAGGCGTATGGGATGCCCACTTTGGTAAACCGTAGTAACTGGACGCACTACGGTAGTTGTGTCGCGATGGTGCTACCCTTGAGGTATGTCGGCTTCTGGTGTTACGATGGTCGCTACCCTCGAGGTATGTTGATTGATGGTACATGTACGTGCGTGTGAGTGTTCATGATTTATGAGATAACGTGTGTATTAGAGTAGCCTACGCCTGCCCATACGTCAAAAAATTGTCCTTATTATGCATATTCATATAGATTGTCTAGTACAACGTACTTGTATATTTTTTGTCTATTATGCATGTTTTATTGTATTCAATTGGCATACATCTATGTATCTTGTTATGTCCCTCTGAGGACCTGGTCCCTTTCCAGGTGTAGACGATCATGACTATTCGCAGGAGCACGGATCAGGACTTGCTACTTCGTTATCTTTCGAGGAGGTCTTTCCTTCGAGCCTCTCTGATCATTAGACGATATAATTATTATATTTACCTTTTATTCTAGTTTGGTAGTGAATTTGTCTCCATCCAACTATTTGTTCTTCTTGACTAATTCATAGTTGGTTCATTGACATATTTGATCATTAATTTCTTTATAATTTTTGTGGATAAGATTTAGTTATGCCTTGTGACTTATGACAATTATATACCACTTATGAATTATTGTTCATAATACAGCGTACGTATGTGTTATAGTTTTCATATATTGGAGTTGCCATATACATACGGCTGTCATGCTTACGTATTCTTAGTCCTACGTATTTTGGGACTTGGACGTGATAATAGTTATATATATATATATATATATATATATATATATATATATATATATATATATATATATATATATATATATATATATGTGTGTGTGTGTGTGTGTGTATTTATGTGTGTGACCTTGAGGGAAGAAGAAACCATGGAAAACAGTAAATAAAATAATAAAAACAGTGAGAAAAAGTAATAAAAAGTAGTGAGAGAAAAGCAGTGAGAAGCTGAGAAGAAGCAGCTAAAAACAGTAGAAAGCATAAGCCAAGAAGCAGCAGCAGAAGCAAAAACAGAATACAGCAGCGACAACGGCAGTAAGCAGCAGTGACAGTAAGCAGCAGCTTATTCGATAAGATGATAAGTTAGTAAGTTAGTGTATATATATATATATATATATATATATATATATATATATATATATATATATATATATATATAAGCACTAGTTAATATTAGTTTGTATTAATTCTAGACTACCTTGAGATACACCAAGGTAATGGGAGTGAGATATCTTGGGTACAGGTATTGAATATCCGTAGGGGGTATGTTAGTATTAGTTTAGTATAGTATTGTTATAAGTTTAAATACATATTAATGTATAGTGAGTTGTATGGGTATTAGTAATATATTAGATATTGAATTACCTTGAGATACCAAGGTAATGCCAAGGTATTGTGTTTTACTCAAGGTATTGAGTTTGCACATCAAGATGAGAGTGTAGTAGGTGTGATACCACTTTTGATTCAAAGCCAAGGTATCCACTTAGCATTAGTTTAGATATGAGTATTATATATTTTGTTTGTATACATATTGTGATATTTTTATATCTAATAAATTGCGTATCTTGTTGGTTTTCTAGTATCCTAGTATAGCTAGTATGGCCTAGTTACATAGTGTATGGACCTAATATCCTAGAGATAGACTCATACAACCTAGAAATAGCTAGTTTGACCAAATTTGACTACTTTGACCTAGAATTGACCTAGTATGACTGTTTTGACTTAGAAATAGCTTTATGACCTAGAAGTTGACTAGTTTAACTTATTTTTATTCTAAAATCTTGTATTGATATAATATTCCATATTTAGGTTTTTGAGGTACCGTACTGGACATCTTTGATACTGTTCACCGGATTTCAGGTAAGTATATTCTCTGATAGTTTCTCATTCATGATATCCGCCATGTCTCTTGTATTTAGTGTATATATCCTTGATTTCTTGACACGATGGTTACACGGATTAGTATATCCGGATCTCGTCATGAGATTTTATTCCTTGGTATTTATGGTGTATCTTATGCAAGCCTTATTTTCTTGTTCTTCTTGTACAAATACAGATATTGGTTCATGAGAAGAGTAGCGCCCTTCTTATGGAATCCTATGTCATAACGTACCATGGTTGGATCAACTATACCAGTCGAGGACGAGAGTATGTAGTGTAGATATGTGATCATACCCTCCTTGTGCATGTCTTGTTCCTTGAATAGTGTTAATCATACACCGTACGTATAATTAACCAGGCCATAATCCTTGTGCAAGTTCCCGAACTACTTTCCTGTGTTTCGTTCGGTGGTTGCGTTGCAGATTGCGCTGGTACCATTCATTCAAAAGAAGGTAAATTACATTAGGATCATAATGTATTATGGACTTACTGCATGAACTTATCTCATTTTGGTCTAGCGAGTTCAAGAGTTCGCACAGGAATTTGATCGTTAAAGGAACTTTTCCAGCACGAAGTCTAAGGAACTTGAATCTGTGCTCTAATACCACTATGTCACGCCCCGAGGCGTCCCCCGAGTCGTGACCGCCGTGCGGGCCTGGGGTTGCGCCCGCACAAGGCTAAAGTATTTTGCATAGCAAGCACATATTCAGAGTACACAGATAAATTGAAACACAGATTTGAAACATGGAAAAGTTCTCTTTATTGATAATGAACATCTATTACAAACTCTTGAACGAGTTAGCTAATATGCCGAACGGCTTACAAAAGAGATGACTCAAAATGAGATAGCAGTCCTGTACATTACATCCTTTTTATAAACTCAAAATGATAAAGACCTCCAGGCTGGAGGAAGGCTTTGCCACGAAGCTGCATTTGTGTATGAAGAGTTGCAAGCTTCTGGCTACAAAATGCTTCGAGGGCGCGGTGAAGATGTGCCAATAGCTGGACTGGATCGGGAAGATGACTTCGGCTCCTCGCTCGGTTCGCCTTGGTACGGAGAACCTGTTTCAACGAGGGTCAGCATATCGAAACATGCTGGTGAAGGCGAGCTAACCTGACTATACCAATCAACATGTTGTTAAATGAAGCATGCATATTTGTGGGTTTCTATCTTGCCTTAGTTCATTTACAAGTAAGCAGCATATAGAATTTACTGAAATAAACATGCCACCGTTCGGTGGATTTTACCTGTCCGTCTGAATGACCTGCACAATACTTACTTTGCCTTCCCTGCCACGAAGACACAAGTTAGTATGCAACAGGTTTAAATATACATAGAGATCACTAGCGTGGTGCCACGAGGGACGAGTTATAGTCACGGGATAGAAAACGATATGCGACGCAGGTTGCGAGCCCCGCCACATGCCGTTTACTTCCTCAATTCCAATTGACTAATCCATATATTTCGTCCGGATCGGATCGGTCCCAGCGCCCTGGCGACCGTCCGCGAAACCTCCAAAACCTTGTGTACAAGTTGTCCGTGATCGAAGCGTTCATTAAGTTTTCCATCAATCCATGCACGTTTTAAGATAATTTCTAGCACGATACCTGTTCCATACACAGCAGTCTTTGCATAGTCTATATAATCCATCTATGGCAAAGAAAAGTGTGTTCCATATGCATAACAATATTTCATAGAGATATGCATTCTAACTAAACATGAAACATGTAATAAATATTCCAAATGAACAAGCATGCATACAAGTGTTCGTTCACGAGTTTGATTGACAAGCAGTATTACCAAGTCTATTCTCTTTTATCTTGGTATCTTTTATTATTACTTGGTATCGTTTGATCGGGGCAACAAGAATGCAAGAGTTTTGGTGTGAAGCTTGGAAGCAGGGCTAGCTAATCGGGTTGGTAGCCACTCACTTGGTTGGAAGGAAAGGAGAAGGAAAGAGGCGCTTCACGACTTCGCTCGCAAGCCGCCTACTGCTCGTTCACCTGCACACGAACAGCTCGATTAATACTTCTTCCTCTCTTTCCAATCTCGGAATTAAAGTACAGTTCAATGAACGAAAACAATAAAAACCATCGAAACCGTTCAAGGAAAACAAGCAAATCCCAAAACCAACTCAAAGCACGAAAGCAACAAGCGATATCGAAAATCGAGGCAATAAAAGATAGCAGCGGAGAGGTCCCTCCTGACTCTGCCGCTAAGCCGATCCTTGGGGCGCGGTCCACTGAATATGGGAATCGATTCCGAAGAAACAAATCCATAACGAGGACGAGTTCTTAATTCAATCTATCCCGATCGAACGATACCGTCTTTGTGTTTCTTAGCCGCGCTCCTCGAATAGGAGGAACGGGGCGCTACATCCTACCCAACTAATTGGAAGTTTCGTCCCGAAACTTAGGAATAGAGTCTACTTCTAAGGAACATTGCGTTGAGGCAGGATTTTAGAGGGGTGGGGACAATCTCGAAATATGTGGCCTGGACCGTCACAGTTGAAGCACATACCCTTTCTAACATGGCAGTTATTAGCGGTGTACCCCGGATTTTTACAATAGAAGCATAGTCCATTCTCCTGGTTCCCTTTATGCTGACCACCATCGTTTCGACGCTTTGCAGTATTGTTCCCTCCGTCGTTGCTATGGCGTTTGTGACTGGATGTATGCACAGCGCCGGTAGAAACGTGAGGATACTGTGGCTCGAGCGATAGGGCATGATTCATGACTTCACGTATTGTTCCATACTGATTATTGACTACGTGCAAATAGATGGCAGGGCGTAATCCACCTTTAAACCTTCTGGCTCGACTCGCTGCATCAGGTAAATAGGCCCTAGCAATTTAGAGAGTCGGTTGAATTCAGCGGAGTATTGCTTGACTGTCATACTGCCCTGCTGTAGCTGCACGAAATCGTTTTCCCTCTGACGTTGCACTGGAGGGGGTATAAACTCCTCTTCGAACGCGGCACGAAAGGTCGTCCACGAGATCGCCTCCTCTCCGTGATCAAATTGGAGAGATCGTCGATGCACGTCCCACCAATCGTGTGCGTTGAGGCGGAGCTGTAGTTGGGCGCAGGCGACGCGCTTATCTTCGGGGACCTCTAGCAGAGCGAAGTGATCTTCAAGCTCGGCTAGCCAATCTAGAGCTACCACTGGGTCCTCAGTTCCATTGAATGGAGTATTGCAGACTTTCTTGAAATGGCCCAAGTTGAAGGCAGTCACGTCCCTCGGCCTTGGGATTTGAGGCGTCTCCACTTCAAGCACGGGCTGTTCCACCGGAGTCGTTGCTGTTGCGACGGAATGGTTGGCAGCCAAAGTTTGAACGATTTGTTGTAGGGTATCTACCTGCTTCTGTTGGACTGAGAATCGGTTCTCTAGATTGCTCTCGAACCTGGCTTGGCGAGCATCGTCTCTTTGTCATTGCGATTCTAACATTTGCATCACCCGCTCTAGCGGGTCGACTTGAGACATGCCTCGCTGGCTCCGAGAGCTTCCCGAAGTACCCGAACTACTTTCCTGTGTTTCGTTCGGTGGTTGCGCTGCAGATTGCGCTGGTACCATTCCTTCAAAAGAAGGTAAATTATATTAGGATCATAATGTATTATGAACTTACTGCATGAACTTATCTCATTTTGGTCTAGCGAGTTCAAGAGTTCGCACAGGAATTTGATCGTTAAAGGAACTTTTCCAGCACGAAGTCTAAGGAACATGAATCTGTGCTCTGATACCACTATGTCACACCCCGAGGCATCCCCCGAGTCGTGACCGCCGTGCGGGCCTGGGGTTGCGCCCGCACAAGGCTAAAGTATTTTGCATAGCAAGCACATATTCAGAGTACGCAGATAAATTGAAACACAGATTTGAAACATGGAAAAGTTCTCTTTATTGATAATGAACATCTATTACAAACTCTTGAACGAGTTAGCTAATATGCCGAACGGCTTACAAAAGAGATGACTCAAAATGAGATAGCAGTCCTGTACATTACATCCTTTTTATAAACTCAAAATGATAAAGACCTCCAGGCTGGAGGAAGGCTTTACAACGAAGCTGCATTTGTGTATGAAGAGTTGCAAGCTTCTGGCTTCAAAATACTTCGAGGGCGCGGTGAAGATGCGCCAACAGCTGGACTGGATCGGGAAGACGACTTCGGCTCCTCGCACGGTTCGCCTTGGTGCGGAGAACCTGTTTCAACGAGGGTCAGCATATCGAAACATGCTGGTGAAGGCGAGCTAGCCTGACTATACCAATCAACACGTTGTTTGAATGAAGCATGCATATTTGTGGGTTTCTATCTTGCCTTAGTTCATTTACAAGTAAGCATCATATAGAATTTACTGAAATGAACGTGCCACCGTTCGGTAGATTTTACCTGTCCGTCTGAATGACCTGCACAATACTTACTTTGCCTTCCCTGCCACGAAGACACAAGTTAGTATGCAACAGGTTTAAATATACATAGAGATCACTGGCGTGGTGCCACGAGGGACGAGTTATAGTCACGGGATAGAAAACAATATGCGACGCAGGTTGCGAGCCCCGCCACATGCCGTTTACTTCCTCAATTCCAATTGACTAATCCATATGTTCCGTCCGGATCGGATCGGTCCCAGCGCCCTGGCGACCGTCCGCAAAACCTCCAAAACCTTGTGCACAAGTTGTCCGTGATCGAAGCGTTCGTTAAGTTTTCCATCAATCCATGCACGTTTCAAGATAATTTCTAGCATGATACCAGTTCCATACACAACAGTCTTTGCATAGTCTATATGATCCATCTATGGCAAAGAAAAGTGTGTTCCATATGCATAACAATATTTTATAGAGATATGCATTCTAACTAAACATGAAACATGTAATAAATATTCCAAACGAATAAGCATGCATACAAGTGTTCGTTCACGAGTTTGATTGACAAGCAGTATTACCAAGTCTATTCTCCTTTATCTTGGTATCTTTTATTATTACTTGGTATCGTTTGATCGGGGCAACAAGAATGCAAGAGTTTTGGTGTGAAGCTTGGAAGCAGGGCTAGCTAATCGGGTTGGTAGCCACTCACTTGGTTGGAAGGAAAGGAGAAGGAAAGAGGCGCTTCACGACTCCGCTCGCAAGCCGCCTACTGCTCGTTCACCTGCACACAAACAGCTCGATTAATACTTCTTCCTCTCTTTCCAATCTTGGAATTGAAGTACAGTTCAATGAACGAAAACAATGAAAACCATCGAAACCGTTCAAGGAAAATAAGCAAATCCCAAAACCAACTCAAAGCACGAAAGCAACAAGCGACATCGAAAATCGAGGCAATAAAAGATAGCAGCGGAGAGGTCCCTCCTGACTCTGCCGCTAAGCCGATCCTTGGGGCGCGGTCCACTGAATATGGGAATCGATTCCGAAGAAACAAATCCATAACGAGGACGAGTTCTTAATTCAATCTATCCCGATCGAACGATACCGTCTTTGTGTTTCTTAGCCGCGCTCCTCGAATAGGAGGAACGGGGCGCTACATTGGCTCTGGAGGATCTCATCCCGACTGAGACAGATGACCCAGGACTCATAGCACAGTAGTTAGACTCTTTTGTACTGGATTTGTCTCCAGCATTATTATTAGTATTTCTTTGATATCACTCATTGGATATTATTTTTCTCGTGAGATATATTGTCACTCTTCTGTTCTTTTATCATATTCTTGCGATTGTTCCATCTTATAGATTTGTGAATGAGTATTCATATTACATTGGTAGCATATTTATATCTGGATTGTTAGATAGATAGATTACCCAAATATTGTTCTATCTCCGATGCTGCGGCGTAGGCTGGGCGTTGTTCACTACTCTTGCCCCTACATCGGGTGCGGGTCGTGACATCTAGTTTTCAAGGTTCATAACTAGAAGATACTAGTTAAACTAGTTACTATACTAAGTATGACTTATATATATATATATATATATATATATGGTATTGAGTAATACATTCTCAATCTCTTAGGTAAAACCAACCTTAGTTACCTAATAACTCACATTACCTTAGATATACATTTATATAATACCTCACTACTTAGCTAACCCTTAACTTACTATAACTCCTCACTTCAGAGTTACTAGATATTAACCTTCAAACCATAGTTCTATACCTCACCATTGACACTCCCTACTATCACTATACCCTCACAGTCCATACTCTTACATACCCCACTCCTATTGATACGACTACCCTACTGACCACTAAACACATGGCCTACCCTCTTACTAAGCAATAAACTACACTGCCTCCCCTCTAGTTCTTACACTCAGCTTTCCCCACAAGCAGTTACTTCCAGATAAAGTTACTGCTACTACTTAGCATTAACATGGTATTTTATTAACAAGGACTCCATGATACCTGACACTCACATCGGTTTACTTAACACATCTAATATCCTATACTGGTACAGGTATACCATTGTACATATATCATCCTGCAATTGTACCTAGGTAACTCCATTTTATTTTAGACCTGAACATCACAAGTTAGCACTGCTAACTAACCATTTTTCACACAAGTATCAGACTCTCTCTCCTGGATACTCTACTGATGCTGCTACTAGTAGTGACTAGCTGCTACCTTGTAGTGCTTACTTTACTGCAGCATCGAGCATTACAACCCCTGCACAAGTACCCGAGCATACCACTACAACTAACAATAAGAGCCACATACCCCAACTCAGTCCTCTTAATAATACTCTAAGCTAATTTCCCATTCATAATCCGAGCCACCTTGTATCTGATACCAAGTTGCTATAGTTTCTGTGTGCATATTTATGGTAATACACTTGGTGCCTGCTGCTACTGTGATTCCTTAATGCTCGATCCCCCTCTTCCCTTGCTACTTAATTGCACACTGATGATACAAGACCCGATCATTATCAAGCCTCCCCCTTAGCTCATTCACCACCTTAACAACAACACACTACAACAGCTAAATTAACACCTTGCTACTCTCAATGGTGAGTACATAAATAGGTATATGTGTATAAACACTCCCACACACAAAGCCAACACACTCTTAATCACCAAAACATAGATAGCTCATATATTAACACATAGGCATAAATATACATGCTAACATATATAAAATATACTCAATTTATATATAACATACCTACATACTGTAATGCCCCGTTCCCCCTACTCGGAAAGCGCGGCCAAAAAATACTTACGACCGTCCGAACGGGACAGATTGAATTAAGATCCTTTCCTCGTTATGGATTGGTTTCTTCGGAATCAGGTCCCATATACAATGGATTGTGCCTCGAGGATGGACTCGGCGGCAGAGTCGAGAGGGGCCTTTCTGTTGCGTTGGTTTCTTGTCCGTTTTTGTGCCGCTTGGTTGCTTTCTTGTTGGTTTTATGACTTGCGTTTTCTTGAACGGTTTCAATAGATTTCATTGCTTTCGTTCTTAGGATTTCGCATTTCGTATTGAGCCTTGGAGACCGAAGCAGGAGGTATTGATCATCCGTTGGTGCGTACAGGTGATCGTGTAGACGACGCGCGAGCGGAGTCTTAGAGATCTCTCCTTATTCTTCCTATTCAACCAACTTGTGAGTGGCTCTATTTCGATAAGCACCTTCTTTCCAAGGGCTCCGTTCATAATAAAATTGACTCAGTTGTGCATTCAATCAAACGATACCAATTAAGTAACAAGTTGGTAACAAGATAAGATAAGAAGTAGGCTTGGAACACCCATTGCTTGTCATACAAAACCTTGCATAAATTCATTGATGCATGCATGTTCGTTGGGTGTTTAATGGGTTGGTATTTATTGATAGTTCAAAGTGTTCTTCTATAAACTGCTGCATGTTATTTCATATAACTTGTTGGTTGATTATGATAGTACAGTAAAGCAGTTTCGTACATGATGTTCTTTAAATCGCTAGTAAGTAAATCTATGAAGTTCGGTTCATAGAAATGGTCATGAAAATTCTTGTGCACAAGGGATCCAGGTTCCTGCGAACGGTTACCGGGGCACCGGGCTGTTTCGACCCGGGCGGAATCTACTTTATTAGTCGTGCTAAAATGAGTTAGCACAGGGAGCGGGGAATTGTAGCGGGGCTAGCTACCCGCGCTGCAAGCGTCGCCGCCAGCCCAGACTAAACCCATGATGGCTCCTAAACAACAAAGAAAGATATTGTGTATATTTAAACTGTGCAGACTAACTATGTCTTCGTGACAGGGAAGGCTATGGTAAGTTGTACAGGTGGTTCAGACGGTACAGGTAAAGTCACCGAACGGTGGCATGTGGAGTTATGTTATTTTGTTCTTGCATACCTGCTAAATGAAATCTGAACTAGGCAAGAATAGAAACCCACCTAAGAACATAATTGTAGCATACTCATTAGATCTCATCTCATGAGCTTGGTAAAGTTGAGCAGCTAGCCTTCACCAGTACTTTTCGAAGTACTGACCCTCGTTGTAGCAGGTTCCCCGGCGCAAGGCAACGCGGCGAGGAGCTGAAGTTCTCTCCGGACTTTTGGGATCCTTGGCGGTTCGTGGCCAAGACTTTTGGAGGCTCAAGCTAGAAGCCTTTCACTCTCTCCGTTGCTGAATATCGCTAAGGCGATGGTGCTTACTCGCACCCAAGGTGTTTTGTGTTTTTGAATCTATATAAAGGGACATAATGTATGGATCGGCTATCTCATTTTGCGTCCAAGTTTGTAAGCCCGTGGGGCATTTTATACTTTTGAGTCAAGCGATGTAAAAAGATGTTCATTATGAATAAAAAGAGAAACTTTTCTATGCCTCAACCTTGTGTTATCTTATATGTCCACTCTGTTGCATTGTTCTAAAGAATATCCTTATCGCTAAGGCCTTGTGCACGCGCGCCCTATGCGTGCACGGCATCACGCCCGGGGGACGATTATCGATTAGCCAAAATCGGGGCGTGACATATTGGTATCAGAGCATGCTTCAGATCCTTTGATCTCACAAAGAAAGTTTCTAAAGAGGACCTTGTTCCTTCCGAATAGACCCTTGAATTTGCTTGGCCAAAATGAGATACGTTCCATACAGTGAGTCCATAATATACCTTGAGACTAATACAAGTTACTTTCCTTTCAAGGAATGACTTCCGAGCCGGGTGCACAAGCGCAGATGGTGGCGCAAGTGCAAGCGAGTAGTTCAGGCACCTCGGGCAGCTCTGGGAGTCCAACTGCCGCACCCTCTGCCGATCCGTTCGAGCGAATGATGCGTTTGATGGAGACGCAGCAGAAACAAGCTGAACTACGGCAGAGTCAGTTCGAGTCACGGATTGAGGCTCAATTCGTGGCGCAGCGATTTCAGGCGGATACACAACAGAAGCAGATGAATAGTCTGCAAACAATGGTGACGAATATGGTCGCCAACAATCATTCTGCATCCGCCCCCGCAACCGTGCCTATAGTTGCTGAAGCCACTGGACCGCAGAATTCCCAGGGTACCTTACCCTCAGGCGAGAATGGGTCAATCGTGTCGATATCAGAATTTAAGAAGATGTGCCGTGCTACGTTTAAAGGCACCGAGGACCCTTCCTTAGCGATGGACTGGCTGGTCGAGTTGGAGGACCACTTTGAAGCGCTGTGCCTAGACGAGACCAAGAAAGTGGCGTGTGCCCAGCTTCAGCTCCGACAAAATGCACATGATTGGTGGGATGTGCACAAGCAAGCTATTTTGAGTGAAGGTGGCACAACGGCTATCTCCTGGTCCGTGTTTCGCAAGGCCTTCGTGGAGGAATACCTTCCACCCGCCGTCCGTCGCGAAAAGGAAGACGAGTTTGCGCTACTGAAGCAGGGAGACATGACGGTGCGTCAATACGCTTCAGAGTTCAACCGACTTGCAAAATTTGCCAAGTCTCAGCTCGCCGATGCCGAAAGTCGTGCACGAAAGTTCGAGCTCGGACTACGACCTTCTATCCGTGCTCACGTCGTAGTGACTCAATATCGTACCATGCGGGAGTCCTTGAATCATGCACTGTCTCTAGAGTCGCAGTATCCTCCAGTTCGCACCAGCGCTGTGCAAAATTATAATCACAAGCGTCCTGCCAACACAGGAGGAAACAACGTGCATAAGCGCCACAACAACAACGGCGGCTCCCAAGACTCGAATCAAGGAAAGAGGCAAGGACAAAATTGTGCCTACTGCCGCAAGCCAGGACACCACGTCAGCGAATGTCGCGCGAGCAAGGGAGGATGTTTCAATTGTGGCAAGATGGGCCACATTGCTCGTAATTGTCCAACCCGTTCCAACGATCCATCTTCACACCGTCCGCAGCAGAATAATGACTCAGCTCAGGGTCAGGGGCAAACTCAACGAGCGAACCAGGCACCGCAAAACGCTCAGGGACGAGTCTATGCTTTGACTCGGGATGAGGCACTTGTATCGAACACGAGGTGTCAGGTATATTACTTTTTAATAATGTACCTGCTCGAGTATTGTTTGATTCTGGTGCAACACATAGCTTCATTTCGGCGGATTTTGCCGCCGAACACACATTCCCTATGACACCGCTAGGCTTAAACCTAAGTGTTAGCACTCCTTCGGGCGTAGATTTATCGGCTCGCTTAGTCTGTCGTGAAGGTAACATTTGCATCGGGGGACGGAGATTGTCATTAGATGCGATAGTTCTAGACATAAGGGACTACGATCTTATTCTGGGGATGGATTGGCTCGGCGCTTGTTCAGCTACAATCGACTGTGCGAAAAAGGAAGTCGTGTTTCGTTTGCCCGGCGAGATCGAGTTTTGCTTCACGTGTAGTCCTGAGTCGAAAGCGTCGAATGCCTGCATGGTGATCTCAGCAATGTCTGCTCGACGGATGATTCACTCCGGCTGCGAAGGGTACTTAGCGTCCGTTCGAGACACTCGGCAAGATTGCGCAAACGTTGAGTCTATTCCCGTTGTGGCGGATTTTCCTGATTTGTTTCCCGACGAGTTGCCAGGCATGCCGCCCGATCGAGAGACAGAGTTCACTATAGACACATTCCCAGAAACTCGACCAATTTCCAAGACGCCGTATCGAATGGCCCCGACAGAATTGAAGGAGCTTAAAGTACAGTTGCAAGACTTGCTAGATCGAGGATACATTCGGCCTAGTGTATCTCCGTGGGGTGCGCCAGTACTATTCGTAAAGAAAAAGGATGGCTCGTTGCGGCTCTGCATCGACTATCGAGAATTGAATAAAGCAACCATTCGTAACCAGTATCCTCTTCCAAGAATAGACGATCTTTTCGATCAGTTGCAAGCTGCCACGGTATTCTCTAAAATTGACCTCCGTTCGGGCTATCACCAATTAAAGATCAAGCCAGACGATGTGCCAAAGTCAGCTTTTCGAACTCGCTATGGCCATTATGAGTTCCTAGTGATGCCGTTCGGACTAACCAATGCACCCGCTGCCTTTATGAGTTTAATGAACCTTGTGTTCCGGCCCTATCTCGATAAGTTTGTAGTAGTATTCATCGATGATATCTTGGTGTATTCGAAGAGTGAGGAAGAACATGCAGAGCACTTGCGGACCGTGCTACAAACTCTTCGGGACAACCAGCTATATGCTAAACTGAGTAAGTGTGAATTCTGGCTAAGTAGTGTATCTTTCCTCGGGCACATCATTTCTGCGGGAGGCATCTCAGTCGATCCAAAGAAGGTGGAGGCCATTGTCGAGTGGAAGCGACCTGCATCCGTTAGCGAGATTCGAAGCTTCCTCGGGCTAGCGGGCTACTACAGACGGTTCGTGAAGGATTTTTCCAAACTTGCACTACCTCTGACTCGCCTCACACAAAAGGGAGTCGCATTTGAGTGGTCCGCCGACTGCGAAGCTTCGTTTAAAGAGTTAAAGCATCGCCTCACCTCTGCCCCGTTACTTGCACTACCAGACGAGATCTCGGGATTCCAAATATTTAGCGACGCGTCCGGGTAAGGCTTGGGGTGTGTACTTATGCAGCGAGATCGAGTGATAGCCTATGCCTCCAGGCAACTAAAGAAGCACGAGAAAAATTATCCTACACACGACCTGGAATTAGCGGCAATTGTCTTTGGCCTGAAATTGTGGCGACACTACCTTTATGGAGTGCCTTGCCGAATTTATACTGATCACAAGAGCTTGAAGTACCTATTCACCCAGACGGACCTCAACCTTCGTCAGCGCCGTTGGCTAGAATTGATAAAAGATTACGACTTGACGATAGACTACACGCCTGGAAAAGGGAACGTTGTAGCGGATGCTTTGAGTCGGATCTTCGTTGGATCTCTGTCAGTCGATCGCAGGTTACGAAGGGACTTAGAAGAAATGGGCATCGAACTCCGAATTCGATATCGTGGCGCGCGGGTCGCTCAAATGCAATTCGTACCCAACCTAATAGAGTGGGTCACATCTACTCAGAAAGACGACCCTTTCCTAAGGAAGATGCACGAGCAGATTCTAGCGGGGAAGGCGAAGGACTTTGCAGTAGATGAAAATGGAGCGTTGCAGGTGAAAGGAAGGCTATGTGTCTCCGATAATTCAGAACTTAGAAAGGAGATCCTTGCGGAAGCTCATTACGCAGCCTATATGATCCATCCCGGGAGCACGAAGATGTATAAGAACCTCCGAACGACCTTCTGGTGGCACGGCATGAAGAAAGATGTTGCACTCTTTGTGTCCGAATGCATAACTTGTCAAAGGGTGAAAGCAGAGCATCAGAGGCCGGGCGGGGAGATGCAAAATCTTGCTATCCCGGAATGGAAATGGGAGCACATCTGCATGGATTTTATTGTTGGCCTGCCAAGGACGCAACGGGGGAACGACGCGATCTGGGTTATCGTCGACCGGTTAACCAAGTCTGCACACTTTATTGCCATCAAAAGTACTTGGAGCGCCGATCGCCTCGCCCAGACCTACCTTGACGAGATAGTCCGGCTGCACGGAGTGCCAGTTTCTATAGTATCAGATCGGGACGGGCGATTCATCTCGCGTTTCTGGGAGAGCCTTCAGTTGGCGATGGGGACCAAGTTGAAGTTCAGCTCAGCCTATCATCCACAAACCGATGGTCAGACGAAACGAGTGAATCAGATACTAGAAGACATGTTGCGCCTCTGCGTGATCGATTCGAAGTCAAGTTGGGACGTCTACCTGTCGCTGCCCGAATTTGCATACAACAACAGTTATCAGTCCAGCATCGAGATGGCTCCGTACGAGGCTTTGTATGGGCGGAAGTGTAGGTCACCAATCTGCTAGGACGAAGTCGGAGAACGGCAAATCCTTGGGCCGGAGCTGGTTGAACAAACCGTCCAAAAGGTTCGGTTGATTCGTGAACGGTTGAAGACAGCACAAAGCCGACAAAAGAGTTATGCCGATGCTCGACGTCGCCCCCTTGAATTCTTTGAAGGGGACCATGTGTTCTTGAAAGTCTCGCCTATGCGCGGAGTCATGCGGTTCGGAATAAAAGGAAAGCTAAGTCCGAGATTTGTTGGACCGTTTGAAGTTCTCAAACGGGTTACTCCGGTCGCCTATCAAGTTGCTTTGCCGCCTGCCCTATCAGAAGTACACGATATTTTTCACGTTTCTCAGCTGAGAAAGTTTGTACACGACCCGAACCACATAGTCGACTTGGGGCAGTTGAATCTGCAAGCGGACTTGTCGTACGCGGCGGAGCCTGTCCAAGTTTAGGATCGTAAAGAGAAGCAGTTGCGGAACCGAACCGTCTCGCTAGTGCGCGTCCTGTGGCGGAACCACTCGGTCGAGGAGTCGACCTGGAAACTTGAAGCTGATATGAGGGAAAGGTTCCCCTCATTATTCCTTAGTGGTAGGTTCTATTCCTAAGTTTCGGGATGAAACTTTCTTTTGGATGGTTATGATGTAATGCCCCGTTCCCCTTACTCGGGTAGCGCGGCCAAGAAATACTTACGACCGTCCGAACGGAACAGATTGAATTAAGATCCTTTCCTCGTTATGGATTGGTTTCTTCGGAATCAGGTCCCATATACAATGGATTGTGCCTCGAGGATGGACTCGGTGGCAGAGTCGAGAGGGGCCTTTCCGTTGCGTTGGTTTCTTGTCCGTTTTCGTGCCGCTTGGTTGCTTTCTTGTTGGTTTTATGACTTGCGTTTTCTTGAACGGTTTCAATGGATTTCATTGCTTTCGTTCTTAGGATTTCGTATTTCGTATTGAGCCTTGGAGACCGAAGCAGGAGGTATTGATCATCCGTTGGTGCGTGCAGGTGATCGTATAGATGATGCGCGAGCGGAGTCTTAGAGATCTCTCCTTCTTCTTCCTATTCAACCAACTTGTGAGTGGCTCTATTTCGATAAGCACCTTCTTTCCAAGGGCTCCGTTCATAATAAAATTGACTCAGTTGTGCATTCAATCAAACGATACCAATTAAGTAACAAGTTGGATAACAAGATAAGATAAGAAGTAGGCTTGGAACACCCATTGCTTGTCATACAAAACCTTGCATAAATTCATTGATGCATGCATGTTCGTTGGGTGTTTAATGGGTTGGTATTTATTGATAGTTCAAAGTGTTCTTCTATAAACTGCTGCATGTTATTTCATATAACTTGTTGGTTGATTGTGATAGTACAGTAAAGCAGTTTCGTACATGATGTTCTTTAAATCGCTAGTAAATAAATCTATGAAGTTCGGTTCATAGAAATGGTCATGGGAATTCTTGTGCACAAGGGATCCAGGTTCCTGCGAACGGTTACCGGGGCACCGGGCCGTTTCGACCCGGGCGGAATCTACTTTATTAGTCGTGCTAAAATGAGTTAGCACAGGGAGCGGGGAATTATAGCGGGGCTAGCTACCCGCGCTGCAAGCGTCGCCGCCAGCCCAGACTAAACCCATGATGGCTCCTAAACAACAAAGAAAGATATTGTGTATATTTAAACTGTGCAGACTAACTATGTCTTCGTGACAGGGAAGGCTATGGTAAGTTGTACAGGTGGTTCAGACGGTACAGGTAAAGTCACCGAACGGTGGCATGTGGAGTTATGTTATTTTGTTCTTGCATACCTGCTAAATGAAATCTGAACTAGGCAAGAATAGAAACCCACCTAAGAACATAATTGTAGCGTACTCATTAGATCTCATCTCATGAGCTTGGTAAAGTTGAGCAGCTAGCCTTCACCAGTACTTTTCGAAGTACTGACCCTCGTTGTAGCAGGTTCCCCGGCGCAAGGCAACGCGGCGAGGAGCTGAAGTTCTCTCCGGACTTTTGGGATCCTTGGCGGTTCGTAGCCAAGACTTTTGGAGGCTCAAGCTAGAAGCCTTTCACTCTCTCCGTTGCTGAATATCGCTAAGGCGATGGTGCTTACTCGCACCCAAGGTGTTTTGTGTTTTTGAATCTATGTAAAGGGACATAATGTATGGATCGGCTATCTCATTTTGCGTCCAAGTTTGTAAGCCCGTGGGGCATTTTATACTTTTGAGTCAAGCGATGTAAAAAGATGTTCATTATGAATAAAAAGAGAAACTTTTCTATGCCTCAACCTTGTGTTATCTTATATGTCCACTCTGTTGCATTGTTCTAAAGAATATCCTTATCGCTAAGGCCTTGTGCACGCGCGCCCTACGCGTGCACGGCATCACGCCCGGGGGACGATTATCGATTAGCCGAAATCGGGGCGTGACACATACACACATCTATTTATGTGCACTAGTGTCAATTAGTCGAACACCTATAGTGTATAATTGAGAAACTCATGATACGTGTCCAAATGAAGAACCAAAACCTAAGTTCTTCCACATATAGCATTTATATATATCAACTACATCCTAATACAATTAAACTAACTTGCTACAATGAGAATTGAGGAGTAATTTCATAAAACACCCAAAATAAGCTCTATTTCACATCGTATCGTGATACGGCCGGCTCGTATCCAATTGTGGACACGTACTAGTCTCCCAACCCTGATCTAAGTCTAATTGGACTAAACTAGTGTCATGACACACACTTGATATGTCAATCTCGTAATTTTCCTAAATTACACACAAAAACCTATGTAGAAGTGTCAAATTACATCAATAGAGCCAAGAACTTCATGCTATAGGTGGCCCAATGCCATGAGAGGATTCCTAAGGGTCAATTGCATGATTTAAAACTCAAAATAAAAGAAAGATTCATATTTATACCTATTGGGAGATAGATTCCTAATAAATTATTTCCACGAATATGATCCAGACACAATCTCCTTGCCAAAGCTCCTCCTCCAAGTGCTCCTTGCTACTTCAAGCTCTAATGCTCTTTGAGTGATAAAAATGAGAGAAAATATGAATGAATTGAGAGGAATTGATAAAGAAATGAATTGAATTTGGGATCTAGGAATTTGGGAATCTAAAAATGAGTGCAAATGAAGAGGAGAGAGAAGCCTCTCTATAGTGGCCGGCCCCTTTCTCCCTTCTCAAAGTCACAAGCAAAAGTCTAAGTTACCCCTACATGATAAATTATGAAAAATAATTAAGGTAGGACTATTTGGGAAGTCTCTACACTAATGCAATTTAGTCTAATCCTCTTAATTAAATAGAGGGAATGGTCTAATGGACCTAGTCCATGTTAGGCTCACTAGTTGTCATGACAAGTCTAATTGGGTTCACTAGTGTCATGTTTAAATAATAGACTAGCCCACTAACTATAAATAAATAATATAAGGAACCAAGTAATTATATAGCACACTAAGTAATATTTAATTTCTAAAATAATATAACTATGCCAAATTACTAAAATACCCCTATTCGAAAAAGTGAGATTGACTATCCTACCCACCTTAGAAAATTTTGTCCTCAAATTTAAGGAAGAAACTAACTATAAAAAATAATCACAATAAGCACGAAAGAATTATACCTCACGGCTCAAACATATAAGGATATCGCTCGTGTATCTCGGCCTCTTACTCCCAGATAGACTTCCCTGGAGAGATGCCTCCACGCGACGTATACCAAAGGAATCGTCTGGTTCCGCAACACCTTCTTCCTGTAATCCAAAATCTCCACAAGATGCTCTGGATAGCTGAGAGTCGGGCCCATCTCGATCTTCGAGTGATCCAATACATGGCTAGCGTGTGCCATGTACCATCTCAGCTGTGACACGTAGAACACTTTGTGTACTGCCTCTAGTGCAGGCGACAAGTCTAGTCTGTAGGCCACTATACCGACCCTCTTAAGAATACCGAAGGGTTCGATGTACCGTGGACTAAGAGCTTCCCACCTCCGCCAAAGCGAATCATATCCCGTGTCAGAGAAATCCTCAAGAACACCAAATTTCCCACCTAGCACAAAACACAGCCTTACCACTCTATCTAAAACAAGCAATAACAAACAATGCAAACAAAACCTATACCTCAAATTCCAATGGTCTCCGGTGGATATCGGCCCAATGCCGTTGTTTGTCATGCGCCACAAGAAGTCTATCCCTGATAAGCTTCACATTCTCAGCTGCATCCACAACCATCTCCGATCCCAATAAGGCTCTCTCAGCAACATCATCCCAAGATAACATAGTACGGTATCTCCGTCCATACAATACCTTAAATTCTGACATCTTGATACTGGCCTGGCAGCTGTTGTTATAAGAAAACTCTACCTAGTGAAGGCGATCCTCCCTAGAGCCTCCAAAATCGAAAACATAGTTGTGTAGCATATTCTCAAAAGTCTGGTGTCAAGACCCGCACCCAAAATTTGGGGCACGAGTACGTGGGTACGTCCAGTCTATGCCGCAGCATCGGCGGTAGAACGCTGTCTAGGTCACAATACTATCTAATCACTCTCACACGAATATCCAACTCCATAAGGAGACACAAATATCATAATATAATATGGAATACTCAATCACAGAAAATAAAGCAAGACGAGATATCGGAGAAAATAACGAAATATAAGGCAAGTCTAAACAATAATAAACAGTCTAACCTGCAATCAATAACATCCAAATCTCCAAGTATGCCAGAAATAAATCCTCTAAGTCATAGTCTAAAAAAAATATCTAGTCAGGATTGGAGCAAAGTATAAGCACTAACAACAGTTCCATGTATATTGACAAAAACTATAATACAGTGTAAAGAAATACAAGATGGATATAAATACTAGCAATAAACAATACTGGAATAATGAGATACTGGAAATAGAAATACTGGAGCATATGTCATCATCAATGGTACACTAGCAATGAACAAGAATACAAGTGCATGCTAGAACAATAAACTGGAATATAGGTGAATACTAGAACAATAACTAGAACATGGAGAAATGCTAGATTAATAAACTAGAGATACATGTATAGACTATCTAGCTAAGTGTATAAAATATCAGCATATCATGTGATCGGCTTGGGACTGATCAGGCTTGCTATATATGATTAGCTATGATTCATGTTGTCACGCCCCGAGGCGTCCCCCGAGTCGTGACCGCCGTGCGGGCCTGGGGTTGCGCCCGCACAAGGCTAAAGTATTTTGCATAGCAAGCACATATTCAGAGTACGCAGATAAATTGAAACACAGATTTGAAACATGGAAAAGTTCTCTTTATTGATAATGAATATCTATTACAAACTCGTGAACGAGTTAGCTAATATATCGAACGGCTTACAAAAGAGATGACTCAAAATGAGATAGCAGTCCTGTACATTACATCCCTTTATAAACTCAAAATGATAAAGACCTCCAGGCTGGAGGACAGCTTTGCCACGGAGCTGCATTTGTGTATGAAGAGTTGCAGGCTCCTGACTCCAAAATACTTCGGGGGCGCGGTGAAGATGCGCCAACAGCTGGACTGGATCGGGAAGACGACTTCGGCTCCTCGCTCGGTTCGCCTTGGTGCGGAGAACCTGTTTCAACGAGGGTCAGCATATCGAAACATGCTGGTGAAGGCGAGCTAGCCTGACTATACCAATCAACACGTTGTTTGAATGAAGCATGCATATTTGTGGGTTTCTATCTTGTCTTAGTTCATTTACAAGTAAGCAGCATATAGAATTTACTGAAATGAACATGCCACCGTTCGGTGGATTTTACCTGACCGTCTGAATTACCTGCACAATACTTACCTTGCCTTTCCTGCCACGAAGACACAAGTTAGTATGCCACAGGTTTAAATATACACGATGATCACTGGCATGATTGCCATAGTGGACTAGTCCGAGACAAGGATAGCATGCAACGATAGTACACGAGGCGCTGCAAGCCACCTTGTCCCGTACACGATGACTATTACACGAGTTCCGCCCTGATCGGATAGGTGCCAGTGCCCCAGCGACCGTCCGCAGAACTATACCTTGTGCACAAGTGGTCCATGATCGTACACGATTAACACGTTAACAATTCATGCATTTGAGGCAACACGATTGCAAGAACACGAGTGCAAGAACACGAGTGCACGACAGTAGTAATGCATGATTTATTTAGCATAGCCTCCCTGAATAATTATGCACAATACAAGGTGTGTGTCATACTTAGCATAATTTATAGAACATTTGCACGAACAAGCATACGATAAGGCAACAGTTCACAGGTTTGATTGACAAGCATATAACCAAGTCTATTTCCTTTTTATTTTAGTTTCTTTTATTATTACTTGGTATCATTTGATCGGGGCAAAGAAGAATGCAGATTTTATAGATGTGAAGCTTGGAAGCAGGGCTAGCTGATCGGGTTGGTAGCCACTCACTTAGATTTTTGGAAGGGAGATGGAAAGAGGCGCTTCACGACTCCGCTCGCAAGCCGCCTACTGCTCGTTCACCTGCACACGAACAGCTCGATTAATACTTCTTCCTCTCTTTCCAAATATCGGAATAGAAGTGCAAGTCGATGAATGAAAACAATGAAAACTATCGAAACCGTTCAAGAAAAATAAGCAAATCCCAAAACCAACTCAAAGCACGAAAGCAACAAGCGACATCGAAAACCGAGGCAATAAAAGATAACAGCGGAGAGGTCCCTCCTGACTCTGCCGCTAAGCTGATCCTTGGGGCGCGGTCCACTGAATATGGGAATCGATTCTGAAGAAACAAATCCATAACGAGGACGAGTTCTTAATTCAATCTATCCCGATCGAACGATACCGTCTTGTGTTTCTTAGCCGCGCTCTCCGCACCGGGAGAACGGGGCGCTACATCCTACCCAACTAATTGGAAGTTTCGTCCCGAAACTTAGGATAGGACCTACCGTTAGGGATTATTCTGTTGGGGGCGACGTTTATTGAGGCGGCTCAGTGGACAGTCATGAACGGTATGGTTTGCTTCACCGCAAACTAAACATAACCCAAGTTTCAGGCGGCACTTATCTATTGCATGCCCCGACCGCCTGCAGAAGTGACATACTTTGTCTAACTTTTCTTCATGCTTGCCACCATTGTTCGGACGCTTTACAGTGTTGTTTTCTCTATCATTGGTTTGGCGTTTATGATTGTAGGTATGCACAGCGCCGGCAGGAACGTGAGGATAAAGTGGTTCGAGAGATAGGGCATGATTTATTACTTCACGCATTGTACGATACATAGGAACGGCTATGTGCGAATGGATGGCAGGGCGTAGTCCACCTTCAAACCTTCTTGCTCGACTCGCTACATCAGGTAAATAGGCCCTAACGAATTTGGAGAGTCGGTTGAACTCGGCGGAGTACTCTTTAACTGTCATGCTGCCTTGCCGCAGCTGCACGAACTCGTTCTCCATCTGGCGTTGGACTGGAGGGGGTACATACTCCTCTTCGAACGCGGCACAAAAAGTCGTCCACGAGATCGCCTCCTCTCCGTGATCAAATTGGAGAGATCGTCGATGCACGTCCCACCAATCGCGCGCGTTGAGGCGGAGATGTAGTTGCGCGCAGGCGACGCACTTCTCTTCGGGGACCTCTAGCAGAGCGAAGTTATCTTCAAGTTCGGCCAACCAATTTAGAGCTACGACTGGGTCCTCAGTCCCGTTGAATGGGGTGTTGCAGACTTTCTTGAAGTGGCCAAAGTCGAAGGCAATCACGTCCCTTGGCCTTTGAATTTGCGGTGTCTCTACTTAAAGCACGGGCTGTTCCACTGGAGTCGTTGCTGTTGCAGCGGAATGGTTGGAAGCCAAAGTCTGAACGATCTGTTGCAGGGCATCCACCTGCTTCTGTTGGACTGAGAATCGTGCTTCTATATTATCTTGAAACTTGAGCTGACTCTCTTCCTCCCGCTTCTTGGCCCGTTCATAGCGAGCCTCGTCCCTTTGTTGGTTTGCCTCCAACATCTGCAACATTCTTTGGACGGGATCGATGCTTGGCACGACTCGCTGGCTCTCTGAACTTCCCGAAGTGCCCGAACTACTTTCTTGGCCTTGCTTTTCGTCCGGTATTTGCGCTGCAGATTGCGCTGGAGCCACTCCTTCAAAAGAAGGTAAATTACATTAGGATCATAATGTATTATGGACTTATTGCATGAATGTATCTCATTTTGGCCTAGCGAGTTCAAGAGTTCGCAACAGAATTTGATCGTTAAAGGAACTTTTCCAGCACGAAGTCTAAGGAACTTGAATCTGTGCTCTGATACCACTATGTCACGCACCGAGGCGTCCCCCGAGTCATGACCGCCGTGCGGGCCTGGGGTTGCGCCCGCACAAGGCTAAAGTATTTTGCATAGCAAGCACATATTCTGAGTACGCAGATAAATTGAAATACAGATTTAAAACATGGAAAAGTTCTCTTTATTGATAATGAACATCTATTACAAACTCTTGAACGAGTTAGCTAATATGCCGAACGGCTTACAAAAGAGATGACTCAAAATGAGATAGCAGTCCTGTACAGTACATCCCTTTATAAACTCAAAATGATAAAGACCTCCAAGCTGGAGGACAGCTTTGCCACGGAGCTGTATTTGTGTATGAAGAGTTGCAGGCTCCTGACTCCAAAATGCTTCGGGGGTGCGGTGAAGATGCGCCAACAGCTCGACTGGATCGGGAAAATGACTTCGGCTCCTCGCTCGGTTCGCCTTGGTGCGAAGAACCTGTTTCAACGAGGGTCAGCATATCGAAACATGCTGGTGAAGGCGAGCTAGCCTGACTATACCAATCAACACGTTGTTTGAATGAAGCATGCATATTTGTGGGTTTCTATCTTGCCTTAGTTCATTTACAAGTAAGCAACATATAGAATTTATTGAAATGAATATGCCACCGTTCGGTGGATTTTACCTGACCGTCTGAATTACCTGCACAATACTTACCTTGCCTTCCCTGCCACGAAGACACAAGTTAGTATGCTACAGGTTTAAATATATACGATGATCACTGGCATGATTGCCATAGTGGACTAGTCCGAGACAAGGATAGCATACAACGATAGTACACGAGGCGCTGCAAGCCACCTTGTCCCGTACACGATGACTATTATACGAGTTCCGCCCGGATTAGATCGGTGCCAGTGCCCCAGCGACCGTCCGCAGAACTATACCTTGTGCACAAGTTGTCCATGATCGTACACGATTAAAACGTTAACAATTCATGCATTTGAGGCAACACGATTGCAAGAACACGAGTGCAATAACACGAGTGCACGACAGTAGTAATGCATGATTTATTTAGCATAGCCTCCCTGAACAATTATGTAGAATACAAGGTATGTGTCATACTTAGCATAATTTATAGAACATTTGTACGAACAAGCATACGATAAGGCAACAGTTCACAGGTTTGATTGACAAGCATATAACCAAGTCTATTCCCTTTTTATCTTGGTTTCTTTTATTATTACTTGGTATCGTTTGATCGGGGCAAAGAAGAATGCAGATTTTATAGATGTGAAGCTTGGAAGTAGGGCTAGCTGATCGGGTTGGTAGCCACTCACTTAGATTTTTGGAAGGGAGATGGAAAGAGGCGCTTCACGACTCCGCTCGCAAGCCGCCTACTGCTCGTTCACCTGCACACGAATAACTCGATTAATACTTCTTCCTTTCTTTCCAAATCTCGGAATAGAAGTGCAAGTTGATGAACGAAAATAATGAAAACCATCGAAACCGTTCAAGGAAAACAAGCAAATCCCAAAACCAACTCAAAGCACGAAAGCAACAAGCGACATCGAAAACCAAGGCAATAAAAGATAGGAGCGGAGAGGTCCCTCCTGACTCTGCCGCTAAGCCGATCCTTGGGGCACGGTCCACTGAATATGGAAATCGATTCCGAAAAAACAAATCCATAACGAGGACGAGTTCTTAATTCAATCTATCCCGATCGAACGATACCGTCTTATGTTTCTTAGCCGCGCTCTCCGCACCGGGAGAACGTGGCGCTACACATGTAAGGTCAGGCTAACCATCCGGATAGCTATGATGCGAACAATAGTTAGGCTAATCATACATAACAGGCTATGAGGCATGTAATGGTCAGGCTGCACCGACGGAAGGTATGGGTGAGCTATGATTCATGTAAAGTTTGGTATGATCACATAATCTACTAATATTTCTTCGTCCCCAACTAGCACGATAGATCCCAATCATGACTCCTCGTGACAGGTCTCGATGATGCCAACTCGTGTATACAACAGTGTCAGAATCATGTATGCTATACAACTAAAATTATAGAGATAATCAACATAATAAAAACTGTCAGAGAATGTACTCGTCTGTGGTCCTGCTACTGGCAATACCAATATCATGTTTCCAAAATCTTGTCTGAATAATCCAACAGTCCTATAGATATCATTTAATGACAATACAAAATCAGTCGATACACCAACACACAATCAATAATATAATAAATTCAGAGACTATGCTAGGGGGTGACACTTGTCATCTACAGGGTCAAGTGTGTATCTAGTTGCACGGGTGTTACGTCTGTAATTGCTGTGCAAAGTCAGATAGTCAAAATAATACGGTCTTGCCAGTACGTTAGTGTACATAAGGCAGTCTACTAATAATTTATAGGGTCACAGGTCAATGTAACTACGGGATATCTGTAATTAACACTAGGGTCTCATAGTATATATATAAATATATATAGTCTTAACTAGCATAGTATTTAATTACTTACAATATATATACATACCATATATATATGTCAACCAATAATTTAAATGCATACCAAATTGGAGAATATACGTATACGCATACGGGATTGGTTTCATTTGCAACGACTAGCAATTAACAACTAACGAATATGTTAGGACAATACGCTAGATCCTAACGCCATCATACGTATATACACACACAACATGAAGAGTAACTCGAACCTGCATGCGCGGGGACAGGGTGTTCAACGTCGAGGTGAGGGGCTATCGTCGAGTCATCGAGGGAGATGCTCGATTCAGTGGGCTGCTGGAGGCGTTCCGTCGATCATGAGGAGACGTTTAGGCGAATGACAGCGGGGTCGGGATGTTGCTGTCGAGCTTTGGCATATTTTTAGCGATTTTAGCGGCTGAAGGAGATGAAGGTTCAGTCCAGTCAAGGGAAGAACGGGAGGTCGACGGGTTCAGCCATGCGAGGTCGACTCCGGCGTGGTGCAGCGGCTCTTAGGCGGTCGGGTTAGCTTCAGGCGGGCGCTGGAGGAGAACGGCGGGAAGGAGTCAGGCGAGGGGGGTCAGGCTTCAGCGGTTCCCGATGGTTCAGCGTGTGCAGGCTGCTCCGGTCGGGTTGGCGGTGAGCAGCGGGGTACTGGCGGTACTGGGGCTGCTCGGTTCAGCAGGTCGGGGATCCGGCGTTGCGGTGAGTGCAGCGGAGTGTGTTGAGGGGAGGAAAATGGCGATGACGAGGCTGCTTCGGCGAGGGGCTGGGCTGCTCCGGTGAGGACAGGCAGGGAAGGGATGGTGAACAGGAAGGGGAGGGAGAAGATGTCGGCTGGGAGTTATTTTTAGGGTTGAAGAAAAGAAGGAAAGGAAAAGAATATATATATACATGTAAGGTGTTGGGTTGACCTAGAAATTTGGTCCATACTCCTTGGGAAAAGGGCTTCTCATGTAAATATTTCAAGGGCTAGGATTACATAGATTCAAAATGGATGGCTAGGATTTTATTTGGTTCAAAATTATGGAGGGCTATGGTTTGAAGAGGTTGATGTTGAGTGTTACACACTCTAAAATTATGGAAAAATTCACATGAAGGAGAAATATGTTTCTTTATGTATTGTGTCCAATGAGGTAGACACCTTAATGCACTTTTGCATAAAAGTGCCCAACAATTAGAAAATTATACAAAGTTGGGTTTTTGGTTTAATTTAATTAAAATTAATATCATTGGTGTTCTAAAATTAATTAGAAGTACATGGGGCTAAAATCAGGTGGGACACAAGTGTCATGAATGAAGAAAACTCAAAAAAGAATATTATCACACTTTGGGTTGCACAAAATGGATCGAGATTGTGTCTCCAATATCGATTGGAATGCACAATAATGCAAAGTTAGATTTATTTAGAATTTAAAATAAATGTCCGCGATGAATATTGTGCGACTAAAATGAAGCACAAGAAAACATATTTATGAGTTACACAAAGGTCAGAATGAAAGACTGGCACGTCTAGGACAAGGTTGTAAAATTTGTTGGAAGACAAAAGCTAGGGTAGCGCTCCAAATATCGAAGCAACGGTAAGACGCAACAAATAAATAAAATCTCAATAATAAATTACAAACCTTAATAATTAATCCTGAAATACTACAAATTAAATTCATAACCCTATATTCTGGTTAGGGGTTCATCAAGTGGGCTTCTAGGTCTAGTCTACTAACTCAAACATTAAAGAATACTATATAATATAATATATATGTATACACATATCATGCAATTATTTAAAATAAATACACACAATATTTATTATATATAAAATGACCAAAATACCCCTATTTCAGAATGTGGTAGTAACATCTGGATAGTCCTCTCAGACTGCCCGTCTGTGTGAGGGTGATATGCGGTACTAAACTTGATCTGGCTGCCCTAACTAGCCTGCAAACTCCTTCAGAAGTGGGATGCGAAGCGAATATCCCTATCCGAGACTATGCTCATAGAAACTCCATGCAATCTGATTATCTGTTGTATATACAACTCTGTGAGCTTCTCCGTAGACGTACCCACTTTGAATGGCAAAAAGTGGGCCAATTTAGTCAACCTGTCTACGATGACCAAATTGTGTCTTTTTCTCCTGGAGAACACGAAAGCCCCAAAATAAAATTTATCGTCACATGATCCCATTTTTATTCTGGAATGGGTAAAGGCTGAAGCAATCCACCTGACCTCTGCCTCTCCACCTTTACCTGCTGACATACCAAGCATCTAGATACGAAGCTCGCCACCTTCCGCTTTATACCATACCCCCAAACATGCTCTCTTATGTCTCCATACATCTTGTTGGCACCTAGATGCGTAGAGTACTGAGATCGATGCACCTCCTGAAGAACCTCCTCGTGCAATTCTTCATTCGACATACACAATCTGGTACCGTGTTGCAATAATCCATCCTCTGTAATACTGAAGTCCTCTACCAATCCCATCCGGACCTGCACTCTGATGCTCCTCAGAGACTCATCCTTGAACTATGCGGCTCTAATCCGGTCTATCAACTCTGACCGTTCCTAAAGTCCCCATATCTGTGCCGTAATTCCAGGAACTAGCACCTCAATACCCAAGCAATCAAGGTCGGCTAATAAATGTCTATCCCTCGTTAAGTACATAGCCACTAGATATCTCCTCAAAGCATCAACGATTACATTGGCCTTCCCTGGATGGTACTACAAAGAAATATCGAAGTCCTTCATCAACTCCAACCATCATCACTGCCTCATGTTGAGCTCTTTTTGTGTAAACACATACTTTAAGCTCTTATGGTTTGTAAAGATCTTCACATGCTCTCCGTACAAGTAGTATTTTCATAACTTTAGAGCAAAGATGACTGTTTCCAACTCTAAGTCATGGGTAAGGTAATTCTTCTCATGAGGGCATAATTGTCTAGAAGAATAGGCAATCACCTTTCCGTTCTGTTGTAACACACATCCCAAACCCTTACCTGAAGTATCACTGTATATAAAAAATTCTCCTGTCTCTGATGGCAACGTCAACACTGGAGTTGTAGTCAACCTCTTCTTCAGCTCCTCAAAGACGGCCCGCCACTCCTCCGTTGAGACAAATCCACGTGCTTCCTGGTCAGCCTAGTCATCGACTCTGTAATCCTGGAGAAGTCCTGAACAAATCTCCGATAATAGCCTTCCAATCCAAGAAAGCTCCTGATGTCTGCCACTAAACTCAGGGTAGACCACGACTCAACTGCTAATATCTTCTTCGGGTCCACTGAGATCCTGTCTCCTATAATCACATGTCCAAGGAATTCAACCTTATCAAGGAAGAAATCATACTTCGAAAGCTTGCCAAACAGCTTCTCCTTCCTGAGGGTCTCCAGAACTATCCTCAGGTGCTTCTCATGCTCCTCCGGGGTCTTCGAATATATCAGTATATTATCAATGAAAACTACGACAAACTGATCCAGGTACTGATGAAACACCTTATTTATAAGGTTCATAAATACCGCTGGGGCATTGGTCAACCCAAACGATATCACCATGAACTCGAACCGCCCATACCGAGTCGTAAAAACTGTGTTTGAAATGTCTTCTTTCTTTACTTTTACCTGGTGATACCCTGACCTCAAGTCTATCTTCGAGAATACCTTCGCTCCGCTCAGCTGATCAAACAGATCGTTAATCCGTGGCCATGGATATTTATTCTTGATAGTGAGGTTGTTAAGAGCCCTATATTCGATACACATACGTACCGACCCATCCTTCTTCGGTACAAATAATACTGGAGCACCCAACAGTGATGAACTGGAGCGGATTAAGCCCTTGTCCTGTAACTCATCCAGCTACTTATTCAACTCTGTCAGTTCGCTGTTGTTTACCCTATAGATGTGCTATGATATCGGCTCTACACTTGCACCAAGTCTATAGAGTACTTGTAGTGCCTCAAATCCCGATCCGACCGGGACGAGCACTACGTAATTGGGCTTGTGGCTAGTCCGTCTGAGTCGTAGCTTAGATCTCGGCATCTTTGCCACGGACAAAATGTGATGATCCTTTCCAACTCATGGAAAGGACTCTATTGAAACGAGTCCAATAGTTTTCGTGTTTTGGTTTTCTTGATTGCCGTTTTGAGGTTCGGGATTTGTGTTGCTTTCGATTTGCTTGGTTTTCACTGCTGGTTTTATCGTTTGGATTTTGAGGTTTTGGGGAGTTCGGCAAGGAAGGATAGGCAAGATTTCTAACTCGGTGCTCGTGCTGTTTCAGGTCCGCGTAATTGACGTTTGATCGTCGCTAGGCGGGAATCGTGTTTCAGCTATCTTTCCCTTAACCAGTGAGTGGTTTGGTCCCTTCTTTCCTACTTCTTCATGCCAACATCTCTAAGTTTCAATCGTTCACTCGATGATGCCCGGTTGGACGCCTAGGAAATCCTTAGCCACAGGCAGGCCAGCCACTAAGAAAGGAACAATGGGTTTTGTAGACTAAATTATCATATGCTTGCTTGCTTGCTTGTATTATAAACTGAGGTTTTGAGAAAAGAAAGTTGGTTGTTGGTGGCGGCCTAGTGCCTCGGATAGAGTTTTGGGACTTATGGGATAACTGATTCGGAATGCCGCTTGAGAAATATAAACTGTTGCATGAGATATATATATGTTGCTGCTTAACTTCTTCTGTTCAATTAGACGCATTGTATGTAATATGAATTATTTCATGCATTTGCATGGTCTGGACAACTTGTGCACAGGGTTTGACTTTCCTCGAAACGGCTTTCCGGGGCACTGGAACCGTATCGATCCGGAGGGAATATTTGATTCGTGTTCGTCACGATGCTTAGCGGGACCTCCAGCAGGGCTTGCTACCTGGGCTGATAGGGCGCGTCGCTAAGCTTAAAATACGTCCCTAAGGTGTCGATCACACCAATGACCGCATAGTGTAGAACGCATGCTAACTTATTGTCTTGTGCAGATGGTAAGTATACTTGTGTTTTCGTTTCAGGGAAGGCGTGCATCGATTGAGTAAGCAATCGGTGTACTGGTTGGATTCACTGCTTTATTCATTCCTATCAAAACATGCAACTGATATGAATTGATTTCACTTGCTTCCTTATAGAAGCTATCTTAATGCATGCTCGCCCCTATCAAGCTAGTGTCGATTTAGTCGAGTGGGATTCATCCCGCTCACCAGTACAAGTTAAGTACTGACCCACGTTGTGGGCAACTATTTCAGGCACTCAGATGGTGCAACGCTAGAGCATAGCGAGGAGGCGTTAGGAGCGCTTCTGTTTTGAAGTATAGCTGGAGTCAGTTTATTTTGGAGGCAAAGGACTTCAATCTATACAAGGGCGTAATGTGCAAACGACGTGGACTATCTGACGGAGCGCGCCCTGCATTTTGAGTTACCTTTTTTGTAATGTAATTCAATAGCCGAGAAGGCGCATCAATGTAAACTCTATGTAAATTACTCTGAATATTCAATGAAAAAGCATGTTTTCTTCCGCATTTGTGTTCAAATCTCTGTGAATGTGTTTATCAATTGTGTTTTAAAATGGGTTCCTAAAAACACTGCAAGTTCTTGCCTTGTGCGAGCGCAACTCCAGGCTCGCACGGCATCACGCCCCTAGCGAGGACGAATCGGATCCCGTAAAGGATCCAGCGAGGACGAACGACCCTTTCGGGATTTGGGGCGTGACATATTGGTATCAGAGCACGGCTGTATTTCCTCGGGTTTTCAAAAAGAATATAAAGGAGTTTGATGCGCCTCTCTATTGAGTTGCGTTCGGCGTCCGCTGCATCAGATGAGTCGCCTATATAATGAGCCCGTAGATATAAAATCTATCGATTTTGAGATATTAACAAGCTACTCTCTTTTGTAGCAAATGGCTAAGAAAAACACTGCAGCTGCAAGCAGTGCTCAGCCTATTCGAAGCGACCCAACAAGTTCAGGAGAATCCGGAGGAGCGGGTTCGAACGGGATATCGGAACGGCTTATGCACCTCATGGAGGCGCAACAGCAACAAGCCGTTACTCAGCAGGCAAATATTCAGTCCCAATTTGCCGCTCAGCAGAAGCAGCTGGATGCGATGATGCAACTGATTGCATCATTGGCACCCAGCAACGGAGCAACGACAGTGACGCCGCCGGCCGTGGCGGTAGAGGATGAGTCCGAAGAGACGCAGCCTTCAGCTAGAAACACCTGCCGAGAAGCAGAGTTTACAAAGATGCATCCACCTACGTTCAATGGACGAGCGGAACCGGACGTGGTGCTGGGATGGATCGCTAAGCTGGAGGGACTCTTCAACCTGGTTGGCATCCGGGGGTCCAAGCGAGTTGCCTGTGCATCAGTTCAGCTGGAACTGCGTGCGCATGATTGGTGGGAGGCAACGAAGCAAGGGATTTACGATGCCAATCCCAACTGTAAAATTACTTGGGAAATGTTCAAATCAGCTTTCATTGAACAGTATATTCCCTGCGCCGTGCGTCAACAAAAGGAAGACGACTTCAGCAATCTAGTCCAAGGGAGTCTGTCTGTTGACGATTATGATTCGGTATTCGCTAAGCTGGCAAAGTTTGCTGGGCACTTTCTGCCTAACCAGCAGGCGTGGTGCTATCGCTTTCAAAAAGGTTTGAATGATGAGTTGCGTAGGGACGTCATCAATCAAAAGTGTCAAACCTATAGAGAATGCTACGAAGCTGCCCTGGGCAGCGAGCGGATCTTTGGGCGTCATCCCCCGAAGGCAGAAGTGTAAACCCCCCGTACCAACAACAATAAACGACCTCAGGAAACGGGAGGGTCTGGAGCACATAAGCGTCAGCACACGACGGATAATAGGGGTCAGACTCAGGCAGTGAGCTGTACCAGGTGCGGCAAAGCAGGGCATAAAGTAACCGATTGTCGGGTTACTGGATGTTTCAAATGTGGTCGTCTGGGCCATAAACAGTTTAACTGCCGGGAGGGTAAGCCGAATCAAAACAACGGGAATAATCAGAACCGAGGGCCTCCAGCAAGTGATGCAAATGCTGTGCCAGTTAATCCACAACGCCAAGGTGCTCAGGGCCGAGTCTATGCCTTGACTCGGGATGAGGCATCTGTCTCTGAAACAGTCGTAACAGGTACATTACTTTTCCGAGATTTGCCAGCTAGAGTCTTATTTGATTCAGGTGCTACGCATAGCTTCATATCTGCTGATTTTACTGTTGAGCATAAATTAGCTTCTACTCCCTTATCTATGAATCTTTGCGTAAGCACACCTTCGGGAGTCAATATGCCCGCCCATGCGATCTGTAGGGATGGATATATTTGCATCGGAGGAAGGAAGCTTTCCTTAGATGTCATTGTACTGGACATCAAGGATTACGATATTATTCTCGGGATGGATTGGTTGGGTGCTTGCCATGCAACAATCGAGTGCGCGGAGAAGCGAGTCGTATTTCGTCTACCCGGCGAGGCAGACTTCTACTATTCGTGCAGCGCTGCACCGAAGACGGCAATGGTGATATCAGCAATTTCGGCAAGGCGTATGCTGCATTCGGGTTGTGAAGGGTACTTAGTTTCAGTTCGAGACACTCGGCAGGAAAGTGCAAATGCAGCTCAGGCTGATGTTATAGCAGATTTCCTCGACGTGTTCCCAGACGAGCTGCCTGGAATGCCTCCTGATCGTGAGATCGAATTCAGCATAGACACATTTCCGGATGCGCGACCGATATCGAAAGCACCTTATCGAATGGCTCCAGCAGAGTTAAAGGAACTTAAGGTTCAGTTGCAAGACCTGTTGGACCGAGGATACATACGTCCAAGCGTTTCTCCGTGGGGTGCTCCAGTACTGTTCGTGAAAAAGAAGGACGGATCCATGCGACTGTGTATTGACTACCGAGAATTGAATAAGGCGACCGTCCGAAATCAGTACCCTTTGCCAAGAATAGATGACTTGTTTGATCAGCTGCAAGGTGCAACTGTTTTCTCCAAAGTTGACCTCAGGTCAGGGTATCACCAGTTAAAGATCAAACCAGAAGACATTCAAAAATCTGCATTCAGAACTCGTTACGGACACTATGAGTTTCTCGTGATGTCGTTCGGCTTAACAAACGCCCCTGCAGCTTTCATGGATCTGATGAACCGCGTGTTTCGGCCGTACGTTGACAAGTTTGTCGTCGTATTCATCGACGACATTCTAATATATTCCAAGAACGAGGCGGAACACAAAGAACACCTGAAGATCGTGTTGCAAACATTACGAGAACATAAGTTGTTCGCTAAGCTCAGCAAGTGCGAGTTCTGGTTGAACAGCGTGGCGTTCCTTGGTCATGTCGTCTCGGCGGAAGGCGTCGCCGTAGACCCGAAGAAAATAGAGGCGGTGGTGGACTGGAAACAACCTACGTCAGCCAGCGAAATCAGAAGCTTTCTCGGCCTAGCAGGATACTACCGTAGATTCGTGAAAGACTTCTCTAAACTGGCCTCGCCTTTGACTCGCCTTACTCAGAAAGGGATTGTATTCAAATGGAGTAAAGAATGCGAAGCCAGCTTTAGTGAATTGAAGCGGCGTCTTGTTTCAGCTCCGATTTTAGCACTTCCAGACGGAGTAGAGGAATTTCAGATATACAGTGATGCTTCAGGACTCGGATTGGGATGTGTGCTCATGCAGCGGGACAAGGTAATATCGTACGCCTCCAGGCAACTGAAGCCGCACGAGAAAAACTACCCGACGCATGATTTAGAATTGGCGGCGATTGTATTTGCATTGAAGTTGTGGAGGCATTATCTTTATGGTGTTGCTTGCAAAATCTTCACAGATCACAAGAGCCTCAAGTATCTTTTCACCCAACGGGAATTGAACCTCCGGCAGCGGCGTTGGCTAGAACTTATTAAGGACTATGATCTAACGATCGCGTATACTCCGGGCAAGGGAAACGTTGTTGCTGATGCTCTGAGTCGAAAGCACGTGGGCTTGTTATCTATAAACATCCGTTTACTTCGAGATCTAGAGGCGATGGGCATCGAATATCGAGTTCGGCAGCAAGGAGTGCAGCTGGCACCACTCCGTCTTGAACTGAGTTTACGGGTTAAAATCAAATCAGCTCAGGAGGGTGATCAGTTTCTAGCGAAGGTACGAGGATTGATCTCGGCAGGGAAGACGTCTGACTTTGTGGCAGGCGAAGATGGGGCCTTACAAATGAAAGGAAGGCTATGCGTCCCTAGCGACCCTGAACTCCGGAGGGAAATTATGGCGGAAGCGCACTACGCGAAGTATTCTTTGCATCCAGGGAGCACGAAGATGTACAAGGACTTACGCGGTACCTTCTGGTGGAAAGGTATAAAACGGGATGTGGCGACCTTTGTGTCACAGTGCATGGCCTGCCAACAGGTGAAAGCTGAACATCAGAGGCCCGGCGGGGAGATGCAAAACCTCGCTATTCCCGAGTGGAAATGGGACAACATCTCTATGGATTTCATTGTGGGATTTCCGAAGACGCCACGGGGGCATGATGCGATTTGGGTCATAGTTGATCGTTTGACCAAATCAGCCCACTTTCTTCCCATAAAAGTTGCGTGGAGCGTCGATCGGTTAGCACAGATCTACATAGACGAGATTGTCCGATTACACGGAGTGCCCGCTTCTATCGTTTCTGACCGTGACGGACGCTTCTTATCTCATTTCTGGACTAGCCTACAGTCTGCTTTGGGAACCAAGCTACAGTTCAGTACCGCATACCACCCCCAGACTGATGGCCAAACAGAGAGGACAAATCAGATACTTGAAGATATGTTACGGCTGTGTGCGATCGATTTAAAGACTAGTTGGGACACGCACCTTCCGTTGGCGGAGTTTGCGTACAACAACAGCTACCAATCGAGCATCCAGATGGCACCGTACGAAGTGCTCTATGGGCGCAAGTGTCGATCTCCGATCTGTTGGGACGAAGTCGGCGAGCGGCAGGTACTCGGGCCCGAGTTGGTGGAGCAGGCGGTGGAGAAAGTTCGCTTGATTCGGGAAAGACTCCGCACAGCGCAGAGCCGACAGAAAAGCTATGCCGATACTCATCGTAGGCCCTTGGAGTTCATGGTCGGGGATTATGTCTTCTTGAAAGTGACGCCGATGCGGGGAGTGATCCGTTTCGGCGTGAAGGGCAAGCTGAGTCCAAGGTTTGTCGGCCCCTTTGAAATACTGGAACGGGTGGCAGCTGTGGCATACCGAGTTGCACTACCTCCCGCCTTGGCTGGAGTGCATGACGTATTCCACGTTTCACAACTGCGGAAGTATGTGCATGACTCGAGTCATGTAGTTAGCTTCGAACAGTTAGAATTGAGCACGAATTTGTCCTACCCGGAGGAGCCGGTGCAGGTTCTGGACCGTAAGGAAAAAGTTCTTCGCAACCGTACGATGTCCTTGGTTCGCGTGCTGTGGCGGAACCATACAGCTGGGGAATCAACCTGGGAAGTCGAAGAGGAGATGAAGGAGAAGTATCCTTCATTGTTCACCGAGTCGGAGGTAGGCCTTGTTCTTAAGTTTTGGGTCGAAACTTTTTCTTAGTGGTATATTATGTAGTGCCTCAAATCCCGATCCGACCGGGACGAGCACTACGTAATTGGGCTTGTGGCTAGTCCGTCTGAGTCATAGCTTAGATCTCGGCATCTTTGCCACGGACAAAATGCGATGATCCTTTCCAACTCATGGAAAGGACTCTATTGAAACGAGTCCAATAGTTTTCGTGTTTTGGTTTTCTTGATTGCCGTTTTGAGGTTCGGGATTTGTGTTGCTTTCGATTTGCTTGGTTTTCGCTGCTGGTTTTATCGTTTGGATTTTGAGGTTTTGGGGAGTTCGGCAAGGAAGGATAGGCAAGATTTCTAACTCGGTGCTCGTGCTGTTTCAGGTCCGCGTAACTGACGTTTGATCGTCGCTAGGCGGGAATCGTGTTTCAGCTATCTTTCCCTTAACCAGTGAGTGGTTTGGTCCCTTCTTTCCTACTTCTTCATGCCAACATCTCTAAGTTTCAATCGTTCACTCGATGATGCCCGGTTGGACGCCTAGGAAATCCTTAGCCACAGGCAGGCCAGCCACTAAGAAAGGAACAATGGGTTTTGTAGACTAAATTATCATATGCTTGCTTGCTTGCTTGTATTATAAACTGAGGTTTTGAGAAAAGAAAGTTGGTTGTTGGTGGCGGCCTAGTACCTCGGATAGAGTTTTGGGACTTATGGGATAACTGATTCGGAATGCCGCTTGAGAAATATAAACTGTTGCATGAGATATATATATGTTGCTGCTTAACTTCTTCTGTTCAATTAGACGCATTGTATGTAATATGAATTATTTCATGCATTTGCATGGTCTGGGACAACTTGTGCACAGGGTTTGACTTTCCTCGAAACGGCTTTCCGGGGCACTGGAACCGTATCGATCCGGAGGGAATATTTGATTCGTGTTCGTCACGATGCTTAGCGGGACCTCCAGCAGGGCTTGCTACCCGGGCTGATAGGGCGCGTCGCTAAGCTTGAAATACGTCCCTAAGGTGTCGATCACACCAATGACCGCATAGTGTAGAACGCATGCTAACTTATTGTCTTGTGCAGATGGTAAGTATACTTGTGTTTTCGTTTCAGGGAAGGCGTGCATCGATTGAGTAAGCAATCGGTGTACTGGTTGGATTCACTGCTTTATTCATTCCTATCAAAACATGCAACTGATATGAATTGATTTCACTTGCTTCCTTATAGAAGCTATCTTAATGCATGCTCGCCCCTATCAAGCTAGTGTCGATTTAGTCGAGTGGGATTCATCCCGCTCACCAGTACAAGTTAAGTACTGACCCACGTTGTGGGCAACTATTTCAGGCACTCAGACGGTGCAACGCTAGAGCATAGCGAGGAGGCGTTAGGAGCGCTTCTGTTTTGAAGTATAGCTGGAGTCAGTTCATTTTGGAGGCAAAGGACTTCAATCTATACAAGGGCGTAATGTACAAACGACGTGGACTATCTGACGGAGCGCGCCCTGCATTTTGAGTTACCTTTTTTGTAATGTAATTCAATAGCCGAGAAGGCGCATCAATGTAAACTCTATGTAAATTACTCTGAATATTCAATAAAAAAGCATGTTTTCTTCCGCATTTGTGTTCAAATCTCTGTGAATGTGTTTATCAATTGTGTTTCTAAATGGGTTCCTAAAAACACTGCAAGTTCTTGCCTTGTGCGAGCGCAACTCCAGGCTCGCACGGCATCACGCCCCTAGCGAGGACGAATCGGATCCCGTAAAGGATCCAGCGAGGACGAACGACCCTTTCGGGATTTGGGGCGTGACAGTACTCCCCATCTTAATATGGTGGCAACCTCGATAGATCCTCTAGAAAGACGTAAATATACTCTGCAATTATTGGATGTGGCAACTCCTACTCTTCCACCAAAGCTCGATAGAAGTTTCCCTCGTTCAGCTCTGCTGCTTCTCTGACGAACTCAAACTCTAGCTCTTCTGGCGTCTGAAACAAAACTTTTTCTCTATGAAAATTGATACTAGCATGGTGAGTACTCAACCAATTCATCCCTAGTACTATGTCGTAGCTCGGAAGTGTCATTACAAGTGGACACACGCTCAACTCTCGGACTCCCAAAGAAACTCTCCGATCCTTGCAACCATCATTGACTAAAATAATGCTACCCCTGATCATGATCTTGTAAGTCCTCGCCAATGGTTCAGCCTCAAGATGATGCTTCAAAGCAAAAGATAAAGATACAAAGCTATGGGAAGCACCAAAATCAAATAAAGCATGAGCTAAAAAAAAAATCAAGATAGACTGAAGCAGAGATGACATCTCCAACTGTCTCCTACTCTTTGATGGTCAAGGCAAAAGCTCGTCCCTGCCACGCACCTCTTTACTGCAACTGGTGCTGTGCGAACCTTTGCTGTTGTGTCGGCAACAGAGGTTCCCTCTGCTGTTCCGCTGGTGGTCTCTCGAGTGCTCTCTGTTCCTGGGCCCCGCCCTGATCTAGACGAGCCGGAGCCCTAGGACAAGCCCTCAACTGGTGGTTTCCTGATCCGCAGAACAAACACTGGCCCAATCTCATCTTGCACACATCCTATCCATGTTCCTTCTTCTTGCAAAATGGGCAAGAAATAGCCGGCTGAGCTGGCCTCTGAATCTGGTGTGCCTCCTGTACTGGCGCTTTAGCTGGTGCGGGGAACTGCTACTTCGGCTGCTTAAAGTGTCTTTGAGGCTGCTGCTGAAAGTGAGATCGTTTTGCTGGGCTCGGAGGACTACTAGCTCCTGGAGTATCCCTCATACTCTTGGAGCTGAGTTCCAAATCATCCTTTGCCTATTGTACCTTTGCTAAAATCTCCTTAAATATAGTGGTACGGTGTCCACTAGTATGGGATTTGATCTCCCTGTTTAGACCCTTTCCGAACTTCTTGGCCTTCCTCCGAGAATTTTGTTATGGTAGCCCATGCATGTCAGTCTTCGCAATTAATGCAAAGTTGTAGTAGTCCAACGACTTAGTTATACTACTGCGAGCCTGCGATATGATATAGAGTATATGATACTTAGATGAGAGAATACTGAATCACAACTAGGAAATTTCTAATCTATTGATTCTTGCTATCTTTATTCATTCTGAATATTATTTTCCTTGAATATTAATGTCCTTCCTTGATAATATCGCATCTTGCATAGTATTGATTCTTTATTTGAATCTATCTTCAGGATGCCGCCAAAGACACGATCCCAGCGCTAGGGCACAGTGTTATTGAGGTCGGTCACGTCGCCGTCTCCGAGGAGGGCAGCAACAGCCACTGTTTTACTAGCTTTAGCTCAGAGGGTTGCTTCACCGGTCCAGGTAGGAGCGTTAGTAGTAGCTTTCGGAGGTGCTCCACCTCCAGTACAGAGGGAAGTACCTTTGGTTTCTAAGGAGCTTCCACCACCACCACCAGTTGATCCTGCACAGATATTTGCACTCTTCTAGCAGATGATGGAGGTCCAGCGGGCCCTGGAAGAGGCTCAGCACTGCTAGTCAGAAGTGATGAGGCAAGTAATAGAGAATGCCCATCAGTTAGTGCTAGCAGCAGTTGAGAGAGTAGTGCTTGCTCAGTCGCAGATTGTTCTATCTTAGCCCGATCCTCAGCAGGTGAGGCTGGGCACTATTGTAGATTTTAAGAGAATATTGCCTGAGGAATTCAAGGGCATCAAGGGAATCTTGTACGCAGACAATTGGATCAAGAACATTGAGAGAAACTTACGACTGGCGTAGATTCCAGATAGTTTGCAGATAGAGGCGGCTGGTAGTCAGATATTTGACATAACACTAACATGGTTTTGCACAGACCCGAGGATTGCGACGCCTGGATTGACTTGGGGATCTTTCAAAGAATTCTTCAAAGAGAAATTCTTTTCGGATGTGGCTCATAGTGTATTGGAGAGCCAGTTTCAGGATTTCATCTAAGGGAGTATGACCGTGGAAGAGTATGCCGCGAAGTTCTATAGATTAGGCAGATTTATGGAGGGGCCGAATCCCTTAGGGAGAGCCAAGAAATTTTGAAAAGATTTGATTAGGGAGATTAAATCCCATACCAGGGGTCATCACACTGCTACATTCAAGGAGATATTGATGGATGCACAGAGGACGAAGGATAACTTGGAGCTCAAGTCCAAGAGGATGAGGGACGCCTTAGGAGGAGTTAGTAGTAGTGGCGGTCCAACTAAGCGACCCCATTTTTAGCAACCGAGGGTATATCAGTATCATCAATTTCCTATGCCAGTCAGGAAACCAGCTCAGCAGACACATCAATTTCAGAGGCCAGTTCATCAGGCACCATAACGACCTCAGGTTCAGATACAATATGTACCCTCCTGCAACTATTGTAAGAAGCCTGGGCATATTTTGGAGGACTGTAGGAGAAGGCTCAAGGTGTGTTTGTATTATGGATCTTCATAGCACCGAGTGAGGGATTGTTCCGCTAACCCTTATAGTTCAGACCGTATTACAGATCCGAATCAGAGAGGTAGAGTTTGGCCACCTGTGGTACCGCATACTGCTCAGCACCCGCAGAGGGAGCTACCCCGACAGGGCGGGGCATTTGCAATGATGGTCGAGGAGGCCAATACTACAGGTGATGGGTTAGCAAGTTCTGGTCTTTCTTTATGTCCTTTTGCATCTATTTGATTTGATTGCTTCCTTTGTACCTTGAAGTTGCTTGTAATATAATTAGTACAGTTAGAAGTGTAACCTTGACTGAGACTGCAATACCATAGCAGACGGAGACCAACCCCATACATGTTGACAATAATCAGTGATTTCTTGAATTGCATGCTTATATGACTTTAGATTGGACTGGGGGTTTAACCCAGATGGGGTAAGACCATCTTTAAATTTTGAGGACAAAACTTTTCTAAGGAGGGAAGGATTGTCACCCCCACATTTCTAGATGAGGGTATTTTTGTTATTTTGCCTAATATTTTATTTTTAGTGGTTAATATTAATTAGTGTGCTATTATTTAATATTATGCTTCGTGCTATTTATTTTATAGTTAGTGGGCTAGCCTAAAATTTTGGACTTGACACTAGTAGACCAGCTTAGGCTTGGCATGTCATATTGAACCCAACACATGGACTAGACCATTAGACTCACTCATTTTTATTAATTAGGAGATAGGATTAGCTTCCATTAGTATTACAAGATTTCTTAATTAACCCTTCTAGTAAATACCCTTCATGAGTAATTAGAGGAGGGTATTTTGGACCTTACATGTTGCTTGGGAGAGAGGAGAATGGGCCATCCAGATTTAGAGGGCTCTCTCTCTCTTTCCACTTCATTAATTCACTCATTCTAGATCCCCAATTTGATTCATCCCCAATTCACTTCATCCCTCTATAAAATTCCTTCAAATTTACTCCCATTCCCTCTTATTCCCATTAATTGAGGAGTATTAGAGCTTAGATTTGCAAGGAGCACTTGAAGAAGAGGAATTGGCAAGGAGATCAAGTCCTAATTATGTTTATTGAGCCTTTTCATTGGGAATCCATCTCCTAATAGGTAAATTATAAATCCAACCCCTAAATTAGACTCTAATTCATACATTTAACCATTAGGAATCATCCCTTGGCTTAGGACTACCCATAGGATCAAGAATTAGGTCCATATGAATTGTATTATAGAAGTTACATGGTGATTTGTGTCCAATTAGAGGAAATTACGAGATTGACACATCAAGTATGTGTCATGAGACCAATTAGATCTAAATAGACTTTGATCGGGGTTGTGGGACTAGATACGTATCCACAATTAGATATGGGGAGTCTGTATCATGAAATTTTATGATTAGGAGGATAGAATTGGTAAGTTCTATGCGTATGTGTTCCCTTGTGTCATTTTATTTGTATATGCATGAGATTAGATGTATCATAGCCTATTTGATATATTTAGTGATGATATATAATAATTAGATGGTGTATCTTAATAATATATATATATATATATATATATATATATATATATATATATATATATATATATATATATATATATATATATATATATATATATATATATATTATATGTTTGTGGTTATAACATGTATCAGTGAAGTGCCTTAGTATCAATAGCAGGAAGAGCGATGTCTAGATAAGGACAGTAGTAAGGAAAGTAGTATGCAGTGTATACTGCAGTAGTTGGGGGCTTGGGTTTTGAAGCCTGAAAATAGGATACAAGTGTTGAGGTCTGTTTTGGATGCCTGTGAATAGGCAATGCCTGCACTTGAGAGCATCACATGTGTTTTTAGTCTCAAGTTCATGTGCAACATATAATTGAAATATGGGAGTTCGGGTAGCACGGAGTCCAGGGAACTGTAAGTTGCAGTTCAGGATTCGGGATTGCAAGGAGTTAAGAGGAGAGTTAGGCTCAGGCAATAGCAAGTTAGGACTGATGTGAAGTACTTTAGAAGAAGCAATAACTTAGTTGCTTAATTCCACATCAGCAGCAGTGAAAGCAAGTTGCAACAACAACTTGCTGTCATGAAGAGCAAAATGTAACAACAGTGAAGGGGGTGCAGTCTCAGTCCTGGTGTAGGACAGTAATAGAAGCTGGGTATTAGTGGTGTTGTCCATCTCAGAGACTTGATATAGCAGCAGTGGTGGTAATTAGTAGTTGAGAAAAACTTAGAAATTATTGATATCTTGAGTATCAGATGTGAAGACAAAGGGAGAGCCCAAGTGTCAGTGCAAATATTGGAGTGGAGTAGTGTTATTAATGGGATTACTAGTAAGAGTTTAAGTATAAATATTTGAGGGTATTGGAGTTAGTGTTAACAGTAGGATATTACTAGTTGGAGTGTTCAAATGATCAGATATATGTTACGTGTTAGGAGTAGTATTTGGGTGTAAGGGTAATATCAAGATCAGAGTATCAATGAACCCTCCAAACCTGTTCATCCTGTGCATCAAATCCTAGAGTGTGTTTATTGAGGAATTAGTAACTAGCTAGTGATGGGTTATACAATGGGGTGTCAGGGGGAGAGATTAGTGTGTATCAGTTAAGGGACGGGTGTGAGGGAGATATCAGTGAGTGATGTGTCTATGGTGTCGTAAGAGACTTGGGTTATGTCTCGCTTGTGGCAATCTAGGCCATGCCATTAATTCCTGCCCGAACCTTCCTGTTCATCGCCCGCAACGTAATAACCCCTAACGGTAAGTTCTACCCTAAGTTTCGGGACGAAACTTCTAATTGGTTGGGTAGGATGTAGCGCCCCGTTCTCCCGATGCGGAGAGCGCGGCTAAGAAACACAAGACGGTATCGTTCGATCGGGATAGATTGAATTAAGAACTCGTCCTCGTTATGGATTTGTTTCTTCGGAATCGATTCCCATATTCAGTGGACTGCGCCCCAAGGATCGGCTTAGCGGCAGAGTCAGGAGGGACCTCTCCGCTGCTATCTTTTATTGCCTCGGTTTTCGATGTCGCTTGTTGCTTTCGTGCTTTGAGTTGGTTTTGGGATTTGCTTGTTTTCCTTGAACGGTTTCGATGGTTTCATTGTTTTCGTTCATTGAACTGCACTTCAATTCTGAGATTTGGAAAAGGGGAAGAGGTATTGATCGAGCTATTCGTAATGCAGGTGAACGAAGCTTCCTCCTGCTCTATATAATACTTTCCATTCCAAAGAACGGAGTCGTGAAGCGCCTCTTTCCTTCTTCTTTCCAAAATCTAAGTGAGTGGCTACCAACCCGATTAGCTAGCCCTGCTTCCAAGCTTCACAGCTAATAATCTGCATTCTCCTTTGCCCCGATCAAACGATACGAAATAATAATAAAAGAAACCAAGATAAAAGAGAATAGACTTGGTTATTACTGCTTGTCAATCAAACTCGTGAACGGTTACTTACTTGCATGCTTGTTCGTTCGGAATGTTCATCATATGCATAAATTGTAGTTAGAATATAACTTCTTCTATAAATTGTGCTATTTATGAATCGTATCGTGTATGCGCATAACTATTCCTAGAGGCTATGCAAAAGAAACATGCATTACTCGTGTTGCCTCAACTGCATGAAATGATAACTTAACTAAACATCGTGTGTTCGATCATGGACAACTTGTGCACAAGGATATAAGTTCTGCGGACGGTCGCTGGGGCACTGGCACCGATCCGATTCGGGCAGACTTCGTGTTTATAGTCAATCGTGTGCGGACGGGATAACTTGCAACGCATCGTGTCTTCTGAGCTCCTCGTGTTTTCCCGTTGCATGCTATCCTTGTCCTTGACTAGTCCATTATGGCATCAAGCCAGTGATACTCGTGTGTATATGCTTGCAACGCCTCGTGTGTTTATCGTGTGAATATGGCTTACAATGCATCGTGTGTTCATCGTGTATGTTTAAACCTGTTGCATACTAACTTGTGTCTTCGTGGCAGGGAAGGCATGGTAAGTATTGTGCAGGTAACTCAGACGGCAGGTAAAATCCACCGAACGGTGGCTAGTTCATTTCAGTAAAATTCAATATGCTGCTTACTTGTAAATGAACTAAGGCAAGATAGAAACCCACAAAAATATGCATGCTTCACTAAACAACGTGTTGATTGGTATAGTCAGGCTAGTTCGCCTTCACCAGCATGTTTCGATATGCTGACCCTCGTTGAAACAGGTTCTCCGCACCAAGGCGAACCGAGCGAGGAGCCAAAGTCGTCTACCCGATCCAGTCCAACTGTTGGCGCATCTTTACCGCGCCTCGAAGCCTTTTGAAGCCAGAAGCTGCAACTCTTCATACACAAATGCAGCTCCGTGGCAAAGCGATCCTCCAGCCTGGAGGTCTTTATCATTTTGAGTTTATAAAGGGATGTAATGTACAGGACTGCTATCTCATTTTGAGTCATCTCTTTTGTAAGCCGTTCGGCATATTAGCTGACTCGTTCAAGAGTTTGTAATAGATGTTCATTATCAATAAAGAGAATTTTTCTATGTTTCAAATCTGTGTTTCAATGTATCTTCGTACTCTGAATATGTGCTTGCTATGCAAATCATTAAAGCCTTGTGCGGGCCCAACTCCAGGCCCGCACGGCGGTCACGACTCGGGGGACGCCTCGGGGCGTGACATAGTGGTATCAGAGCACAGATTCAAAGTTCCTTAGACTTCGTGCTGGAAAAGTTCCTTTAACGATCAAATTTTTGTGCGAACTCTTGAACTCGCTAGGCCAAAATGAGATACGTTCATGCAATAAGTCCATAATACATTATGATCCTAATATAATTTACCTTCTTTTGAAGGAATGGATCCAGCACAATCTGCAGCGCAAGTCCCGGACGAAACGTAAGGCCAAGGGAGTAGTTCAGGCACTTCGGAAAGTTCAAGAAGCCAGCGAGCCACGCCAAGCATCGATCCCGTTCAGAAAATATTACAGATGTTGGGGGAAAACCAACAAAGGGACGAGGCTCGCCATGAACGGGCCGAGAAGCGAGCGAAAGAGAGTCAGCTCAAGTTTCAAGACAATATAGAAGCACGATTCTCAGTCCAACAGAAGCAGGTAGATACCCTGCATCAGATCGTTCAGACTTTGGCTGCCAACCATTCCGCCGCAACAACAATGACTCCGGTGGAGCAGCCCGTGCTTGAAGTAGAGACACCGCAAATTTCAAGAGCGAGGGACGTGACTGCCTTCGACTTTGGCCACTTCAAGAAAGTCTGCAACACCCCATTCAACGGGACTGAGGACCCAGTCGTAGCTCTAGATTGGTTGGCCGAACTTGAAGATCACTTCGCTCTGCTAGAGGTCCCCGAAGATAAGCGCGTCTCTTGCGCGCAACTACAGCTCCGCCTCAACGCGCACGATTGGTGGGACGTGCATCGAAGATCTCTCCAATTTGATCACGGAGAGGAGGCGATCTCGTGGACGACTTTTCGTGCCGCGTTCGAAGAGGAGTATGTACCCCCTCCAGTCCAACGTCAAATGGAGAACGAGTTCGTGCAGCTGCGGCAAGGCAGCATGACAGTTAAAGAGTACTCCGCCGAGTTCAACCGACTCTCCAAATTCGCTAGGGCCTATTTACCTGATGCAGCGAGTCAAGCTAGAAGGTTTGAAGGTGGACTACGCCCTGTCATCCATTCGCACGTAGCCGTTCCTCAGTATCGGACAATGCGTGAAGTCATGAATCATGCCCTGTCGCTCGAACCACACTATCCTCACGTTCCTGCCGGCGCTGTGCATACATCCAGTCACAAACGCCAAAGCAACGATAGAGAAAATACTGCTGTAAAGCGCCGAAACAACGGTGGTCAGCACAGGGCAAATCCCAACCAAGTATGTCAATACTGCAACAAACGTGGGCACTCCTTCAATCAGTGTCGTAAGAGACTTGGGTTATGTCTCGCTTGTGGCAATCTAGGCCATGCCATTAATTCCTGCCCGAACCTTCCTGTTCATCGCCCGCAACGTAATAACCCCTAACGGTAAGTTCTACCCTAAGTTTCGGGACGAAACTTCTAATTGGTTGGGTAGGATGTAGCGCCCCGTTCTCCCGATGCGGAGAGCGCGGCTAAGAAACACAAGACGGTATCGTTCGATCGGGATAGATTGAATTAAGAACTCGTCCTCGTTATGGATTTGTTTCTTCGGAATCGATTCCCATATTCAGTGGACTGCGCCCCAAGGATCGGCTTAGCGGCAGAGTCAGGAGGGACCTCTCCGCTGCTATCTTTTATTGCCTCGGTTTTCGATGTCGCTTGTTGCTTTCGTGCTTTGAGTTGGTTTTGGGATTTGCTTGTTTTCCTTGAACGGTTTCGATGGTTTCATTGTTTTCGTTCATTGAACTGCACTTCAATTCTGAGATTTGGAAAAGGGGAAGAGGTATTGATCGAGCTATTCGTAATGCAGGTGAACGAAGCTTCCTCCTGCTCTATATAATACTTTCCATTCCAAAGAACGGAGTCGTGAAGCGCCTCTTTCCTTCTTCTTTCCAAAATCTAAGTGAGTGGCTACCAACCCGATTAGCTAGCCCTGCTTCCAAGCTTCACAGCTAATAATCTGCATTCTCCTTTGCCCCGATCAAACGATACGAAATAATAATAAAAGAAACCAAGATAAAAGAGAATAGACTTGGTTATTACTGCTTGTCAATCAAACTCGTGAACGGTTACTTACTTGCATGCTTGTTCGTTCGGAATGTTCATCATATGCATAAATTGTAGTTAGAATATAACTTCTTCTATAAATTGTGCTATTTATGAATCGTATCGTGTATGCGCATAACTATTCCTAGAGGCTATGCAAAAGAAACATGCATTACTCGTGTTGCCTCAACTGCGTGAAATGATAACTTAAATAAACATCGTATGTTCGATCATGGACAACTTGTGCACAAGGATATAAGTTCTGCGGACGGTCGCTGGGGCACTGGCACCGATCCGATTCGGGCAGACTTCGTGTTTATAGTCAATCGTGTGCGGACGGGATAACTTGCAACGCATCATGTCTTCTGAGCTCCTCGTGTTTTCCCGTTGCATGCTATCCTTGTCCTTGACTAGTCCATTATGGCATCAAGCCAGTGATACTCGTGTGTATATGCTTGCAACGCCTCGTGTGTTTATCGTGTGAATATGGCTTGCAATGCATCGTGTGTTCATCGTGTATGTTTAAACCTGTTGCATACTAACTTGTGTCTTCGTGGCAGGGAAGGCATGGTAAGTATTGTGCAGGTAACTCAGACGGCAGGTAAAATCCACCGAACGGTGGCTAGTTCATTTCAGTAAAATTCAATATGCTGTTTACTTGTAAATGAACTAAGGCAAGATAGAAACCCACAAAAATATGCATGCTTCACTAAACAACGTGTTGATTGGTATAGTCAGGCTAGTTCGCCTTCACCAGCATATTTCGATATGCTGACCCTCGTTGAAACAGGTTCTCCGCACCAAGGCGAACCGAGCGAGGAGCCGAAGTCGTCTACCCGATCCAGTCCAACTGTTGGCGCATCTTCACCGCGTCTCGAAGCCTTTTGAAGCCAGAAGCTGCAACTCTTCATACACAAATGCAGCTCCGTGGCAAAGCGATCCTCCAGCCTGGAGGTCTTTATCATTTTGAGTTTATAAAGGGATGTAATGTACAGGACTGCTATCTCATTTTGAGTCATCTCTTTTGTAAGCCGTTCGGCATATTAGCTGACTCGTTCAAGAGTTTGTAATAGATGTTCATTATCAATAAAGAGAACTTTTCTATGTTTCAAATCTGTGTTTCAATGTATCTGCGTACTCTGAATATGTGCTTGCTATGCAAATCATTAAAGCCTTGTGCGGGCGCAACTCCAGGCCCGCACGGCGGTCACGACTCGGGGGACGCCTCGGGGCGTGACATTAGAGTCGATACCAATACTAGTTAATAGGGTTACTACTTATAGTTAAGTTAGTTAGTATAGTGTTAAGTACATATATGCATCCATAATACCAAGTTATACCAGTAAGTATGAGTATTAACTAAGGTATTACCCATACCCAGTGTTAATACCAAGTATAACTAATATAAGCTAGTATTAGCCAGTTAGTGGTCAATATAAATTAACTAATTAGTATTAGACCTAGAACTAGCTAGTTGACTGAGGTTGACCTAGTTTACCTAGAGTGACCTAATATGACCTAGTTTGACTAGTATGACTTAGAAATGGCCTAGAAATCATACCTTAGTGCATTTTATCATATTTATTATATTATTACACCAATTAACATGGTATTCATATATAGGGTTGTGTGACACTGAGATAGATATCGTTTGATATTCATTGCTCTGGACCACAGGCAAGTACATTCTCCGATAGTTTCTATTATTTGATAATTACTATAATACAAGTATTAGAAATATTTTGCATAATTCTAACACAGTAGTTACATGGACTAGTACTATATGGATCATGTCAGGAGATGTTATTCCATTATTGTGTACTCCGGATACTCCTTCTACATGTACTTTATCGTGTGCCTCGGATATTTCTTGTGCTCGTGTTCATTCGTGTACATTCATATTCTTCATGTACTCATATTATATTCGTGTTCGTGATTTGTCATAATTGGATCCATGAGTATTGGTTGGGGGCAAGGAAAATGCTAGAAGTATATATGATCAAACCCTTAAATATTGCGTTATGTAGACAATGATCAGTCATATACCTCATGTGTGATTGTGTTAATCCATAGACAAAAGCCAATCTTAAATGGTTGTGTTATTGATTATGTTACTTGTAGACAATAACCAATCATATTGATCATATAATTGTGTTATAGCCTTGATAGTAGATCTTGATAACCCAAGCCGATCATATATCTAACCGGTATTTCAAACACTTAGCGTAGTTACAGTTCTTCTCTATATTCTAGTTCATTATATTTATTCTATTTTATTATGACCAGTTTATACTATATTGCTCTAGTTTACCTATTTCTTTCTACCATACTATGATATATTACTTTATTATTTCTCGTCTTGTATTATATTCTCTATTTCTGTTTATAGTCATTATCAACTAATTGGAACTGCTATTAGATTTTACTTTGCTCCAATCTTGACTGGATATATTTTTTAAATGATTGGCTAGAGGTGATGTATCCTATCTACTATGGTCCACAGGATGGCATGGTCGTAGAGCATGTTGAGTTATACCTCCAGTTGGAGAGTTTTAGATCATTATTTATGATATTGTATTTGATCTTAGCTAGATTTTAAGATATGTACTATGTTTGAAATCTTTGAGTTGAGATTAATTATTACACTTAAACTTGTGATGTATGGCGACTTTGTATTCTTTTCTTCTATTCAATATCGTGCCATAACTTCCATTAGTTTTATATTGTGATTAAGTATTGATTATCACTATCATATTTTATTGTCTCCATTTGGAGTTGAGATGGCATGACAGGTACCTCTTATATGTATTGTGTGAGATATTTAGATAGTATTGTTGACCTAGACAATGTTCTACGGTCGATACTGCTACGTAGGCTGGAGGTACCCACAAACTTGTGCCCCTATACCGAGTGCGGGCCCTGACATCAGTCCCTCCAAAAAATGACCCAATCTACAGTACTCCACCGCATACTCATCCACTGTTATGCTACCCAGGATGAGGTACTGAAACTGGCTCTTTAGAGAAGTCAGAGACACGTTTGGAAAGAACTTCTTCTTGAAAAGCTCCTTAAAAGCTTCCTAAGTAAGTCCATATGCTGACATCCTCGTGTCAGTCCTGAACCATGTCAAACTAATGTCATAAATCATGCTCCCCGCTGCCTCCACCTAGAAGCTCTATGGAATCTGCGCCAGCCGTAGGTTCCTCTCCATGTCTTCGATCCAGTCGTTAGCATAAATAATCCCTTTAAATTCCTTAGGCTCCATCCTCTTGAAATCAATGATAGTCCCCGGTCTCGCTGCTGTGGGGCCTACGGAGGTGGAGCCACTTGTGGCTGGACTAAGGCAACCCTCTCTATGGCGGTAAGTGCAAGCTGGTGGATATTCTCAATGCCCTATCTCAAGACATTAGACTGGCACTGCTGGGCCTCCGCCTGGGCCCTCTGTACTGCCATCATCTGATGAAAGAGTGCAAACACCTGTGACGGATCAACTGCTTATAGTTGTGGTGGTATCTCCTCTGAAGCTGTAGGCATCGTCCTTTGTGTAGCTATAGGCACTATCCTCGGGACTGGAGGTGGAGCACCCCCGAAACCTGCTATAGTAATGCTTATCTGGACCGGTGAAGTATCCCTCTGAGCTAAAGCTGATGGAGCATTAGCTGCTGCTGCCCTATGTAGAAGCATGAAATATACTGGGAAATTTTACGCATATTTTACAGTCAAAATCTCCAACAAACATGAAGTCCCTCTCTACGTAAAATAGAGCTTCAAGATTGTTTGGCGTAAAATAGAGCTTGAAAGCTGTCTGTATAAAACAGAGCTTCAAGTTTGTTTGGCGTAAAGTAGGGCTTCAAAGTTGTTTGCATAAAACAGAGCTTCAAGGTTGTTTAACGTAAAATAGGGCTTCAGAGCTGTCCGCGTAAAACAAAGCTTCAAGGTTGTATGGCATAAAATATAGCTTCAGACCTGTCCGCATAAAGCAAAGCTTCAAGGCTGTTTGGCATAAAATAGGGCTTCAGAGTTGTACGCGTAAAATAAAGCTTCAAAGCTGTTTGGCATAAAATAGGGCTTCAGAGTTGTCCGTGTAAACAAAGCTTCAAGGCTGTTTGGCGTAAAATAGGGCTTCAGAGCTGTCCGCATAAAACAAAGCTTCAAGGCTGTTTGGCATAAAATAGGGCTTCAGAGCTGTCTGTATTTTACGCCAGAGCTTCAAGGTTGTTTAGCATAAAAAAGGGCTTCAGAGCTGTCCGCGTAAAACAGAGCTTCATGGTTGTTTGGCGTAAAATAGGGCTCCAGTGCTGTCTGCGTAAAACAAAGCTTCAAGGTTGTTCAGCATAAAAGGTTGCTATACCTTCCTGCCTAAAGTTTAAAATACGTTATTTTTAATGCAGCATAAAGTTGTATGAGGAACTCTTCGTATTTCTCGGATGAATTTGTCAGTCAAATTAGTGAACCTGACATCTGACAAAAGTACTGCACGGCTGTGATAATGATTTTGCACAGAGACCCAGGTTATCATTTTATGACATATTTTTGATACAAGTTATTTTTACGCATTCAAAGGAAGAAAAATGGAGTCTTCTGAATACGCTGCCTATTCTATATTGACAAAAATGAGTTTTTACGCTCAAGACAAGACAAAATAAGGCGCCACGTCAAAAGCTATTTCTTGTACAGAGATTGAGGCATATCCCTGCATTTAATGTACGAGATTTTGTTCTATTTTTAGTCATGACTGGAAAAGCTAAGACTGTAACTAATACGCTCACATCACCATCCTTGCATTTTATGCCAACCATGCTATTTTTAACTATAGGAGTTTGCCGTATGCTATCTCCTCGAAATATGCCAACTCGGCTATATTTGCAAAGGTACGTTGATAAGGCTATTTAGCCTAGAATACACTCAAGACCTCAGTCGTGAAGGATAATTGGCTATTTCACGCTGGTTATCTATTATTCATGAATCATCAAATTTTACGCAGTGGCAGTTACCTATGTGGCTTGCATGCCATGATCTTCGAGAAGCAGTTATACGCGTTACCTTATAAAGGGATACATGTCATACGCAGATTCAGAAGATTATTTGAACGTGGATAGCAGTTGTCATAATCGCAGCGTAAATGAAGCAATATTCTTCACAATTTGGCCTTTTACGCCAACAAGATAATTATTTAGCTTTTACGCCAACCATTTTACGCAGGGACAGTTACCTATGTGGCTTGTATGCTATGATCTTCGAGAAGCAGTTATACGCGTTACCTTATAAAGAGATACGTGTCATACGCAGATTCAGAAGATTATTGGAATATGGGTAGCAGTTGTCATAACTGCAGTATAAAAGATACAATCTTCTTCACAGTTTGGCCTTTTACGCCAACAAGACAGTTATTTGGCTTTTACACCAATCAGGCAGTTATTTGATTGATCTCTATAAATAGAGACCCCTGGTCACAGGGAGGAGGAGAATTAGTTTTTGGCGGACAACTTTGGCAACAGAAATTCGATCCTACATGCAACTTTCCTTTGACTGGCTTTTGCCTTCAGTTCAGAGAAAGTTTGAAGCTTCTTCTACAGCACTTCTTCATCATCGTGTAGTCCAAGATACAAAATGATCGACTGCAGATCAGACTTCCATAGCAATACTTTCCCAGAATTATTTTATTGTACTTAATATCCTCGTATATGATTATTTGTACTTTTCTCTTTTCTCGTTTGTAAGAAAAAGTTTCGTATAAATATTTGTTTATCCAAACAAAATGGCGACTCTGCTGGGGACAACTTTCTCCTCTGACAAGAAAGCAATTGCTCAATACGATACTATATCTATCGGATCGACGAAGAAGACTTCGGTCGTCCAGTTTGACCAATCTGCCTATGAAGACATGCTTCATGCAGGGGGTAGTTCTCATTCTGTCCATAATAACAGGAAGCTGCATAAAGTGTGGATGCCTAAGACATCCTCTATCCTTCCTGCAAGTTCTTATTCACTGATCAACAAAGTTGTGACAACACAGCCAACACGCCCTGTGCGTAAAACTTTTTCTTCCGTCTGTGACGTGGTAGACAAAACTTCTGGCAATGCCTCAGTGCCAATCCAGAAGTCTCAAACATGCCCTGCGCGTAAACCTTTTTCTCCCGTCTGTGACGTGGTAGACAAAACTTCTGGCAATGCCTCAGTGTCAATCCAGAAGTCTCAAACTCGCCCTGGGCATAAACCTTCGTCTCCCGTCTATGACGTGGTAGACAAAACTTCTGGCAATGCCTCAGTGCCAATCCAGAAGTCTCAAATATGCCCTGTGCATAAAATTACATCTCCCATCTATGATGAGGCAGATGTACCCTTTGATCACATCAAAGGAAAACAAGTGGTGAATCCTTTAACCTCTAAGCTTTTACGCCTACAAGAGAAAAAAGTTCCACTTTACAGATTACGCGTGACGCTAAAAGCCGTTTGAGGACTTTCCCTGTGTTACGCGAATCTATGCAAAAATTCAAATTACGCCAGGATAGGTCTGTCCGCGTAAAGAAAATTCGTTTCACGGGAAGATACGTTCCTCAAACAGATAATGGATCATATGCTACTCATATGGGTGGACTGTTGTATTCCCATGGCAGAGAAAGGGTTATGGTTCCTAATCTACACATTCCTACTGATGTAAAAAGGCAGAATAAGCCTTCTTATTCTTCTGGTTATCTTCCTGATTTGTGTGATTTCCTGATCCAAAATGCAAAGACAGGGGATCTCCTAATATGTCTATCATACCCCCTAGAGAACATTGTTGTAATAGTCATAAGGTTGTAATTAACTGTTACTGTTCTAAAGTAAAACTGTCAGTGTTCGACCGATTGAACTATTCTTTGTCATTATAGGAAGAAGAACAAATATTTGATTCAGTAAATATGGCTTCGCATATTCCTAGAGGAAAGTCGAGTTCAAGACGTCATCCCTCCAGAACTCCAAGCCAAAGGAGATTTGATAGACTCATCGAGACTTTTGAAGGTGTTTTTCGAAACACTCCCTCGAGGTCAAGACAATCGGCTTCATATTCTTCAGATTCTGACACTGGGAGTCACCAGTTTTTTGAACTAGATGCTGAAAGTATAGATTTAATCTCTACAGAGATCTATACTAATCCCTCAGTGGCATCTAGAGAAATGGAAGTTTATGCTGTTGGAGACGAACATGAAGAAGCTTTCCCATCAGGAAGTACTGAACAATGCATCACTGCATTAGAAACATCACTTAAAGAAATGCATACCATGATGGAGAGTATGCACCAAATGATGATGACTCAATATACAACTGCAATAGCTCAAACACCTGTTCCTCCGACTCAACTACGTATGAGGGTAGACATACCACCAGCCAATGCAAGCCAATAGCCTGTTCAAAATCAAGAATCAGCTGCTCCTCAACCTCTTAACCCAGAGAATGTATTACCTCCTGTTGGAGTTATAATACATCCAATCTCTCATCTTTTTGCTGTCCCTCTCCCATCTGAAGATCCAATACAAGCAGTTCAGGATTGAAAGCCTAATTTGATGCTTTGAAATATAAAGATCAGCTCAAGAAGTTAGGAATTAACCAGCCATATCCAGCTGTTTGGGATGAGATCCCTTTCCCACCAAAATATAAACCACAGGCTATAGTTTTGTTTGAGAGAAAGACGTCGCTAAGCCAGTATATGAACTACTTTATTATGATGACAGTATTATTGCAAGGAAATGATGCCCTTCTCACTCGAGTGTTTAAAGCCTGTCTGTTTGGAGTAGCTAACCAATGGTATCGTAGTCTATCTGACAACTGCATTACTTATTTTGAAGATTTCAAAACTCTATTCTTCGCTCAATTTTATGAGAGAGGAATGAACATGTATATGTCATCACTCATTGAAGTAAAACAGAAGTTAAAAGTAAACTTTCGTACTTTTATTAAATGTTTTCGTCAAGCTACTTTACAGATGCCTCCTGGAGTTCCAGATTCAGCCTTGGTGGATATTTACAGAAAGAACCTACTCCTACTGATCTCAGTATTCATGGGACCATATCAGTTCCATGATTGGCCCTCATTTATCATATCGGCAGTAGCCGCTGAAGATAATAGTCAGAAGGCTTGTGACAACGGAATCATGATCTCTACCTCTGATAAAGGGAAGCGTTCATCCTCCAATAATGACAATACTCATATTTCAATAGGAAAGGAAGCCCTGGCAATCAATATGTTCAGACAAAATACTCTTGTAGCTACGCAGACGAATTTTGGAACTTCTAAACCTAAAGAAGAATATTCTTTTGACGACGATGATATTTCAAGCATATTCGATTGTCTAGTCAAAAGTGGCAAGCTTACTCTACCAGAGATAAAACATCCAAATGAAGTCGGCAGTATAGATAATCCTAAGTACTATATTTTTCACAGATACATACATCATCCCACAAAAGCATACTATGTACTGAAAATAAAAATCTAGGAGTTGATCGACGCCAAAGCCATTACTTTACGTAATAACGAGAAGACGGTCACTGCAAATATGATCTCACTCCAATTTGGCAATTTTTTCCCTCAAGAAGTACCAGATGGTATGGTACCTATTCCATGAGTGATGATGGATATTGTTAATCTTCCTCCTACCAGGGGTCAAAATCAAGATTTAGTATCCCTAACTACCAAGCGTGGGGAGATCATATAGGTTTACCCTGATCTAGTATCAGAAATTGAGGAAGAAACTAAAGCTTCTAAAGCTAAGTCTAAGAAGAATTCAAGATGTAAACCATGTCATATGGTTGGAATATCCCCGGCATCAAAAAAAGAAGCTTTAGTAATCGGAACACGGTCAGGAAAAGCCTACCTCAAAGAATATGAAGGGAATCAGGAAGAAGCAACGACAGACACTTTAGCTACCAAACCTCCAGAGTCTGAACCTGTAATACCAGAGGCAGGTCCTTCTAAATCAACTTCTGTGGACAAAGGCAAACAAAAAGAAGTTCGTTTTGATAAACCTCTAAAGAACACTCAGAACAAAGGTTTAGAGAACCCGTATAACTTTGATATCTTGGCTCAGTTGGCTAATACTCCAGTCTGATTATCCATTTTTGAGCTACTTCGTATATCCAAAGACACTCGTCAAGCCTTAAGTGAAGCATTAATACAAGTAGATGTATGCTTGACTCAGCTTAAGTCCCCTAATAAAGACCCTGTGACATGTCCTCAATGCCATAGTATGATGGAAGTAATCCCTAACATCACTTTCATTCAAGAGGATATGTTGTTGAAGCATAACAAACATGACAAGCCTCTTTATTATACAGGATACGTCGGCTCCATTGAGGTAGACCGGATTTACATAGATCCGAGATCGTCAATCAGTATTATCCCTCATAGTCTGTTAAGACCATTGAGAATTTCTACCAGTGAATTGTCTTACACTACCACTACAATTATGGGCTTCAATGCCAGGAAAAGCAGACCATTGGGGAAAATTTGTCTGAGAATCCAGATTAGTAATCTTAGATCATTGGCTACATGCTATGTCATTGATTTAGAGGTGTCTTACAATATTCTATTGGGTAGACTATGGATCCATGATCATAATATTGTTCCTTCAACTCTATATCAATGTTTTAAATATGTAGATACTCAAAGAACAGTGAAAATAGAATTTGCTGATCTTAATCCGTTCAAAGGAGTTGAATCCTACTATTCTAATGCCATATTGTACACTCAAGACTATATGAAAGAGGTATCAGGCAAAATAGAGAAAGAATTCTACCATGAGCCAGGAGAACCATCTGCTGAGCAACCTTTGTCGATCCAAGTGAAAGGGCGGATTACCCATCCAAAAGTCTTGGAACCTATGACTATTCACTTGGGCAACAAAGTCGGAAGGAGAAAATGATCCTTTAGTGATCAATCTGAACAAGAAACCTCCACCTTTGGTCATTGACCTTAGGCGCAACAAGCAGTTAGCTGATATAAATATAATCGGGGACGTGTTTGCTGATGATAATAAAGATTCTCTTTTCCAGTATACTGACGCCCAATTTCCTAATCAGAAATCTTCGATAGTAATATCATCGAAAAATGATGAAGATATGGATCAAGAGGAAATATGGTATAATATAATTAACGAATTTTCTCCTCATAAAGATATAGAACCTATAGCACAAAAATTCTTGGAAACTATATACTTCTATCATCCATATGTATGGGAAGTAGCATCAACATATAATGTCGTCATGACATATAGGCCACATAAAGATTGTCTTTATTGTTCCACCTACTCGCAATGATCATCGTCAAATAGTCTTCGATCGAATGCGGAATAGACCGATTGTACAAGAAGAATCTCACTAGTCTGATGTTGGGAAAATACAAATCCACAGATATAGCCCATAGGCTTTAAAGATTATGCAAAACATGGATTATGATTTAAAGTTGAAGCAAGGCCTCAATTATGGAAAAAGCAGACGAATACCATTGCATGGTGATCCTTACTGTCAATGAACTTATTTCGGGTTAGGGTATACCACATTTCTTGTAACTCCAAACAACTCTGAGTCAAAGACCATTTCCTTTTCTCAAGATGATTTGTCATCCTCCGATTCAGATGATGAATTTGAAAATATGGTTTTGACAGATTCCCTGGAAATAGAGGAACAAGAATCTGAACCATTTGAAAATGAATCTTGGGCACAACAAATGGATACACAATGAGAACTTTGGTTCAAACAAAAAGAACCACCCACTGAAGATAAGGTTATCCAAGTTAATATTGGGGATGAATTTTTAACAAAGCCGATATTTATCAGTAATAATCTTTCTGAAGAAGAAAGAGAAGAAATGATCCAGCTGATAAAAGAATATATCGATGTCTTTGCTTGGAATTATGAAGATATGCCAGGTCTTGATCCAAAAGTGACTACCCATAAACTTAATATATTATCTAATTCAAAGCCTGCAAAGCAACAACAACGCCGGTTCCGTCCAGAAATGATGGATGCCATTGAAGCTGAAATTAAGAAATTAATAGCCTATAGGTTCATCCGAAAAGAACAACATCCTGATTGGGTCGCTAATGTTGTCCCAGTTATGAATAAAAATGGAAAAGTGCGTATTTGCATCGACTTCCGAGATCTAAATACGACCTGCCCTAAAGATGAATTTTCTCTTCCCATTACAAGCGTCATGATCGATAATAGGTGTGGTTTTGAGTGCATATCTTTTATGGACGGATTTTCAAGATATAATGAAATTAAAATAAATCCTGAAGATGAGAAGCATACTACTTTTCGTACACTATTAGGAGTATATTGCTATACAGTCATGCCTTTTGGATTAAAGAATGCCGGGGCCACATATCAACGAGCTATGAGTAACATATTCCATGAGCATTTACGCAAAACGGTAGAATATTACATAGATGATATTGGTGTCAAAAGCTGCCTCAAGGATAATCACATTCAAGACTTGAAGACAATATTTGATTTGATGCGCCAATATCAACTCAAAATAAATCCTACAAAGTCCTTTCTTGGTGTATCCAGTGCCAAATTTTTAGGATTTGTCATTACTGCTAAAGGCATTCAAGTTGACCCTGATAAAGTAAAACCTATCCTAGAAATGCAACCACCCCGTAATCTCAGAGAACTTAGAGGATTTCAGGGTCGTCTGGCTTATATTAGGAGATTCATATCCAACCTCTCTGGAAGATATCAACCTTTTTCTCGTCTAATGAAGAAAGGTGTGTCATTTATATGGGACAAAGCCTGTCAACAAGCGTTTAATGACATCAAACGTTATCTTACTAATCCTTCAGTTCTGATGCCTCCTGTCATAGAAAGACCATTTTTACAATATGTTCGAGTAATGGATCATTCTTTAGAGGCTCTCCTCGCACAGAAGAACAATGAGGGTCATGAACAGGCTATTTACTATCTAAGTAGGATGATGGTCGAAGCAAAGCACAGGTATAACCTAGCAGAAAAAGAATGCTTAGCCCTAATGTTTGCCATTCAGAAGACGCGATATTATGTGACAGGCCAAACTATTCATATCATATCCAGAATTAATCCACTTCGGGTATCGATGAATAAGCCAAGTATTCTTAATTCCTGACTCGCGACTTGGGTAATGCTATTGACATCGTATGATATGGTGTATGTCCCTCAGAAATCTGTGAAAGGTCAAGCCTTGGCTGATTTCTTAGCTGCCCATCCAATTCCAGAAACCTCCAAATTATATGATAACATTTCCGACGAAGTTGTAGAATGTAATTTGGCAATGGAAGGTGATACATGGCAGCTATTCTTTGATGGTGCTTCCAGAACTGGTCCCAAGGGAAACGTGGTTTCAGGGGTAGGGATTATTCTGGTGACTCCTGATAAACTCATCATTTATCAAGCATATTCTCTTAGTGAACCATGCTCTAATAATGTGGCAGAGTGTAATACTCTATTAATTGGGCTTCAAGTTGCTAAAGAATTGGATATTGAATACTTGGAAGCTTTTGGGGATTCTCATCTGATCATCAATCAGGTCAGAGGAATATATGAAGTATGTAATCCAGATCTCATTCCTTATCACCGAACAACAATCGAGATAGAAATGTCTTTTAAAGGATTCTTCTTAGAACATGTTCTTTGATCTCAAAATTTGGAAGTTGATGCTCTGGCCAGTCTAGTTGCAGATCTAGCTATTCCTATAAGAAGGCAGAATTCGGTGATCCTTCTTAACAGAGATTTGTTTGTGTGAAAAATAATTTTCATATAGAACGCAGCTATGTTATAAACATGGTTTCTCCTAAGAGAGATTGGAGAAGTCCCTTTATAGACTTCGTATCATATGGAATCTTACCAGATGATCCTAAAGAAGCAACATCTATTAAAAGTCGATTGCTACGTTTCTATTTTTATGCTTCTTCACAAAGTTTGTATCGCCGAACATATGATGGACTATTGTTACGATGTCTTTCTGGTGATGATGCAAGGCGGGTTATCCGAGAAGCTCATGATGGAGTATGTGGAGCACATCAACCCGGTCCTAAGTTGCAGGATCGTATCAGGAGGATGGGCTACTACTGGCCTACTATAATTGCAGATGCCGTAGAATATGCAAGAAAATGCAAAGCCTGTCAGGTTCATATAGATTTTATACATCAACCTTCTGAATATTTACATCATACTATTTCATCATGGCCCTTTGAAGCATGGGGTATGGATATCATTGGTCCTATTCATCCTTCATCTTCTAGAGGACATCGATTTATATTAGCTATTACTGATTATTTCTCCAAATGGGCGAAGACAATTCCTCTTACTGAGGTAAAGACATTCAATGTGATCAGCTTTATCAAGCATCATATAATTTATCGCTTTGGGATACCCCGAAGGATAATTCATGATAATGGGACTCAATTCATCAGTCAAGTATTTCATCGATTTTGCGATAAGAATTAGATAAAAAATATAGCCTCAATGGCATATAATCCTGCTGCCAATGGTTTAGCAGAAGCCTTCAACAAAACTATTATCAAACTCTTAAAGAAATTTGTCTTTTCAAACAAAAAAAATTGGAACAAGAAATTGGGGGAATGTCTGTGGGCATACCGCACAATGGTACGAACACCAACAGGTTGTACTCCATTTTTATTGGTTTACGGATGTGAAGCAGTTCTCCCTATTGAAATTCAAATTCCATCACTCATAATAGAAGTAGCTAATGCGCTGACTAAGGAAAATAATGATCGTTTAAGACTTCAAGAGCTAGAAGGGTTAGACGAAAAATGCCTTCAAGCTCTCGCATTGAGTTCTACCAAGCACGCATCTCCAAAGCTTTTAATCAAAAAGTGAAGGAAAGAGTGTTCAAAGTTGGTGAGCTAGTTTTAGGTATGAAGAGGCAAATGATCATTACACATAAAAGTAAGGAAAAATTTTAGCCCAAATGGGAGGGCCCTTATGTAATTGAAACAATATTTTCAAATGGCACTTACAGATTTGCCAAGCCTAATAGAGATTTGATAATGACTCCTATCAACGACAAATTCCTGAAGAAGTATTATGCTTGATCTCCCTTGCTTATTGGAGTATGATGAAGATTTCATTCTGATGATACTACGCATAAAGATTAGTTGAATCATATTCTATCATGTTCATATGACCTCTGAATAGATATATTTAACTAATTTAAAACTTCAAAACCTATCATGTCCATATTATCTCTGATAATGTTTTGTATACAAATTTAGTTGGATCATATTCTATCATGTGCATATTATCTCTGAATAGATATATTCAGTAAAACCAGTTACCGAAAGTATATCATATCCATATTACCTCTGATATCACTTTCATCTTAGCCTATCATTTATATTCTAATAATAAGTGATGGGTCCACAGAGTCAAAAAATGTGTCTTCATCATCTCTGAGAATAATAAATTACATGGTGAAGAAGGAGCAAAAAAGTACATAATCCATCATTATGGAGGAGCAGTTAAATCACGAATTTGTTGTGCTAAAGCAGCCATTCTTTCGATCTTGGAGTTTAAAATTTTGGTGCGAGCCAGCTCCAGTCTTGCTTCGTCATTACTCAAGAGAGATAGTTCTGACAGAGAATCAACAAAACTTGCATGGATGACACCCACATGTGTCAAGTTCTGTTGAGCCGTATTCACTTGGCCCTCCAATACATCATGAACTAGCGATGCTTTGAGAAGCCTCTCTTTTGTTTGAGCAAGTTCAGCTTCCAGTTCTTGAATTCTCACTTCATACCTCTCACATTCGGCACGGTACTGAGCTATCTTAGGAATACTCTCTACCAATATTGCTTGCTCTTTCTCCATCTCTTGTTGCTGTTCCTGAATGGATTTGTTTAAGGTTTCTACCTTCTGAACAAATTCCAAAGTTAGCGAGTCATACTCAGCCTGAACCAAGTTATTGATACTGCTTCTGGATAATTGTAAATATTCGTTAATGGGTTGTTCTAAACCATTAACTATTTTCTCTAGTGCATTAGCTCTATCAGCGTCATTAAAATTTCTAATTTGCGCTATAGTGAGCTTGGAAGACGTCCTCAAAGCATCAAAGACTAGATTCTTCTCTAACACCATGGATATTAATTCTTTTAAAGTGAGGTAGAATATGCTAGCATATTGTTCAACTAGCATAGCAAGGCTCGAACGGAAGCTGGAAGTGGCCGCAATATAAGTAAATCTCCTTTCTGGAATGACTGCAGAAGATGTTGCCACAGTCGTTGCTTCAACATATGGCACAACAAAAGAAGAGACACCAATAACAGTTAATAATGTTGGCATACTCGACGAAGGTATATTTCCAATGATTGGAGGCACAATCGAGGTGGTTGGTTCATCCACCTCTGATTCTATTTGAACCGCTGTTGGCGGGATTATATCTGAGAATGTTGCAGATGAGGGATCAACGATTTCAAGGTACACTTCTTCGACAGTGGTCACAGCCGTTTCAGTAGCTGGATCCACAACGAAAGTAGAGGTTGTTTCAGCTCCGCCTTCCCCAGAAATGTCTTCGCCTAAAAATAAGATAAGAGAAAGTTAATATCAATTTGATGTTAAATTTTCCTGAAAAAGTATAAAGATAATATTTATCCATGACCGATGGTATGTATATTGCGTCTGTAGCCTGTATAGCTAAATTATTTCTTAATGATGCTAAACAAGCTATCATACCTGGAGAGGAGGGTACACCAACTGACGCTTGAGGGTTGTCATCCCAGTTATCACCCAAATCTACTCGAGGTTCATCAGGTGGAATCTCGCTTGTAATATTCACAGATGAAGAAGGGGCTAGTCCTATTATTTGTCTTGTAAGCGATGGTAAAGGTATAGTGATTATTAGAGAGCTCGGCCTCGAAGGCGATAGAGAAGCATCACCAGTAACAGTGGTAGATGTAATTACGGCAGCAGTCGTTGGCAAAGAATCTCCAGCACTTTCAACTAGGACTGTGAAAGTTCCTTCTTTAAAAGGTGAAAGACGATAGGGGATATAGGATCCCTAATCACAGAATCATACCTAACAGGGGAAACAATAGGTTCACTCCTAGAAGAGGCCCCCTTGGTGGAAGTCTTTTTAGGACCTCTAGTAGTTTGCTTCTTCTTACGGAGGAAGGCTCTTTCTGAGTAAAAGCCTTTTATTTATTAGAAATTATGAGAGGCTCTGCTGGTGGAGCTATTACACCTCTCGGTAATATCAATAAATAATCATCTGCCCCAGTAGTTTCATCGCCTTCTTCAGAGGAGACAGAGGGTATCTCCTCTCTTCCAGTGGATTTATGGGAAGGAATTCTGAAACTTCTATATACATCAAAATTATGATAGAAAGTATTAATGGACACATGAAACTGTGCGTAAGAATGAAGAATACTCAATTCTATGTAGAGAGAAGTTGCGGGTACAACAAAGGTTGCTCCAGTTTAACCCATGATGAAATAACGATATCCTCAAGCTCCATCAATAAGCCCACCTTTGAATTTAAAGCTGGTGATGGAATTTCCCATGTGCAACTGATCATATCCAAATTTTCTAGCAAAATGGCTAGGCAGATAAGGTTCCAGGTAGAAGTGATCCTCACTTCTATACAACAGGTATGAAGGTCTAATATAGACCAACCAATAAAACACTTCAAGATAAAGAATAGACTTCCCCTGACCTATATCATGAAGTTTAGTCCCCTGCTGATTGATATCTACGGGGGGAACGATGCAGAACATTTTTCAACTATGGGCAAAGTTCAGTGCCAGTCGACAATCTATGATGCTAGTCACATTCCAAGAAGAATTCTTGTAATTCAACAGAAATTTATTGCCCCAACCACTGGCAGATTCGAGAGACATCACTTTTGTGTTATAAAGGATTAACTATCCCATCAGATATAAGAATGGTAATTCCACTCTGGAATATCCTTTGCGCTGAGTGGTATTGGCCAGTAATCCATCAATAATAGCCCTCAGGCCAGCTTGTATCCTACATACCATGGCAGGGACTAGGCCCAATCTTGCTCTAAATACCAAACGCACTGTGGGCCATAGGGTATTGTGATGAATACGATCTGCAGACGCAATGCCAAGCACCACCCATCGGCGTAGCCAAATAGAAATAAAGCCAGCCAGTTGAGCTTCTTTTGACAAAGGCTTTCGGTAATGCCTCATATAACTGTAGGCTTTGGTCCATGCAGGATAACTATCTATATCTTCATTAAGAACACAATCTGGAGCTTCTGTATCTTCAATAAGGTTATTTATTATATTGGCATTAAGAATACTCAGAGGGTTCAAAGGTTTGTCTTTGCTATCTACAACTTTGTCCTGCTTGGCATTTCTAGCCTGATGAAAGAAAAGGTAAGATACCCATTTGTTAATATGAGCTAAATTAGAAGGCTCTCTATAAAAAGTGGTGCATGCAAGATAGTGGCTTATCAGTTCTTGGTATACAGCCACTATCGGAGGGTTGGTATCCTTCAACTCTCTATTGGTGGGGACGTATTCTTCATAGGGATTATATCCCATTGGTTGTTTTGAGATATCTGCCATCTCATGAAGTGCTAGGACCAACTCACCTATTGGAGTGGTGGAAGTCCCAGTAAATGAGTTATATCGCTCCATCAAAGCTAAGAATAAATTTATATTGATAGGCAGTCCAACACTAGTAGCACTGACAGCATCAAATAAGTTGATACTTTCTAGCTCCATTTGAAAGTGCTTCAGGGCCCATGCAGTTAATCTGGCCCATCGAAGATTATGGGGGTTAAGTCATCCACTGGTGTGAGGGTTAACCTTGGGATATACTCCTCCCTGCCTCATGAATTCATTACAGAAAGTTGCTATTTGAAATGGCTGGATCAAAGAAGAGTCTTCACTAGGGACGCTGCCTGGTAGTAAACCTCTGAAGGGCATAATAGGACCCGATGGACTACTTACGAAGGATCCTCGGTTTAATCTTTTCTTATAGAAGATCTTCCCTGGCTGGCCATGAAGATCAGGAGTTAGAGTCCATGCCATCCTTCTGGGATGTGTGGCATGGAAGAATGCAGAAATAGGGTAGTCTCTGAATATCTTTGGCAGGTACATAACAGTGCCCTCAACAGAAAATACCCATTCTTCCTTCTTGGGCTTTATTTGGGATTGCTTATCAATAACATCTCTAAATAAGAAAGCTGGTTTCTTATACTCGGTTCCATCAATGTATGTCAAGGGTTCCCAACTGATCATAGTTAGCAACATTCTTTCTTCTTGGGCCAAGATTAGAATTCCCCTTTCTTTAGGATACTCGTTTCCAGAGATGGGGGAAGTTACATGGGACAAGTCCTCCAAGTAGTTGGAATTTAACATTCCAGCAGCAGAACCCATTACTTCAGCCAAAGGGGGGATCTGTAGGTCCACTACAAAAAAGCAAGAGAATAAGTTAGTTTTACGCTGGAATTTACTTTCAGTGCGTAAAACGTAAGGTGTTACATTCTTGCAGTATACGCCAAATTTAACAGTCTGAGTTTTTATGCCAGATTGCAAAATATGGAGTTTTACGCTGGAATTTACTTTCAGTGCGTAAAACGTAAGGTGTTACAGTTGCGCATAACATTAATAATGACCACAAGTTTTGCAGTATACACCAAATTTAACAGTCTGAGTTTTTATGCCAGATTACAAAATATAGAGTTTTACGCTAACACATTAAAATATGGGCGTATTGACAAAATAAATCATCTCTGTGCATCATCTTCCTCGAAGAGTACTGTTAGCACAAAAGATAACTTTGTGTATACACGTATAACATGCGCGAAGGGTTTTTATTTCTCGAAGTTTTACCTATGATGTCCAGTGCACAGCTAGACAGCGGAGCACTTCGTTCAGAACGAGGCTCGTTTGGCCTAGTAGGAGTCGCTCGTGCTTGAGCAGATGAGCGAGATGATGAAGCGGCTTGCTTTCCTTTAGCGGTAGAGGTCTGTTTTGGTGCCATGGCAGAAAAGAAGGGTTTTTCAGAAAGAGATGAAGGATTTTTTTTTCTCTCATGACCTAGGCCTATTTGTAGAGTTCAAATAACTCTTCGAATCATTAACCAAATCTGATTTTATAATAGTCAGTTATGATTTGGGACCACGTCAGCAGATAATTTGAAAAGAAAGACATATAGTCATACAGCGTAAAGGATCCATCAGATGCTATGATCTATGAATTTATGTACACAGTAAAGATCCACGCGCATAACAAGGATCTATGATTTTATGGTCAAATGCTATAGATATATAATTTTAGGTACAATTTTTTTTAAATTATGTGGGACAAATCAGTTAGCAGAATATGTGTATATCTTGATAATATGAGTTTTATGCTCGAAAAAAATTAGTTACAAGAGTTTATGCAAAAAATGCTCTTTTAGTTTAAAGAATCAGTATTTTTTGATTCTATATTGTTTACAAACATTGCAAGGGCCTAAAATACGCAAATATCAGCGTTTACAAACAGACGACGAGTATTCAGTAACTTCTCTTCTTCTTCTGTCGAGAGGACTTCATCAGACGAAGGGCCAAGGAGTTCCCTGAAAATGTTATTTCATGCTTCATTCAAAGTATTTTAAATTATGAGGAATTTAAAAACTTTGAAGGGGGTCTTGTAGAAGCATAAAATATGCTGGAAAATTGTACGCATATTTTATAATCAAAACCCCCAACATACATGAATTCCTCCCTGCGGAAAATAGAGCTTCAAGATTGTTTGGCGTAAAATATGGCTTCAAAGCTGTTGCATAAAACAGAGCTTCAAGTTTGTTTGGCATAAAATAGGGCTTCAGAGCTGTCTGCGTAAAACAGAGCTTCAAGGTTGTTTGGCGTAAAATAGGGCTTCAGAGCTGTCCGTGTAAAACAAAGCTTCAAGGTTATGTGGCGTAAAATATGGCTTCAGAGTTGTCCGCATAAAACAAAGCTTCAAGGCTATTTGGCATAAAATAGGGCTTCAGAGTTGTCCGCATAAAATAAAACTTCAAGACTGTTTGGCATAAAATAGGGCTTCAGAGTTGTCCGCGTAAAATAAAGCTTCGAGGCTGTTTGACATAAAATAGAGCTTCAGAGCTGTCTGCATAAAACAAAGCTTCAAGGCTGTTTGGCATAAAATAGGACTTCAGAGTTATCTGTATTTTACGCCAGAGCTTCAAGGTTGTTTGGCGTAAAATAGGGCTTCAGAGCTGTCCGCGTAAAATAGAGCTTCAAGGTTGTTTGGCGTAAAATAGGGCTTCATGTCCGCGTAAAACAAAGCTTCAAGGCTGTTCGGCGTAAAAGGTTGTTATACCTTCCTGCATAAAGTTTAAAATACGTTGTTTTTAATGCAGCATAAAGTTGTACGAGGAACTCTTCGTATTCCTCGGATAAATTTGTCAGTCAAATCAGTGAACCTGACATCTGACAAAAGTACTGCACGGCTGTGATGATAATTTTGCACAGAGACCCAGGTTGTCATTTTGTGACATATTTTTAATACAAGTCATTTTTACGCATTCCAAGTGTCACGACCCGCACCCGGTTTAGGGGCACGAGTGCGTGGGTACGTCCAGCCTACGCCGCAGCATCGGCGGTAGAACGGTGTCAAGGTCTTGATACTATCTAGCAAATCTCACACAAGCATCCAATCTCCATAAGGAGGCACGAATGACACGAATAAAATGTACACATACTCAATCACAGGATTACAGCACGATAAGATATCGAACAAAAAATTGAATACAACACAAGTCAAAAAGTAATAATCTAACTCAACAAATATCCAAGTCTCAATAAAATGCCGGAGACAAATCTGGTACCAAATAGTCTGCTAAAAGAACTAACTAAAAATAGTAATTTCCGGCTAGACCTCCCGGAATCACAACTAAACTACCAAGTTTGCAGCTACTCACCATATGGTCCATAAAGTGTCGGACAGCGGTCCTCTAAGGCATAGTCTGGAAAAATATTTCCAGTCAGGAAGGAGCAAAGTACAAATCTCAAATAACAGTTCCATATAATTGATAAGGACTATAAAGCAATAAACAGTTGATGCTAGATACTGAGAAGACAGAGAAATAAATGCAATGGCAAATAGAGAGACAGGCAAAGTAAAGAGATATGCAAAATAGGCAATGTGACATAGTCAGTGCATAAAAGAAATGGAAAGAACAAGGTACAGTATCATATACGGGTGATGTAGTATATGATTTAAAATAGGGAACTGTAATCTATTCTAAGTGTTTGAAATAGTAGTTTCAAAATGTGATCGGCTTGGGAACATGTACGATAGCTATAGGGCCTGGCTAATCATGGGTAAAGAGCATGATTAACACTTACATTGTTCTACACTACAATAAGAGGTTATGATCACATTTCTTACTAACTACTTCCCCGCCCCCAACTAGTACTGTGGATCCAACCATGACACGTCACGATACACGAGCAAGTCCAATCTATCATGTACGATGTCTAATATACATGTCGTATACAATGTCAATACGATAATCAATGTAACATCTCATGACTGCAGATCCAAGCTATACTAGTCCGTGTAGCACAGTGTTAAGGATTCAGATGTAACATTTCTAGATTATTGAACTTTATAGGAATTATCAACAATTGAAAATTATCAGAGAAATGTACTTGCCTTGGGTCCTTAGCTGGTAATTATTGATGTCCTGTTCCAGAGTATCCTCTGGATGAACCAACAGTCCTATAAACATATCACAAAGCAAAACCACATTTGCATCAGATGCTACGCTAACACACAGTCTATAAACACTGGCCTCAAGGCCATGCTAGGCAGGGCACTAGTCAACTAGGGTCATCTGGTAGGGATATACATAAATATACACATCTTAATTAACATATGTACTTACAATATATATATATTAAATTAAATACATATACAAAGTATATATATATACATTATTAAAAAATATGCTAAGGGTTTATACAAGAATATATATATACACATACGAATTAACGAATACATACATAGACTAATTATATATATATACTCACATGTACCAATTAAAAATACAATAATATATACTTATACAATTAAGTAAATACAACCCTATACAATTAATTACACATTATAAAATTAATTATACATACTATAATTATACAATTTATTTAAATACATACTATACACCAAAATACATTTATACATATATATACTAATAAAACATTTTCATATATCATTTATATATATATATATACATTAATACATACATATACTAAAGTATAGATATATACTATGCTTATACATGTTTAACATTAATTAAATAAATACTTATACACATACATATATTATATATATACTCATACGTATATACGTATGCATATATATACATATACATATATATATATATATATATATATATATATATATATATATATATATATATATATATATATATAAGAAGAAGGAAGGGGAGAGGAGAAGCTCACAGGGGGTCGGGCTTGCTGGCCGGAAGATGGCCGGAGGGGGAGCTCGCTGTGGGTGGTCGGGCTTGCTGGCCGCCGGAGTATGGCAGGAGGGGGAGCTCGTACTGAAGGTGGTGGTGGAGGTAATAGTAGATGGTGGTGGTAATAGGTGGTGGTGATAAGTGGTGGTGATAATGGGGGATGCAGCCGGAGGTCGGAGGGCTGGTTGACCGGAGGGAGGAAGAGCAGAGGCGGAGGAGGTGATGGTCGCGGAGTCGGCTGTAGTCGGGGTGAAGCTTGGCCGGCCGGAGGGAATGAGCAGCGGGAGAATGAGGGAGAAGTCGAGAGGAGTTGGGAGGTGGGGCAGTCGGGCTCGGTCGCCGGAGCTAACTGCGGGTGGAGGAGAATGGCCGAGGGGCTCGGGGCTAGGCTGGGCCGCCGGAGACAGAGGGCCGCCGGGGGGTGGCTGTAGGGCCGGGTGGGGATGCACAAGAGGATGGGTGATGGTGGTTTCCCCCTATTTTGAATTTGAAATCAAAGTAAAAGAAGAAGAAGAAGAAGAAGAAGAAGAAGAAAGGAAAGAGAAGAAGAAAGGAAGAAGAAAGGAAATGTAGCCTACGGTTGGTTGAGGGGGATGGGGGCTTGTGAGATGGGGCTACCTAGGTTTTCTAGGGATTAGGGTTTGATGGGACATGACATTATATAGGGAGAGTGTGGGGGAAATCAAGGGTGGTGATTGACCCCCTTTAACTGTGTGGTCCAGATTGGTCATGGAGAAAAATAATTCATGGAGGAATGAGGGTGAGGTTTAATTAAAAATTAATAGGGCTCCCTCATTGGTTTAAACAATGGGTGTTAACACCAAAAATGCAAATGTGCAAATTAGCCCCCTTAAATTTAGGTATTTGCACAGACACATAAAATAACGAAAATTTGGCGGGCGATTCGGTGTCCGGTGTTTTGTAGGGTCAGGGGGCGCTGTGGGTTTGGTATGGGCTCAAATAGAAGGGCACTGGAATTAAATTAGGATTTACGGAATCGGTCAAAACAGTATCCTCAAATTAATTAGAAATAAATGTAAATTGTGTTCTAAAATTAATTAGGAGTACAAGGGGCCAAAATCAGGTCAGGTCATCAATACCAATAATGAAGAAGACTCAGAACAGAATATTACCCTAATTTGGGCCGCACGAAAAATAGGTCAAGATTGTCCCCAATTTCGATTGAAACGCACAACGATAGAAAATAGGGATTTATTAAATAAACGTCCGCGACGATTTTTGTGCGGCTAGAAACAAGGTACAGAGAGCATAATTATGAGTTACAAAAATAGCAGAATGGAAGGCGGGCATGTCTAGGGCATGATTGTGAAATTTGTTGGAAGACAAAAGTCAGGATAGCGCTCCAAATATCGAAGTAAAGGCAATGCGCAATAATTAAATAAAATACGATAATTAATTACAATCTCCAATAAATAAATTCTAAATAAATAATTAAATACAAAATTTCATAATGTGGACAGGTGTTCATCTACTGGACTTCTAGGTCAAGTCTGCTAGCTCAAAATAAATGAACACTGCATATAATACTATATTTAATTACACATCACATAATTATTTAAATTAAATATACTATCATGCAATTATTTAATTGTAACTACCATAATATTAAATATTATAAAAAGTCAAAAATACACCTGTTTTCGGAATGTGGTAGTGACAAGTCTACCCTCCTTAAAAGAATTTTGTCCTCAAAATTTAAAATCCTCATTGCATTTAATCATACACATTATTATTTCCCTCAAAGTTTAAATCAACCACGAAATCAGGTAATAATCCATAATGTCCTTTCACGATTTTTCAAAAATTCTGAAATTATTGCATTCCGGAAAAATCCTCGAAATAAAATCAAGGTCCATTCTTATCAAAAATTTCTCAAAATTTTTAGTTAATAATTCAATACTCAGAATTTAATATCCACTCCTCAAATTTGATTTTAATCAATGCACATATATAAAATGTAATCTCGTCCAAAAAAGTTTGAATTCAAACATTTATCCATCAAAAATTTTATTCCCCGATTTTCTCTTCCTCAAAATACCCAACAATGCGATACTTAAAGATTCTCTAATTGCAACATCCCATATAAAATTCTAAAATTCATAACTTGCAATCAAATAAATATATTGATAAATCTCCCAAAATTTCCAAATTTTTATAACCAATTTAATCATGTCATAATCTTCCTGGAATTAATAAATCATAAATTCTGCTATGTTAATTTCTTGGCCCTTTATTTAAATCGATGTTTATCCTCGAATTTTTATCTTCTTGTCTCTCCTGTCAAGTCATAACCCCTTCATGAATCTTCGTCATGGTCAAACCCCAATAATCATGGTCTAAGAAAAAAACTTTTCTACAATCATACAACATGCAATCTAAGGGGAATACGTACGGTCATTGTGTCTTTTGTCATGGTATTGCAGTCTCTGTATCAGGGTGTACTACTAACTACATTATAACAAAAATTATGAATACAAGCTACAGTACTAGGGAATCAATCGATCAGAAGACGAAAAAGAACATGAGGAAAGAAAGAAGGACCTACTAACATATTCTTGCAGTATCTTCTATCTCTAACATACACTTAACTCTGGCACATTTACTAACTAATTCCTATTCCTGTACACTGATATCCATATCAACTAATCATTAGTCCACAAGACATCCATGATTACATCCTCATTGCATACACTTGCCTCTTGATACCTACATCTGATACCAAAATCTGATACCAAGAATCTTTAATATATCCATGGTTTAATAATGCATCCAAGGTTTGATACCTCTATCCCTCTAGGTACCACAGTTCTACTAGAAGCACACTCACTGCTAGCTTTCTTACCTACTGCAATCGCTGATTCTAGTTATTCCTATCACTCAAGTGCATAATAATGCAACACACCATACTAGGTACTGCTCTCTCCAATACAATCCTAGACGAACACCTAAGCCAGTTGGCAGTGAAATCTCAATCATGCTCAAGCCAACATATCCTTACATATGCACCTCATCTATTATATACTAATATATCTCTCTCACTATAAAATCTTATCCTCAAATAAAATTCCTCCAAATAACTCCTCGAATAAATTTTAAAGTAAAAATGCATATACCTTCCTCAAAGTCAAACATTCAAATACTGAACGAAATTTTTATCACTTCCAAAAATCCTTACAGTTTTGTCTATGTTCATTGAATCGAATCTGAATTCCTCAAAATAAATTTTAATAACATAATATCTCAACTTCTCAAAATTTAAAAATGCAATTCATTTTAAATCTTCAAATTATAATTTAAATCCATATCTAGTAGTCCAATAGCCCTAGTGTTAATCTTCCTCGCTGTCCTCATCGACATGCGTCATTAGATAATACCATAAATCAGTCTGTAATTTATCTTGATATGAAATCAAACCCTACCATGAAACCAAAATCCTAATTTAATACCTGATCAACAATCAACAAATAAGAATGCACGGGGCAAGGGAATAATTTTAAATTGGAAGTTATAACAAGATTCTCAGGGGCCATCCCAGGAATCTCTCAAGGAATTATGATTGAGTATTCGCTCTCGTCCTAGTATCCTATGTCCTTGATCCTATCGCAGGCACGCAGTAGTGTAACAAAGATGCCACACTACCACAACATCGCTCACTCGCGAAGTCTGACCTGCATGGGCCACCACTAAAAATGTGTCACGACCCGCACCCAGTTTAGGGGCACGAGTGTGTGGGTACGTCCAGCCTACGCCGCAGCATCGACGGTAGAACGCTGTCAAGGTCTTGATACTATCTAGCAAATCTCACACAAGCATCCAATCTCCATAAGGAGGCACGGATGACACGAATAAAATGTACACATACTCAATCACAGGATTACAGCACGATAAGATATCGAACAAAAAATTAAATACAACACAAGTCAAAAAGTAATAATCTAACTCAACAAATATCCAAGTCTCAATAAAATGCCGGAGACAAATTCGGTACCAAATAGTCTGCTAAAAGAACTAACTAAAAATAGTAATTTCCAGCTAGACCTCCCAGAATCACAACTAAACTACCAAGTCTGCAGCTACTCACCATATGGTCCATAAAGTGTCGGACAGCGGTCCTCTAAGGCATAGTCTGGAAAAATGTTTCCAGTCAGGAAGGAGCAAAGTACAAATCTCAAATAACAGTTCCATATAATTGATAAGGACTATAAAGCAATAAACAGTTGATGCTAGATACTGAGAAGACAGTGAAATAAATGCAATAGCAAATAGAGAGACAGGCAAAGTAAAGAGACATGCAAAATAGGCAATGTGACATAGTCAGTGCATAAAAGAAATGGAAAGAACAAGGTACAGTATCATATACGGGTGATGTAGTATATGATTTAAAATAGGAAACTGTAATCTATTCTAAGTATTTGAAATAGTAGTTTCAAAATGTGATCGGCTTGGGAACATGTACGATAGCTATAGGGCCTGGCTAATCATGGGTGAAGAGCATGATTAACACTTACATTGTTCTACACTACAATAAGAGGTTATGATCACATTTCTTACTAACTACTTTCCCGCCCCCAACTAGTACTGTGGATCCAACCATGACACGTCACGATACACGAGCATGTCCAATCTATCATGTATGATGTCTAATATACATGTCGTGTACAATGTCAATACGATAATCAATGTAATATCTCATGACTGCAGATCCAAGCTATACTAGTCCGTGTAGCACAGTGTTAAGGATTCAGATGTAACATTTCTAGATTATTGAACTTTATAGGAATTATCAACATTAGAAAATTATCAGAGAAATGTACTTGCCTTGGGTCCTTAGCTGGTAATTATTGATGTCCTGTTCCAGAGTATCCCCTGGATGAACCAACAGTCCTATAAACATATCACAAAGCAAAACCATATTTGCATCAGATGCTACGCTAACACACAGTCTATAAACACTGGCCTCAGGACCATGCCAGGCAGGGCACTAGTCAACTAGGGTCATCTGGTAGGGATATACATAAATATACACATCTTAATTAACATATGTACTTACAATATATATATATCAAATTAAATACATATACAAAGTATATATATATACATTATTAAAAAATATGCTAAGGGTTTATAAAAAAATATATATATACACATACGAATTAACGAATACATACATAGACTAATTATATATATATACTCACATGTACCAATTAAAAATACAATAATATATACTTATACAATTAAGTAAATACAACCCTATACAATTAATTACACATTATAAAATTAATTATACATACTATAATTATACATACTATAATTATACATACGTTTATACATATATATACTAATAAAACATTTTCATATATCATTTATATATATATATACATTAATACATACATATACTAAAGTATAGATATATACTATGCTTATACCTGTTTAACATTAATTAAATAAATACTTATACACATACATATATTATATATATACTCATACGTATATACGTATGCATATATATACATATATATATATATATATATACATATAAGAAGAAGGAAGGGGAGAGGAGAAGCTCACAGGGGGTCGGGCTTGCTGGCCGGAAGATGGCCGGAGGGGGAGCTCGCTGTGGGTGGTCGGGCTTGCTGGCCGCCGGAGTACGGCAGGAGGGGGAGCTCGTACTGGAGGTGGTGGTGGAGGTAATAGTAGATGGTGGTGGTGATAGGTGGTGGTGATAAGTGGTGGTGATAATGGGGGATGCAGCCGGAGGTCGGAGGGCTGGCTGACCGGAGGGAGGAAGAGCAGAGGCGGAGGAGGTGATGGTCGGGGAGTCGGTTGTAGTCGGGGTAAAGCTTGGCCGGCCGGAGGGAATGAGAAGCGGGAGAATGAGGGAGAAGTCGAGAGGAGTTGGGAGGTGGGGCAGTTGGGCTCGGTCGCCGGAGCTAACTACGGGTGGAGGAGAATGGCCGAGGGGCTCGGGGCTAGGCTGGGCCGCCGGAGACAGAGGGCCACCGGGGGGTGGCTGTAAGGCCGGGTGGGGATGCACAGGAGGATGGGTGATGGTGGTTTCCCCCCATTTTGAATTTGAAATCAAAGTAAAAGAAGAAGAAGAAGAAGAAGAAGAAGAAAGGAAAGAGAAGAAGAAAGGAAGAAGAAAGGAAATGTAGCCTACGGTTGGTTGAGGGGGATGGGGGCTTGTGAGATGGGGCTACCTAGGTTTTCTAGGGATTAGGGTTTGATGGGACATGACATTATATAGGGAGAGTGTGGGGGAAATCAAGGATGGTGATTGACCCCCTTTAACTGTGTGGTCCAGATTGGTCATGGAGAAAAATAATTCATGGAGGAATGAGGGTGAGGTTTAATTAAAAATTAATAGGGCTCCCTCATTGGTTTAAACAATGGGTGTTAACACCAAAAATGCAAATGTGCAAATTAGCCCCCTTAAATTTGGGTATTTGCACAAACACATAAAATGACGAAAATTTGGCGGGCGATTCGGTGCCCGGTGTTTTGTAGGGTCAGGGGGCGCTGTGGGTTTGGTATGGGCTCAAATAGAAGGGCACTTGAATTAAATTAGGATTTACGGAATCGGTCAAAACAGTATCCTCAAATTAATTAGAAATAAATGTAAGTTGTGTTCTAAAATTAATTAGGAGTACAAGGGGCCAAAATCAGGTCAGGTTATCAATACCAATAATGAAGAAGACTCAGAACAGAATATTACCCTAATTTGGGCCGTACGAAAAATAGGTCAAGATTGTCCCCAATTTCGATTGGAACGCACAACGATACAAAATAGGGATTTATTAAATAAACGTCCGCGATGATTTTTGTGCGGCTAGAAACAAGGTACAGAGAGCATAATTATGAGTTACAAAAATAGCAGAATGGAAGGCGGGCATGTCTAGGGCAAGATTGTAAAATTTGTTGGAAGACAAAAGTCAGGATATCGCTCCAAATATCGAAGCAAAGGCAATGCGCAATAATTAAATAAAATACGGTAATTAATTACAATCTCCAATAAATAAATAATTAAATACAAAATTCCATAATGTGGACAGGTGTTCATCTACTGGGCTTCTAGGTCAAGTCTGCTAGCTCAAAATAAATAAACACTGCATATAATATTATATTTAATTACACATCACATAATTATTTAAATTAAATATACTATCATGCAATTATTTAATTGTAACTACCATAATATTAAATATTATAAAAAGTCAAAAATACTCCTGTTTTCGGAATGTGGTAGTGACACAAAGGAAGAAAAATAGAGTCTTCTGAATATGCTGCCTATTCTACATTGACAAAAAAGAGTTTTTACGCTCAAGACAAGACAAAATAAGATGCCACGTCAAAATCTATTTCTTGTATAGAGATTGAGGCATATCCCTGCATTTAATGCACGAGATTTTGTTCTATTTTTAAAATTTGTCATAACTGGAAAAGCTAAGACTGTGACTAATACGCTCACATCACCATCCTTGCATTTTACGCCAACCAGACTATTTTCAACTATAGGAGTACGCCGTATGCTATCTCCTCAAAATATGCCAACTCTGCTATATTTGCAAAGGTATGTTCATAAGGCTATTTAGCCCAGAATATGCTCAAGACCTCAGTCGTGCAAGATAGTTGGCTATTTTATTCTGGTTATCTATTATTCATGAATCATCAAGTTTTACGCAGGTGTAGTTACCTACGTGGCTTGCATGCCATGATCTTCGAGAAGCAGTTATATGCGTTACCTTATAAAAGAATACATGTCATATGCAGATTCAGAAGATTATTTGAACGTGGGTAGCAGTTGTCATAACCACAACGCAAATGAAGCAATCTTATTCACAGTTTGGCCTTTTATGCCAACAAGACAGTTATTTGGCTTTTATGCCAACCATTTTACGCAGAGGCAGTTACCTACGTGGCTTGCATGCCATGATCTTCGAGAAGCAGTTATACGCGTTACCTTATAAAGGGATACGTGTCATACGCAGATTCAGAAGATTATTGGAACATGGGTAGAAATTGTCATAACCGCAGCGTAAAAGATACAATCTTATTCATAGTTTGGCCTTTTACGCCAATAAGACAGTTATTTGGCTTTTACGCCAACCAGGCAGTTATTTGATTGATCTCTATAAATAGAGACCCCTGGTCACAGAGAGGAGGAGAATTGGTTTTTGGCTGACAACTTTGGCAACAGGAATTTGATCCTACTTGCAACTTTCCTTTGACTGGCTTTTGCCTTCAGTTCAGAGAAAGTTTGAAGCTTCTTCTATAGCACTTCTTCATCATCGTGTAGTCCAAGGAACAAAGTGATCAACTGCAGATCAGACTTCCATAGCAATACTTCCCCAGAATTATTTTATTGTACTTGATATCCTTGTATAGGATTATTTGTACTTTTTTCTTTTCTCGTTTGTAAGCAAAAGTTTCGTATAAATATTTGTTTATCCAAACACCCTACTTAAAGGCGGCAAAGTGGCCGACCTTGCTGACATTGTGCCTGAGCGTTGGAATTGCGTCTTCAACGACATCCTAAAGACAGATTGAACAATGGAATCAATATTGAGTAAGATACGATATCATCAAAGAATGACATAATTATTCAAAGTAAACAAGCATTCAGATTGATAAGGATAGCAAAAGCAATAAGTTGGAAGTGTTTGTAAACACCCAAATCTTCAGAATAAATTTTTAATATAATTTTTCCGTATTTTGGTATTTTTGGAATTTATAACAAAGGTAATTATGGGTTAAAGAATTTTAAGTGCTGCTAGATGGTGTTAAAATATTATGGAAATAAGTTTTTATTGTGCGAAATGGAAAACCGGACCTATGGTATTTTTCGGTGAATTATTTGGACTCCAGAGTGGCGTTTCAAGCCTACAAAACGATTGGATTAATAAACTGAACTAAACTTGAACCAAATCGATTATCGGGTCGGGTCCGAAATCCCAAACCCGAGCAGAACCCTAGTAGCCGAGGGTTGCTGTTTCCCTATATAGTGTCTCGGCGTTTGTGCCAGGCAGGCCGCCACCACTAGATCCCTCAGAGCCGACTTCCCCCACCCTCGCCTAGCCGTTCGACCCAGCCGCTGCCGCCGCTCCCCGCGGGTAGCTCAGCCGTCGACGACCGGACTCGAGAGCAGCCGCCTCTTTCGACGCTGCCTCCGATCGACGCCGAGCCCGACTTCCCCCACCTCGTCGCCAGGACGCCGGAGCGACGACCCCTGGACCAACCCGACCTAAACGCGAGCAGCAGACCAGGACGTGAGGACACAAGAATCCAAAGATACGAACGGTACTCACGGACACGCAGAATTCAGCATTCACGGAGCCCTGTTCAGGTACCGTTTTCTTTCACCTCGCAACTCCATTTTAGATTCCGTCAGTTGCTTTGCGTAGACTGTGTAACCCTCTCGGTGTCCGTGCAACTTGCTCGGTGCATCGCGACCTGTGGTGATCGCACACCGCGATCCAAAAACAGGAAAAACAACGCCCTATTTCAACCGGAACTGAGTACGCCCCGCCAATCGGGATGACTTGGTCGCACGCGGTCTTTACTGAACCGTGCGCGTCATCGATACGGTCGTGTGGGATTTCGCAGAAGTCGATTCGGAGGTGCGTGCACCCCGGAATCAACGCGTATCCGCCGATGACATCCCGTATCCGACTTTTCTGGAACATGCTGTAACTTTGTGTACACACGTCGGATCGAGACGAAACTTGTGCCATCAGATTCGTAGCAATACGCTGGTCCTGTGACCCAAGTTTGGTTCGATTCTGAGAACGTTGACAAAATCGCGTATCGTGGGCCCCACAAGCTCCACTTGACAGGTGATTTTGTGATCGGCTCATCGGAATCCAATTCTGGAAGTTCCGTTGGGTTCGTATCATCGTTCCTGACTTGTAGACACTGAGTTTGAGGAGTTTGGAGACCTTTGACCCTGGCACGCTTTTCGGTGCAAAGCGGGCCCACATATAGAACTCGCTTTAGCCCGAAAATGACCTTTTTGCCCCTGTGTCCAAATTGGACGTAAGGACAGGCATCTTTAGCTATTTGACACCTTCTGAGACTGTTGGTGATGTTTATTACAGCTTTTGGAGTAGTCCCTACCGGTTCCACCGATACCAGGACGATAGTAGATATTCAAACATCAGGCAAGTGTACCTTGCCAACTCTGCAGTTTGTTACCTATTTTCTTATCTCATTATATTACTGTGCATGCTTAACCTAGGACCGTTTGACATACTTAGCGTCCGATTATCAGTCGGGTGCCAACATCGTACGCGGTGTTGGGTAAAGTCATCTAGATATGGGCATACGTGACACTTTATCTTCTCGTACTTGTCATACCAAGTATACTTGACCTAGGACACTGGACACTGATCATGAGACAGGATCTTCCCGAGATGTTCGAGGTGATTCTGTATAGGACTTGGCATAGATTCTATATTCTAGATACATTATGACTTGTGCATTAGTTATGACCCCGCTGACATGGACGTGAGACGTTATGTTCATGATTTGTGTGGTTACATTGGGTGGGGAGAGACACACAGACTACAGGCTGATTATATATATATACCCCTACTATTGTGAGGCCCAAGACTCTGAAGCCCGAGCTTGGCCCATTACTCATTATTACTGCTGCTACCGGCTCCCTTACACAGAGCTTGTAGTATGCTTCAGCCTGAGTTCTAGTGCTGCTCTCATCTTGCATATCACTTAGCTGGTTATTTAGCATTCCCTTATTGTTCCATCTATTACTGGAGATACCCACAGGCTACAGGTTGATTATGTTATGCCGGCTACTCGGTCTCCCGCTGAGCTAGACCACCTCATGATATCATTGCTACCGGCTCCCCATCACAGAGCTTGTAGTTGTTTCAACCTGAGTACTGTTGATATTCTCTCTTGCATTTTACACAGATGTTTACATACTTACCCTGCTTAATTCATTATTTGCTGCACTGTATTATTTTGGCATGAGCTTTCTTGTACCTTGCTATGTCCCCTGAGGACCTGGATCCGAATTTTGTCCCCAGATTTTGCAGACGAGGTTTATCCCGAGGTATACGGGACCGCAGCAGGAGGAGCCGATCCGGGAGCTGTACCGCCATCCGAGGACGAGGTGTTAGCCGAAGACTTCTCTTGAGCATCCATGATCATGCTCAGCTTTTTATAATTTATTTCAGTCTTTTATTTTTCTGGTCTGTTTAACCATTGTACTAGATATTTATCGGGTTGTTCCCCGAAGTACTTTGTTGAGACTAGCTGATGATTTACATTCCTTATTTATTCTGTGGATCATATTTTATATCTTGTGTGGATGGGATTAGTTGTGCCATGATTGTCGTAGACTTGTTTTATAGCTTAAGTATGCCCTGATGGATCCATTAAATTGGGTTTGTCCATCGGTGCGTACTGCTGGCCATTGCCACGTGTCTAGTCCCTCGGTATTTTGGGACTGGGGCGTGACATAGTTTTTGTGGTGGCCCATGCAGGTCTACGATAAATAGTTCGGTTTCAACTTAGGGACCGAACCAGCCTGCCCTAAGGATAGGATAAGTTATAGGATCTCATCCATGATCTAAACCATTATTGAACTCTATATCGAACTCGAAATTGTTACTTGAATTGCATCCTGTGTTGATTCCTCTGAGCATTCTTACAGTTTATCTTTTGGTTGCAGAGAAATGGATCCCAGGAACGGAGACGAGATTCCTTTGGATACACCACACGACGCTGTGGTTACTTATGGAGATGGAGTGACTCTTGGGAGTGGAGGATAAGCATCGCAGAGCGATCAAACCGATCAGCCTAATCCAAGGTTCCGGAGAGATGACATCCCACCTCCACCACAATTCACTCCACAGATGCCAGTTTTCCCGTCAGGACAAGCTATGGACGGGCAATAGATATTCCAGATGATGTATACTATGATGCAAGCATAGCAGCAGATTCAGTAAGAGGCACATTGTCAGGAGGCCGAGAATCTGAGGACCAGCCTGGTATCCGTATTGGAGCAGGCAAATCCACCAGCGAGGTGAACGATGACGGGATCTATCACCGACTTCCGTCAGCTTAAGCCTCATACATTTTCTGGTAAAGAGGGACCAACAGAAGTTCATGAATGGCTCACAAACATTCAGCATCAGTTGGAAGCCGTTGAACTTCCTAGAGAGAAGTGGATGACTGCCGTCAGAATACAGTTAACTGAGAATGCACATCACTGGTGGTTAGCAGAGGAGATGAGGCTCGGGCAGGACAGAGTCACCTGGGAAGAGTTCTCCAGACTCTTCAGAGAGATGTATATTCCCGCAGTAGCACGGTCAGAGCTCAGAGACAAGTTCCACCACCTTATTCAAGGCAACATGACAGTGGAAGAATACAATGCAGAATTTATTCGCCTGAGCCGCTTTGCCCCGACATTGATTTCGACGGAGGAAGAAAAAGCTGAAAAGTTCTTTGACGGGCTGAAGTTCGAGCTTCAGAGATTGATTGGATCGGTCGCACCTACATCTTATACTGACGTTCTCGCAGAAGCCCGACGCATGGAGCGCGTCACTAGAAGGGAGTCGACCCTGAAGAGGCATATCACATCAGCACCATCGAGGGCAGGATATGGGGATTCAGCGAAGCGGACCCAGAGGAGTATGCCAGAGAGGACAGCGCACAGGGCCATATCTCTCCCTACTTGTCACCACTGCGGCAAGATAGGTCACATTGAGAGAGAATGCAGACGCAAGTTAGGACTCTGCCTAGCTTGCGGTTCCAACCAGCATCAGACCAGAGAGTGCACAGAGCGCAGAGAGGGAGCACCGAGATTAGCTTTGCCTGCACCGCGACCAGTTTATCCAGCAGTAGGAGCACAGCAGACAAGAGTTGGTGGAGTCAGACCACCAGCCCCAGGAGGGAATCAGCAGAGACCACCCCTGGCACCACAGGCAGCTCTATTTCAGCAGGCTCAGCAGCAACGAGGCCAAGCACAGGGGCGAGGACAGGCATTCACTTTAGCTGTTGAGGAGGAGGCTACAGCAGGCGAGGTCATCGCAGGTACTATTTTAGTAGCTTCATTACCAGCAGTAGCATTATTTGATTCTGGAGCATCGCATTCATTTATAGCAGCTAGCTTTGTAGCCACCCATAGAGTAGCTACCGCACCCCTTCCGAAGATGAAGAGAATTCTTACGGAAGGTGGAGTTATTCCGGTTAGTGACGTCTGTAGATCATGTTCTGTAGTAGTTTATGGCCGAGTAATGCGAGCTCAATTCCTAATTTTTTCCATGTCGGATTATGATGTCGTACTTGGTATGGACTGGTGAGTCAGTACCATGCGACTCTTGATTGCCGACTTGGGCGGGTTATATTTAGATCGCCTGGACATCCAGAATTTGAATTTCTTCGAGGAGCAGTAGAGTAAGGAGTTCATCCTACTCTTAGGGTACTCTCTGTAGAAGGGGTGACATGTTACCCAAGAGTCATATCAGAATTTGTGGATGTATTTCCTGATGACCTTCCAAGTTTACCACCTAATCGGGAAATAAAATTCACCATAGACTTAACTCCAGGAGCAGAGCCTATCACTTCATCAGTATATCGGCTAGAACCTAAGGAGTTAGTGGAGTTGAAAGAACAGGTTGACGACCTTCTGGAGAAGGGTTTCATTCGGCCCAGTATTTCACCTTGGGGAGCACCCATCTTATTTGTACCGAAGAAGGATGGAACAGTACGGTTGTGCATTGATTACAGGACACTAAATGCTGTAACCATCAAGAACAGGTATCCCTTATCACGCATTGATGATCTATTCGATCAATTGTGTGGTGCAAGGGTATTCTCAAAGATTGACCTTCGATCCGGCTATCATCAGATCAAAGTAAGGAAGGAGGATATACCGAAGACAACTTTCAGGACCAAGTATGAGCATTATGAGTTCTTGGTGATGCCGTTTGGTTTAACCAACACGCCAGCAGTGTTTATGAGCTTAATGAACAGAGTCTTTCATCAGTTCTTGGATAAATTCATAGTGGTGTTCATTGACGACATTCTCATATATTCCAAGAACCATGAAGAGCACGAGGAGCATCTCAGAATCGTGTTAGAGACCTTGAGGCAGGAGAAGTTATACGCCAAACTCAGTAAGTGTGAGTTCTGTATGGACAAAGTGCCTTTCTTGGGATATATCATCTCAGGAGAAGGACTTTCAGTGGATCCAGAGAAAGTTGCGGCAATAGAGACTTGGCCTACACCCACATCAGTTGCAGAGGTGAGAAGTTTTCTCGGACTTACGGGATATTACCGAAGGTTTGTAAAAAATTTCTCAAGGATTGCAGAACCAATGACGAAGCTAACACGAAAGGACCAGGAGTTTATATGGACAGAAGACTGCCAGAAGGCTTTTGAAGAATTGAAGAGAAAATTAACAACAGCACCTGTCTTGACTCTTCCTTCGGGGTCAGGAGGTTTTGTTGTTTACAGTGATGCATCAGGTAGTGGATTAGGATGTGTTTTGATGCAGCATGGCAAAGTTATTACATATGCGTCGAGACAGTTGAAGGTCCACGAGAAGAACTACCCAACACACGATCTGGAGTTAGCAGCAGTTATATTTGCATTGAAGATTTGGAGGCACTACCTTTATGGGGAGAAGGTAGACATCTTTACTGATCACAAGAGTCTGAAGTATGTGTATACTCAGAAGGAGCTTAACATGAGGCAGAGACGCTGGCTGGAACTGATGGTAGATTTTGACATAGATCTGCAGTATCATCCAGGAAAGGCGAATGTTGTAGCAGACGCACTGAGCAGAAAGCCTACGGCTTATTTCTTGACGATGCAGCCCGAGTTGTTGAAGGACCTACAGGAGCTTCAGATAGAGGTGGTCTTACCAGGACAGAATGGCTTGATGGCTAATCTTGAGATTCAGTCATCACTCGTGGAGAAGATTAAGGAGGCATTACCCACCGATGCTAGATTCTGAAGTCTCAAAGAGAGGACAGAGGCAGGCATGCAGACAGGACTTCACATACACGAAGATGGGACATTGAGGTTTAGAAATTGCCTGTATGTTCCCAATAGAGAATTGAGACAGGAGTTGATGACGGAAGCACATAGCTCTATGTACTCTGTTCACCCAGGAGGAACCAAGATGTATCGAGACTTGAGACAGTATTACTGGTGGCATAGAATGAAAAGAGAGATTATAAGATTTGTGACCAAATGCTTAGTCTGCCAGCAAGTAAAGGCCGAGCATCAGAGGACTGCATCAGAGGACTGCAGGTATGTTACAGCCGCTTCCTATACCAGAATGGAAGTGGGAGCATATCACGATGGACTTTGTCACAGGATTTCCGAGGAGCCCCAGCGGAAAAGACGCAGTATGGGTGATTGTGGTTCGACTCACTAAATCGGCACACTTCTTGCCATTTAGAGTTGGACAGTCCACAGAGGTACTAGCCGACATGTATATGCGACAAATCGTCAAATTACATGGAGTGCCTGTTAGTATTGTATCGGATCGAGATTCGAGATTTACCTCTCATTTCTGGAGAAGCATGCAAGAGAGTCTGGGCACTAGACTCAAATTCAGCACGGCATACCACCCGCAGACAGATGGACAATCGGAGCGCACCATTCAGATCTTGGAAGATATGTTGCGATCATGTATGCTAGACTTTGGAGGATCTTGGGAAGATCATTTGCACTTAGTAGAGTTCTCCTACAACAACAGTTATCAGGCCAGCATCCAGATGGCACCATTTGAAGCTTTATACGGAAGGAAGTGCAGATCGCCTATATGTTGGAGTGACGTTGGTGAACGTCAAATACTGGGCCCAGAATTGGTAACGCAGACAGTGGAAAAGGTGAAGCAGATTCAGAATCATCTTCGAGCAGCTCAGGACCGACAGAAGCATTGGGCAGATACGCACAGACGTCCCCTAGAGTGCAAGGAAGGAGATCACGTATTCTTGAGGATTTTGCCCACTCGTGGTACTATCAGATTCGGGAGCAGAGGCAAGCTGATCCCAAGGTATATTGGGCCATTTGACATCCTAGAGCGCGTTGGTGAGGTGGCTTATCGTCTTGCATTACCTCCATCCCTAGAAGGAGTGCATGACGTATTCCACGTCTCGCAGCTGCGAAGGTACGTGACCGACCCAAGTCACGTAGTCGATCATTCAGAGATCGCAGTAGGCCCAAGCTTGAGATATGAAGAACAACCAGTTGGCATCCTTGATGTTAGTGAGAAGACATTACTGGGACAGACAATCAGACTGGTTCGTGTAGCATGGAAACATCATTCCTCTGGCGAATCGACTAGGGAACGAGAAGATAGTATGCGCCAGCGTTACCCCCACCTGTTTGAGGAGGCAGTTGTAAGCTAAGCAACCTTGTATTTCCATAATTCTTTTTGGTAGCATTTTCTTTGATTGCGAGGACGCAATCCTTTTAAGGAGGGATGATTGTAAACACCCAAATCTTCAGAATAAATTTTTAATATAATTTTTCCATATTTCGGTATTTTTGGAATTTATAACAAAGGTAATTATGGGTTAAAGAATTTTAAGTGCTGCTAGATGGTGTTAAAATATTATGGAAATAAGTTTTTATTGTGCGAAATGGAAAACCGGACCTATGGTATTTTTCGGTGAATTATTTGGACTCCGGAGTGGCGTTTCAAGCCTACAAAACGATTGGATTAATAAACCGAACTAAACTTGAACCAAATCGATTATCGGGTCGGGTCCGGAAACCCAAACCCGAGCAGAACCCTAGTAGCCGAGGGTTGCTGTTTCCCTATATAGTGTCTCGGCGTTCGTGCCAGGCAGGCCGCCACCACGAGATCCCTCAGAGCCGACTTCCCCCACCCACGCCTAGCCGTTCGACCCAGCCGCTGCCGCCGCTCTCCGCGGGTAGCTCAGCCGTCGACGACCGGACTCGAGAGCAGCCGCCTCTTTCGACGCTGCCTCCGATCGGCGCCGAGCCCGACTTCCCCCACCTCATCGCCAGGACGCCGGAGCGACGACCCCTGGACCAACCCGACCTAAACGCGAGCAGCAGACCAGGACGTGAGGACACAAGAATCCAACCAGGATACGAACGGTACTCACGGACACGTAGAATTCAGCGTTCACGGAGCCCTGTTCCGGTATCATTTTCTTTCACCTCGCAACTCTGTTTTAGATTCCGTCAGTTGCTATGCGTAGACTGTGTAACCCTCTCAGTGCCCGTACAACATGCTCGGTACATCGTGACCTATGGTGATCGTACACCACGATCCAAAAACAGGAAAAACAACGCCCTATTTCAACCGGAACTGAGTACGCCCCGCCAATCGGGATGACTTGGTCGCACGCGGTCTTTACCGAACCGTGCGCGTCGTCGATACGGTCGTGTGGGATTTTGCAGAAGTCGATTCGGAGGTGCGTGCACCCCGGAATCAACGCGTATCCACCGATGACATCCCGTATCCGACTTTTCTGGAACACGCTGTAACTTTGTGTACACACGTCGGATCAAGACGAAACTTGTGCCATCGGACTCGTAGCAATACGCTGGTCCTGTGACCCAAGTTTGGTTCGATTCTGAGAATGTTGACAAAATCGCGTATCGTGGGCCCCACAGGCTCCACTTGACAAGTGATTTTGTGATCGGCTTATCGGAATCTAATTCTAGAAGTTCCGTTGGGTTCATATCATCGTTCCTGACTTGTAGACACTGAGTTTGAGGAGTTTGGAGACCTTTGACCCTGGCACACTTTTCGGTGCAAAGTGGGCCCACATATGGAACTCGCTTTGGCCCGGAAATGACCTTTTTGCCCCTGTGTCCAAATTGGACGTAAGGACAGGCATTTCTAGCTATTTGACCCCTTCTGATACTGTTGGTAATATTTATTACAGCTTTTAGAGTAGTCCCTACCGGTTCCACCGATACCAGGACGACAGTGGATATTCAAACATCAGGCAAGTGTACCTTGCCAACTCTGCAGTTTGTTACCTATTTTCTTATCTCATTATATTACTGTGCATGCTTAACCTAGGACCGTTTAACATACTTAGCGTCCGATTATCAGTTGGGTGCCAATATCGTACGCGGTGTTGGGTAAAGTCATCTAGATATGGGTATACGTGACACTTTATCTTCTCGTACTTGTCATACCAAGTACACTTGACCCAGGACACTGGACACTGATCATGAGACAGGATCTTCCCGAGATGTTCGAGGTGATTCTGTATAGGACTTGGCATAGATTCTATATTCTAGATACATTATGACTTGTGCATTAGTTATGACCCCGCTGACATGGACGTGAGACGTTATGTTCATGATTTGTGTGGTTACATTGGGTGGGGAGAGACACACAGACTACAGGCTGATTATATATATACACCCCTACTATTGTGAGGCCCAAGACTCTGAAGCCCGAGCTTGGCCCATTACTCATTATTACTGCTGCTACCGGCTCCCCTACACAAAGCTTGTAGTATGCTTCAGCCTGAGTTCTAGTGCTGCTCTCATCTTGCATATCACTTAGCTGGTTATTTAGCATTCCCTTATTATTCCATCTATTGCTGGAGGTACCCACAGGCTACAGGTTGATTATGTTATGCCGGCTACTCGGTCTCCCGCTGAGCTAGACCACCTCATGATATCATTGCTACCGGCTCCCCATCACAGAGCTTGTAGTTGTTTCAACCTGAGTACTGTTGATATTCTCTCTTGCATTTTACACAGATGTTTACATACTTACCCTGCTGAATTCATTATTTGCTGCACTGTATTATTTTGGCATGAGCTTTCTTGTACCTTGCTATGTCCCCTGAGGACCTGGATCCGGATTTTGTCCCTAGATTTTGCAGACGAGGTTTATCCCGAGGTATACGGGACCGCAACAGGAGGAGCCAATCCGGGAGCTGTACCGCCATCCGAGGACGAGGTGTTAGCCGAAGACTTCTCTTGAGCATCCATGATCATGCTCAGCTTTTTATTATTTATTTCAGTCTTTTATTTTTCTGGTCTGTTGAACCATTGTACTAGATATTTATCGAATTATTCCTCGAAGTACTTTGTTGAGACTAGCTGATGATTTACATTCCTTATTTATTCTGTGGATCATATTTTATATCTTATGTGGATGAGATTAGTTGTGCCATGATTGTCGTAAACTTGTTTTACAGCTTAAGTATGCCCTGATGGATCCATTAAATTGGGTTTGTCCATCGGTGCGTACTGCTGGCCATTGCCACGTGTCTAGTCCCTCGGTATTTTGGGACTGGGGCGTGACAGTGTTCCTAGCTATGATTGAGTATACTCTCAGCCAATATCCTATATCCTAAAATAGGCTCGTAGTAGTAATCTAAGCTTGAGCCCCACTACGAAATTGTACTACTTGCGATCTCTTGACCTGCATGGGTTACCACTAAAAATGTGTTATGCCCCATATCCGAAATGAGGGTATGAGTATGTAAAACCCCCTTCCTAGAAAATCGTATATACCCTTTATTTATTAATTATTAAGTAAATTGTAGTAATTAGGTCCAAATAGGAGAAATAGATTTTTTATAATTTTTATGTTAGGTGTTCGGGCACTTAGAGGACTTGTGGGACCATCAGGAATTTTTCAGAATTTATTCCATGTAGGGGACCCCTTGAGCAGTTGCTAGCCTAACGAAGTGCAATACCCTATCCTATAAATTTTCTTATGAGTATATATATATGTATATACAAATATATATATATGTATATATATTTTATAAAGAAAGAAAGGAAAGGAAAAGAAAGGTAATAATACTAACTAATAATATAATAATAATAGTAATCATAACTCCTACAGCAAAGCAACTTAGTTGCTTACTCCCTCTTAGCAACCATCCTATTACTTAAACAATTGCTTAAACTCTTTAGCAATTTTCATGCTGTGACTACTCAACATATCCCAACCGCCAATGCAAAGCCTTCAGCGCCCATTTACCCGACCCTTCACCCGCGGAAATCCGATCCAACTTCCCCCCCTCTCTCCTAATACATATATATATATATATATATATATATATATATATATATATATATATATATATATATAATAGCTCTCCAAAAACCCTAACCTAAACTCCAGACTTCCCCTTCCCATCTAGAGCCGTCACCGCAGCCAGAGAAGCCTTCCCAAGCCATCCAACCATCCCGTCGACGCCGACCTCGCGAACTGCAGTTTCCCACTCGAGGCACCTTCGCTCCGGCGTGATTTCCCGTCGACTCGCACATCCAAACGCCGTTCCGTTTTCATAGGTATGATCTTACCTTAACCCCTCCAATACTTGTTTTATAGTCAACCTCGGATAACGTGTGCCCCTAGGTGAAAAATAGCGCCCAAGGCAGCACGAGCAGACAGAATTCTGCAATCGCAGAATTTCAGAACGACCACCCATATTGCCGAGTTCGTATCTCCCACCACAGAGATCCGAATTTGGTGATTCTTTTTGATACCTGTAGATTACATGACCTAGTTTATTTTTTGTATAATAACTTTGTGCTATTAGTTGCTGTGGACAAAATTATATTCGTCACAAAACTGCGCGCACCCACTTTTTCCGGTTTTCTAAAAGTTGGAGTTCGGAGCACGCCCCGCCAAACGGGACCGTCCCGCCGTGTGCCAAGTGTACCAAATGGTGCACACAGCATAATCGGACATGTGAAAAATTCATGGGGACTGATTTGGATGCGTGTGCGCGCCAGAATCAGGCCGTATCCGCGAACACATTCCGTGTCGCCACTTTTATGGAACTCGCGCGTATTTTGTGCACGCATGTCAGATTGCGACAAAACTTGCGCCACTGGACTCGTGGTAACACGCTGGTCCTGTGACCTAATTTTCACGCATTTCTGAGACGGTTGACCAGATCGCCAATTGGCGGGCCCTACAGTTGACTTTTGGACCAAATTATGTTCGGCTCATCGGAATCCAAATTTGGACATACCATTGGGATCATATTGACATTTAGAATTGTTTGACCCATAGTTTGTCCCATTTAGAGACTGTTACCCTCGGCACGCTTTTCGGTGCAAAGTGGGCCACACGTGGACCCCACTTTGGCCCGAAAATGACCTTTTTGCCCCTGTGTCCAAATTGGACGTAAGGACAGGCATTTCTAGCAGTATGACATCTTCTGAGACTGTTGGTGATAATTATTACAGCTTTCGGAGTAGTACCTACCGGATCCACTGATAACAGGACGACAGTTGATATTCAAACATCAGGCAAGTGTACCTTGCCATCTCTGCAGTATTGTTACATATTTTTCTTGCTTCTTATATTTACTGTGCATGCTTAACCTAGGACCGTTTGACATACTTAGCGTCCGATTATCAGTCGGGTGCCCACATCGTACGTGGTGTCGGGTAATGTCATTTAGATATGGACATACGTGACACTTATTATTCTCGTACTTGTCTTACCAAGTACACTTTGACCTAGGACACAGGACACTGATCATGAGACAGGATCTTTCCGAGATATTCGTGGTGATTCTGTATAGGATACATGACTTGACCTAGATTCTATATTCTATATACATTATGACTTGTGCATTAGATATAACTTCGCTGACATGGACGTGAGACGTTATGTTCATGATTTGCGTGGTTACATTGGGTGGGAAGAGACACACAGACTACAGGCTGATCATATATATACACCCTTACTACTGTGAGGCCCAAGACTCTGAAGCCCGAGCTTGGCCCATTACTCATTACTACTGCTACTACCGGCTCCCCTACACAGAGCTTGTAGTATGCTTCAGCCTGAGATCTAGTGCTGCTCTCATCTTGCATATCACTTAGCTGGTTATTTTAGTATTCCCTTATTGTTCCATCTATTGCTGGAGAGACCCACAGGCTACCGGTTGATTATGTTATGCTGGCTACTCAGTCTCCCGCTGAGCTAGACCACCTCTCGACACCACTGCTACCGGCTCCCCTATACAGAGCTTGTAGTTGTTCAACCTGAGTACTATTGATATTCTCTCTTGCATTTATACAGATGTTTACATACTTACCCTGCTTACTTCATTATTTGCTGCACTATATTATTTTGGCATGAGCTTTCTTGTACCTTGCTATGTCCCCTGAGGACCTGGATATGGATTTTGTCCCCAGATTTTGCAGACGAGGTTTATCCCGAGGTATACGGAACCACAGCAGGAGGAGCCGATCCAGGAGCTGTACCGCCATCTGAGGACGAGGTCTTAGCTGAAGACTTCTCTTGAGCATCCATGTTCATGCTCAGCTTTTATTATTTATTTCAGTCTTTTATATTCTGGTCTGTTGAACCATTGTACTAGATATTTATCGGGTTATTCCCCGAAGTACTTTGTGAGACTAGCTGATGATTTACATTCCTTATTTATTCTGTGGATCATATTTTTATCTTGTGTGGATGAGATTAGTTGTGCCATGGTTGTCGTAGATTTGTTTTACAGCTTAAGTATGCCCTGATGGATCCATTAAATTGGGTTTGTCCATCGGTGCGTACTGCTGGCCATTGCCACGTATCTATTCCCACGGTATTTTGGGACTGGGGCGTGACAGAGTATGTCAACAACGTCCAGCCTACGCCGAAGCATCGACGGTAGAATGTTGTTTGGGTCAATAATACTATCTAACCTCACACAAAATATATATAAGGTATGTGTCAGGTCATCTCAACTCCAAATGGAGGAACAAGTATAGTGACATGATAAAGATATCAATACTCAATCACAATCTTAAAATAAGGAAGATAAAGTACAATATGGAATAGAAAAAGGGAAATAAGAATCACAAATACATCCACAAGTCCACACTATAAGTCTAGGCACAAACAACTCCCAACATAATATATACACATGCAATGAGTCTAGAATAAGGCTAATACAATATCCAAGATATAAGTCTAAGCCACCTCGATCACTGGCACTAAGTTCTTCTTCTCTAGCAGAGTATCCCATAATGGCTCACCGTCCTGTAGCCCGTAGTAAGTGGGACACTGCTTCTCAAGCCAATCATCTGAAAAATATATCCAATCAGAATTGAAGCAAAGTATAAAACTCTGAAAGCAGTTCTTAATATATAGTAAAGCATATATGACAGGTAATAGAAAATAATACAAGATAACTAGTAATAGGAAATGAAAATAAACTAAAGTAAACAGATAATGTACTGAAAAGGACGAACAGACAATATAAAAAATCTGCAAGTAATGAAAATAGATAAACTAGCTAATGTGTCTTAGAGTACAAGTTTATTATGTGACTGGTTTAGGTTGAACACGAATATAATAAGGTAACTCGATTACACGTGTGATGTATAATCGACATATACACAAATTCACTAGGGCTTGATCACATAACCAACTCCTACTCCCCTGATCCCAATAAATACTCATGGATACGACCACGAGTAATATAGCCACACTGAACATAAGACAGTATGTGAACACGAATTACATGATAATCAATACCCAATACACACGATAAAATACTTGTAAAAGAGTACCCATTGAACACGGTAGGGGATAATATCTCCTGATAGGATCCATATAGTACCAGTCTATGTAGCCACTGTGTCAGAATCAAGTATACAGTTCTAAAATATGTGATATATATACTATCATAAAATAAAAACCAATATAGAGATGTACTCGCCTCTGGTCCTGAGCAAAAGGTGTAACTCGATGTTCAAGCTGGTGCCACACACCTATATGTGAATAGCATGCCAATGGGTATAAATAATGATAAATGAGCTATAAATGCACTAAATATGATATTCTAGGCCATACAAGGTCACACTAATCCAACTAGGTCTTTACTCTAATTCTAGATCCAATCCTAGCTTCTATGGTGATTACTAGTGCATACTAGTAGTTTTTAGGTAAAACTAGGTTCATAACTAGATGATACTAGTTAAACTAGGTATTATACTAAGTATCAGTTATATATATATATATATATATATATATATATATATATATGTATATATATATATGTATATATATATATATATATATATATATATATATATATGGTGTTGAGTAATACATTACTTAATCTCTTTGGTAAAACCAACCTTAGTTACCTAATAACTCATATTACCTTAGATATATATTTATATAATACTTCACTACTTTGCTAACCCTTAACTTACTATAACTCCTCACCTTAGAGTTACTAGACATTAACCTTCAAACCATAGTTTGATACCTCACCAGGGATACTCCCTACTATCACTATCCCCTCATAGTCCACACTCTGCCATACCCCACTCCTATTGATACAACTACCCTACTAACCACTAAACACATGGCCTACCCTCTTACTGTCAGTATGTAATGAACTGTATTGTATCCCCACTAGTTCTTACACTCAGCTTTCCCCACAAGCAGTTACTGCTAGATAAAGTTACTTCTACTACTTAGCATTAACATATTATTCTTTTGACAAATACTCCATGATAACTGACACTCACATCGGTTTACTTTACACACCTAATATCCTATACTGGTACAGGAACACCATTGTACACATATCATCCTATAATTGTACCCAGGTAACTCCATTTATTTCAGACCTGAATATCACAAGTTAGCATTGCTAACTATCTATGTTGCATACAAGTACCAGACTCTCTCTCCTGGATACTCTACTGATGCTGCTACTAGTAGTGACTAGCAGCTAACTTGTAGTGCTTACTTCACTACAGCATCGAGCATCACAACCCCTGCATAAGTACCCAAGCATACCACTGCAACTAATAACAAGAGCCATATACCCCAACTCAGTCCTCTTACTGATACTCTAAGCTAATTTCCCATTCATAACCCGAGCCCCCTTGTATCTGATACCAAGTTGCTGCAGCTGCCGTGTGCACATTAATGGCAGTGCACTTGGTGCCTGATGCTACTGTAATACCTTAATACTTGATCCCCCTATTCCCTTGCTACTTAATTGCACACTGATGATACAAGACCCGATCATTATCAAGCCTCCCCCTTCGCTCATTCACCACCTCAACAACAACACACTACAATAGCTGAACCAACACCTTGCTACTCTCCATGGTGAGCACATAAATAGTTATATGTGTATAGATACTCCCACACACAAAGCCAACACACTCTTAATCACCAAAACGTAGATAGCTCATATATTAACACATAGGCATAAATATACATGCTAACATATATAGAATCTACTCAATATATATAACACACCTACACACACACCTATATATTTATGTGCACTAGTGTCATTAGTCGAACACCTATAGTGTATAATTGAGAAACTCATGATATGTGTCCAAATAAAGAACCAAAACCTAAGTTCTTCTACATATAGCATTTATATATATCAAGTATATCCTAATACAATTATAGTAAGTTGCTATAATGAGAATTGAGGAGTAATTTCACAAAACACATAATATGAGCTCTGTATCACACCGTATCGTAATACAACCTGCTCGTATCTAATTGTTGACACGTAACTAGTCCTTCAACCCCGATCTAATTTAATTAGACTAAATTAGTGTTATGACACACACTTGATGTGTCAATCTCGTAATTCTCCCAAATTGTATACAAAAACCTATGTAGAAGTGTCAAATCACATCAATAGAGCCGAGAACTTCATCCTGTCGGTAGCCCTATGCCATGGAAGGGTTCCTAAGGGTCAAATACATGATTTAGAACTTAAAATGAAAGAAAAATTCAGATCTATATCTATTGGGAGATGGATTCACAATGAATTATTCCTACGGACACGATCTAGACACAATCTTCTTGCTAAATCTCCTCCTCCAAGTGCCCCTTGCTACTCTAAGCTTCAATGCTCTTTAAGCGGTGAAAATAAGAGAGAATATGAATGAATTGAGAGCAATTTATAGAGGAATTAAGTGAATTGGGGATCTAAGAATTTGGGGATCTAGAATGAGTGCAAATAAAGAGGAGAGAAAGAAGCCTTTCTATAGTGGATGGCCCATTTCTCCGCTCTTCAAGTTACAAACAAAAGTCTAAGTTACCCCTACTTGATAAATTATGGAGAATAATTAAGGAAGGGATATTTAGGAAGTTTCTACATTAATGCAATTTAGTCTAATCCTCTTAGTTAATTAGAGAAAATGGTCTAATGGGCCTACTCCATGTTGGGCTTACTAGTTGTCATGACAAGTCTAATTGAGTTCACTAGTATCAAGTCTAAATAATAGGCTAGTCTACTAACTATAAATAAATAATTCATGGCACCAAACAATTATATAGCACACTAAGGGATATTTAATTCTTAAAATAATATAATTATGCCAAATTACTAAATAACCCCTATTCGAAAAAGTGAGGGTGACAAAACCAGCTATTAGAAATCTTTGAAATACTTTGAAATAGGAACAAGCTTGAAAAGACTGCAACGAAAGCTTTAACTCCCTTGAGCATCCCCGGTATCTCGGTCACCAGGTTTTCCCACAGAGACGTTGGTCAGTACTCAACTTGTACTGGTGAGCAGAACTGGCCCACTCACCTAAACCAACACTTCTTAATTAAAGCTATAATTTAATAGGGAACATTATATATGCAATATTTCAATAGGCAATAATTCATAAGCAAAAGTTCATGCAGTAAAATACATATAAGCTTTGCACATATGAAATTCTTACTTCAGCCAATGGTCGTTCCTGTATGATCTACATGATTATTCCTACCGCCCCTGCCTAAGACATCATTAGTATGTAACTCATTCCCACTGGATCATTTATGGTGTAGCATTGTCACTACCATATACCAGAATATGAGTATTTTTGTCCTTTCATTTATTTTATTTAATGAGTTAATATATTGCATGATATAATTTATAGTGTTCCTTAAATGCATGAGTTAGTAAACTGGACCTAGAAATCTACTAGTTGAACCTCTGACCAAATTATAGGACTATGGACTTTAATTAGCATTTTTAGGATTTTAATATTAGGGATTATATTTAATTGCTGTAATTTTATTTGATTGTTGTACCTTACTGTTGCTTCGATAATTGGAGCATTTCACTAGCCATTGCCTTCCAATAAATTTTACACCCTTGTCCTAAACGTGTCAGTCTTCTATTTTGATCCTTGTGTAACTCATAACTATGCCCTTTTATGCCTTATTTTAGTCGCACAATATTTATTGCAGATAATTATATTTAATTCTAAATAAATCCAACTTTACATCTTTGTACGTTCCAATCAAAATTGGAGACACAATCTCGACCCATTTTGTGCAACCCAAAGTATGATAATATTCTATTCTGAGTCTTCTACGTCTATGACACTTGTGTCCTACCTAATTTTAACCCTATGTACTTCCAATTAATTTTAGAACACCTATTATATTAATTTTAAATAAATTAATCCAAAAATCCCACTTTGTGTAATTTTTTAATTGTTAGGAACTTCTATGCAAAAGCTCATTGAGGTATCCACACCCCATTGGACACAACACATGAGGAAATCCTATTTTCTTTCATTGATCGGTCATGTAATTGTTCATATAATTTTGGAGTGTGTAACACTCAATATCAACCCCTCATCAAACCTTAGCCATCCATGGCAAACCAAATTCTAGCCCTCCAAATATCTACATATAGAAGGAAACGCCCTTTTCAAGCATTGTTAACCGGCCCAACTACCTGGGTCAACCTCAAAACCCTACTTTTCTACAGACATATATATATATATATATATATATATATATATATATATATATATATATATATCCTTTCTTTATTTTTTATCCCTATTACCCCAAACTTGACCTAGCAGAACCCATCTTCCCCTCTCCTATTCATCTTCTTCCCTGCTCGCAGACCCGCCGACCGAAGCAGCCCGTGTCCGGCCATCCAGACCCCGCTGGACCGCCGAGCAGCCATCGCTTGAGAACTTTCCTAACCTGCCTGGATCTTCACTGCCATCCCTTGCATTGACATCGACTGAACCACCATGACCACGCCATGCCGGACCTCTCGCCTGAGAGAACCCGAATTTATCTCTTCCCTCCACCCATCTTCTCCCCAGATATCCCTCGACTGAACGCCACTAGCACGCCTGAAACTGACCGCCTCATCAGGCGCCTGTACCAGCAGCACTCGCATGAACCTCCTTTCGTCGATGACTGAATGACCCCCTCGACGACAGCAGCACCCCCTCATGACTCGCCCAAACTTTCCCGACCTGCCTGATCACAGCGTCTTATCGGAGTTTCGACCCGACTTCCCTCCTCCTCCTCGACAGCACAACCATCATCGCCTGAGCCCCTCCTCACCTGTGCCTCCACCGTCATTTCCCAATACGACAGCTTGCTAAACCCGACTCCCCTCGACGACAGAAACCCACCCGACTATGCCTGAATGCTTCCCTCGATGCTGAACTGATGAGCCTCGCCTGAGCAACAGTAGCAGCAGGAGCAGCCAAGCCTCTCCGTGATGCAACCGAGCGCCACCTCAACATCGAACACCCCCTCGTGTATGTGCACGCCGAGGCCAACGTTCGAAGTGCTTTCTCTTATGATATTGTGCATGTGGGAATAATGTTAGGATTTAGCGTGTTATTTCATGATAAATTTTGTTATATGTTGATTGCAAGAGACCATGCAAAAAACCCAACTCGTACGCGTATGCGTACGCATATGTGTATTATAATCAAATTGATATATATATATATATATATATAAATATATATATTGTGCAGGAATTAAATGCTAATACTAGATATGACTATAATTTGTATATGTACTGTATGACCCTAGGTTGACTGTGGATTTTACCGTATAATTACATATACTATATGACTCTAAGAATTGTGAGTTGACTGCCTTATGTACACTGATGTACTGGCTAGACATATGATAGTGAGTATTTGTCTGATTGCACATCAATTGAGACATAACACCCATGCACTTAGATGCACACTTGATCCTGTTAGTTGACCAGTGTTACCCCTAGCGTAGTCTCTGAGTTTAGTATATTTATGATTATGTGTTAGTATAATAACTGATCCAATATTATTATTAAATGAAGTCTATAGGACTGTTGGATTATTCAGACAAGACCTCAGAAATAGGATATTGGTATTTCCAACGGAAGACCACAGGCGAGTACAATCTCTGACAGTTTTTATTATGTTGATTATCTCTATGATTCTAGTTGTATAGCGTACATGATTCTAACTCTATGTATACCCAAGTTGGCATCATCGAGACCGATCACGAGGAGTCATGATTGGAATCTATCGTTATCGCTGGGGACGGAGAGATATTAGTAGATTATGTGATTATACCTAACTCTACATGAATCATAGCTTACCTATACCTCACATTGGTGCAGCCTGACCATTACATGCCTCATAGCCTGTTATGTATGATTAGCCTGACTATTGATTGTATTATAGCTATCCGAATGGTTGGCCTGACCTTATATGAATCATAGCTAGTCATACATAGCAAGCCTGACCAGTCACAAGACGATCACATGATATGATGATGTTTCACACACTTAGCTAGATAGTCTATACATGTATCTCTAGTTTATTGATCTAGTATTTACCTTTGTTCTAGTTACTGTTGTAGCATTCACTTATATTCTAGTTCATTGTTCTAGTATGCACTTGTATTATGTTCATTGCTAGTTATACCATTGATGATGATATATGCTCCAGTATTTCTATTTCCAGTATTTTATTATCTCCAGTATTTTTTATTGCCAGTATTTATATCTATCTTGTATTTCTTTATACTGTATTATTGTTTTCATCAATATACATAGAACTACTATTAGTGCTTGTACTTCTCTCCAATCCTATACACACTATGGACCAGGTATAGATACAGACTACACACAAGAGATCTTAGAGGAGTCCATTCCTTTAGAGGAGACACTACCTGTAGTTGTTTAGACAGCATTTATTTTATGCATTTGAGACTTATTTGAGTTTATGTCGAGACTTATGTTAAGTTTAAATTGAGACTGGTGGAGATTTTTATGTTGGACAGCTAGACTGTGGTTTATCGCTATTTTAAGACATAGTGTTTGACTATGTCATTCTTTCTTATCTTTTATCGTGCTGTTGAGAGATGTTTATTTCATTGTACTCCTTATGGAGTTGATATCATTGACAGGTTGCGAGTTATGATTAGTATATTAGGACTTAGATAGCGTTCTACCGCTGATGCTGCGACGTAGGCTAGACGTACCCACGACTCATGCCCAAATTCTGGGTGCGGATCATGACACATTTTTAGTGGTGGCCCATGTAGGTCTAGATTCGCATTTAGGGCGATATCATGGTAGTGCTCACCTAGAGTGTTGCTACGAGCCTACGTTAGGAAATAAGATTTAGGATGAGAGTATGCTCAATCAAAACTAGGAAATTCTGATCTTACAATGCTATTCTGAGTAATTACTTCCTTTGGAATTTTAGTGTCCTTTCTTGATGATATCGTATTTATTACCTTAATTGATTCTTTTCAATCTGCCTTCAGGATACTGCCGAAGACTAGGTCTTTGAGACTGGGAGCAGCAGCTTCAAAGAGGTCTGCTACCTCTTGACTCGACGAACAGACATCTGGAGTTCCTCTTACATCTCCTGTTCATGTGGGAGTATCTATAGTTGTTAAGATTCCTCCTTCACCTATTCAGAGGATTGCCCCAGCTGTGACGGACAACCTTCCACCACCACCGACTCCAAATCTCGGAGGTATGCCTACTGACAAGGCACAAATGTTCACACTTATCCAAGGCATATTAGAATCCCAGAGAGTGACAACAGAAGCTCAACATGTTCAAGCTGAGGCTCAGAAAGTGCAAGCATAAGTGCAACAGGCACAGACAGAGCTGATGAGAGAGAGCATGGATAATTCTCATCAGGTGGCTCTCCAGGCTGTGGAGAGAGTAGCACAACACCAACAGCATCCTGGCCAGCAACACCAGAGGCCAGGTACTATAGTGGACTTTAAGAGGATGATGCCTCGAGAGTTCAAAGGCACCGAATGGATACTCTACACTGACGAGTGCCTAGAGGATATAGAGAGGAACTTGCGTTTGGCACAGATTCCGAAGATTCTTCAGATTGAGGCCGCTGACAATCAGATGTTTGATATCGTGCTGACATGGTATCATACAGAACCAAGACTCACTGACGGAGGACTTACTTGGGAGGACTTCAAAGAACTTTTTAAGGAAAAGTTCTTTCCTGACATAGCTTTAGGATTATTGGAAAGTCAGTTCCATGACTTGGTCCAAGGAAGCATGTCAGTCGATGAATACGTCGCAGAGTTTTACCGTTTGAGCCAATTCATGCCATTGATGATTCAAGACCCAGGAGACAGAGCCCAGAAATTCAGGAAGGGATTGAATAGAGAGATCAAGTCTGTCACGACCCGCACCCGGTTTAGGGGCGCGAGTGCATGGGTACGTCCAGCCTACGCTGCAGCATCGACGGTAGAACGCTGTCTAGGTCAAGTACTATCTAAATAATCTCACACTAGTATCCAACTCCATAAGGAGACACGGATAACACTATAAAAATGAACAACATACTCAATCACAACTACAGCACGATAAGAATTTGAAGAAACAAAAAGAATACAACACAAGACTAAAGACAAAAGAATCATACCTGCAATCAGTAACAACCAATCCCCAAGTGTCAGAAACAAGTCCACTAAGGTCACAGTCTGGAAAAATATTTTCCAGTCAGGAAGGAGCAAAGTACATCTCTAAATAGCAGTTCTATATAAATGACATAAACTATGTAGCAGTTCTAGATGGAAATATACCAGATGCATGTACAGGTACGAGAAATGTACAATGAAGAAATACTGGAAAATACTGTAAGTAACTGCAGGAAAAGAAACAATATGTCCATGAGCAAGAAACCTATGACTAAGTGTGTGAGTACTAGCTTTAACATGTGATCGACTTGGGAACTTGATCAGGCTGGTTACATGTGATTAGCTATGATTCACGAAGGTCAGGCTAACCGTTGGTTAGCTATGATGCATGTATAGGTCAGGCTAATCACACGTAACAGCTATGAAGCATGGAGAGGGTCAGGCCGCACCCGACGTGAGATATGGGATGAGCTATGATGCATGAAAAGTTGGGTATGATCACATATCTACACTAAAATACTCTCCACCCCGACTGGTATAGTAGATCCAATCATGGTACGCTATGGCACTAGATTCCCTAGGAAGGTAGCAAATCTCCCCGGGAATCATTGTCTGTACATGCACAAGATAACAAGGAAAACAAGTCTTGTACAAGCTACACCATGAATAAGGAATAACATCTCATGACGAGATCCGTGTATACCAATCCGTGTAACCAATGTATCAAGAACATGGATATTTATACTAGATACAGTGAACATAGGAGATATCATAAATTAGAAACTAATCAGAGAATGTACTCGCCTTGGGTCCTTAGCTGGTAATTATTGATGTCCTGTTCCAGAGTATCCTCTGGGTAAACCAACAGTCCTATAAACATAACACAAGCAAAACCACATTTGCATCAGATGCTACACTAACACATCACAAATACATGAACTCAGGGGCTCTGCCAGGTATGGCACTAGTCAACTAGGGTCATCTATTAGGGATACGTATATAATACACATTTACACTCAGAGTATATACCAATGAAACGTACATAATATATATATATAAGTCTCTTAGTAATTGTACAAAATACGTATTTGTGTATATACACTAATAGATGTATATAATATATTTTTATACCAAAATACATATTTGTATATATATATATATATCAATCAAATATATTTTATACATATTAAACTAATCAGAGAATGTACATAATGCCACACTTCTCAAGGTGATCCCAAATGAATTAATAGTTAGTTCCAATGGGTCCGGAGCAGTCCAAATAGCTAGAAACTATATAAAGAAGTCCATGATCGGAGTTCGGCACGAAAACCGAGATAAGAATTCCAGGCTAATAAGAGGAAGGGTCGTTGTTTGTTATTAAGGTAACACCTTAATTTAATAAAAATCATTTCGAAATTATTTTTGAACAGTAATTACAAGTAAAAGTTTATTTATAAAAATCTAAAATTTACGTAAAAGCCAATATATTTATATATCCCTAGAAATTTCAGTTACCAAACCAAATAACCAATTTTTGAACCAATTTTATTATTGAAACTAAATTTTTTAATTAATTATAAAACCCCAAAATTATTATATCTTACATAATCCAAAATCCTTATATATACATAACTAAATTTTCACACATAATAATTAACTAAATTCGTACATTAAAACAATAAAACTAATTATATTTTATTTACTAAACTAATTAGAAATTAACTAATTGATTACAAATAACTATTGATTAATAAATTAATGCTGATTAATAACTTAATTAACTGATTAATAAATTAATTAACTGATTATAAATAATTTACTGATTAAGAATTAAATACTACTTAACTAAACTAATCTAATTATAACTTAACTAAACTAATATAAATTAACTAACTTGATTAATTATCTAAACTAATTATAATTTAATTAACTAATTAATATACTTTACATTAACTTAACCATTATTTACTAAAACTACTTAGAAATTTTACTAATCACATTCACTACTCCAATAATTCACAGAACCGAAGAAGGGGAAAGAAACGAGGGCTCACGTTTGGGGGAGGGGTTTCCCGGCGTCGGCGCGGGGAAGTTCGCCGGGATCAGGCCGGGCAGAGCAGTCCACGACTTCGAGGCTGAACTGGGAGGAGCGCTCGTCGGCTTCGATAACCAAATCGACGGCGAAGCTCGGCTCGGGTCTGCTGTGGCGGCGGGGCTCGACTCGAGGCGGCGGCGGACCTGATCGAGGAGGCGGTCGGCGGATCTGGGTTCGACGGATCTGAGGCGGCCACGGCTCGACGAGGTGAGGAGGTCCGAGGCGGCGGTGGTTCGAGGAAGCGGTCTCGCATCCACCGGCGAGCTCGACGACGACGAGGAGGAGCCACAGTCACCGGAGCTAGGTTAGGGTTAGGGTCTGCTGTGGATGTGTCGGTTTGGAACGTGTCCGGGGCTGGACACGATGGGTTTGTGTGGTAGCTGTGTCCGAGGCTGGACACACAGATTCGATGTACTGTGGTGTGGGGGCGGACGTGTCCGGGTGTTGGACACAGGGATGATGTTGTGTACAGTGGTGGATGTGGATGTGTCCGGGTGTATCGGACACGAAAATCAGATTGTAATGTTGTAAATCTGGACACAGGAAATGAATGGATACGGTGGGACACCCGGGGTCGGACCCGAGGCCAACACGGCTGACACGGTGATGCTGGACACACGGACACGAGCACACAAAATGGTGGTGGTTGTTGGCTTGTGAAAATTGTGGGGGCTAGCTAATAAATTGGAGATTAGGGTTTCTTGGGAATGGTGATGAGGGACTTAAATAGGGAGAGAGGGTGTGGGATGAAGGGTGAGGGTTGGCCCAAATAATGAATGGCCCCGATAATAAATAAACGAGTTTTCATGTGGGAAAAATGAGGGTGTGTAGGCTAGTTAATGGGAAATGGCAACTTGTAAAATTTAAAAAAATAAAAGATTATAATTTCAGAAAATGTTTTTAGGAAAGCTAGCTGATTTCCAATTTAACTACTAATTAAACCCCTATTTGAAAACCCTAGAGAATATGAAATTCATGTATTTACTATTCCAAAAATGGATATGAAAATTTTATTATGAACAACTAGTCCTTCAATAATTTTTATTAACAAATAATTTCATAATTTCAAACCAATAAATATTCGAAGCTATATACATATTATTTATCTATTTATTTATAATAAAATCGACATTTAGGAAAAATAAATTTTATAAAAGATTTCAAATCACCTACAAAAATCAAACATTGCTCAAAATCTAATACTACAATTTCAAGGAGAAAATATGCTATAATCTTGATATAAAAATTAAAAATCTAATTATTTCGGAAATTTGAAAATCGGAGGTTACAAGTCTACCCACCTTAGAAAAATTTCGTCCTCGAAATTTAGGATTCTCAATAATTGCTTTTACTCATCATATTATTTCTATCAAAATTTAAATTTTAAACCAATAATCATGAAGTAATTTCATAATGTTATTTCACAACCTTTCAAAAATTTTATAACATCATATTCCGGAAAATCTTCAAGGTTTAAAATCAAATTCAAATTTTTATCAGAATCTCCTCCAAAATTTAAATTCGCATCTAAATACTCAAGGATTTAATATCCAATCCTCCAATTGGAATCCAATCAATGCATATTTATAAAACAAAAAATCGGTATCCCAAAATTTAAATTTTAAACACTAATCCATCAATCATCTTACTCCTCTAACTCAATTTCAGTTGATGCTTATTCAAATCTAAATCCTCATCCCGAGAATTGAATTCTACACTATTCCATTAACGATATATTTTTTTTTCCTCAAATACTCAACGATGCGATACTTTCAGAATCTTCAATGCAACATTCATAATATAAACTATAAATTTCTATCTTGCAATCAAATAGAAAAATGATAATCTCTCAAATTTTCTCAAATTTTAATAATCACTTCCATCATATCGAGACCTTCCTAAAATTAATAAATCCTCAATTTTGCCCTGTGAATTTCTTAATTCTCTATTTAAGTTAATGTCTGTCCTCGAATTTTAATCATACCTCGATTTCATAAAATCAATGATCCATCAACTCCGTTATAACAACCCCTAAATTCTTTATTTAAATTAATGCTCATCCACAATTTAATCCTCTTGTCTCTTTTTGCCAGTCATAACCTCGTCACAGATCTTTGCTATGGTCAAAACCCTAATGATCATGATTTAAGAAAACTCTACCTACAGCCATGCAATTTAAGAAAAAATAGGTCATGTATCTTGTCATGGTATTTTAGTCTCTGTTAAGGTGTACTACTAGTTTTATTCTAACAAGGAATCATGCATACAACTACATTACTAGGAAAATCAATCAATCGAAAGGCGAAAAAGAACATTATGAGGGAAAGAAAGAACCTGCTAACATATTACTTACGGTATCTCCTATCTCTAACAAACACTTAACTCTAGCACATTCACTAACTAATTCCTATCCCTGTACACTGGTACCCATATCAACTAATCATTAGTCCACAAGACATCCATGATTACATCCTCATTGCATACACCTGCCTATTGATACCTAAATCTGATACCAAAAATCTTTAATATATCCATGGTTTAATAATGCATCCAAGGTTTGATACCTCTATCTCTTTAGTACCCTACTCTCTGTCGGTTCCCGTTTCTACTATAATTGTTCATACTAGTCGTCCTTATCACTCAATATACGTCAAGTGCAACACCATACTAAATACTGCTCCTTCCAATACAACTTTAGATGGACACCCAAGTCAGTCTGCGGTGCCATCTCAATCATGCTCAAATCATCAGATCCTTACACATGTATATCATCTACTCATATATTAATATTCATATCTCTCATCTACCATAAAATTAATCCTCAAAATAATCGTCAAGGTTTAACTTCTCGATCAACTTAAAATAAATTGTATATACTTCCTCAAAATCAAATACTCAATATCGAAAATAAAATTTAATCACTCCTAAAATCTTTGTAGCCTTAACCATGTTTATTGAATTCATACTTGAAATCCTCAAAAATTTAATGACATAATCTCAACTCCTCAATTATTCTAAAATAAACATTTTATTTCCCCCTTTCGATTTATAACTCCATAAAGGTACATATCAGTGCTCACGGTCTTTGATACTCAAGGTGCACTCAATGCATCTAGTGTCTATAATTGTGTACTAAAATTGTAATGCCTGAATCACTTGTACTATTACCTCCAATGATCAAAGTTATCATCACATGTATTTTCTTTCATGATTTTCAATCTATATTAACTGGTATATCATCCGAGTATTATCACGCAGAGTGCTTACTGTTTTGAGCGTCATTCTCGACTAACTCTCGAAATAGAACCATTAGCACTCTTGGTATTATATCACTAGCTTTATTAATGGATCATCTCATCAAGCTCATTAGAACTCATGTTTACCTGTTCCTTCTATAATACTCATGTTTCTTTACTCTCATGGGCATGTGTATGGTCCTTCATCTCGATTGATGTATAGGTATTCCCCTTTAACTTTTTTAGTCTGTTAAACTGATCTGTGATACGCTTCACCATCTTCATTACCAATTCCGATATTTCTCTTCTCATGACAGCCCATTAACTCTTTTATGCATATACAATTCCTTACCTTTAACACACCCGATATCAATCATCAAGTTGAACATCATGCTCCATAAATCCTTAACACAATTCCTGGATACTTAATTGTTCACGTAGATCATCCAATTGCATAATCGTGATTATCCAGGGTGAGTATGTTGGCTCTGATACTAACTCTGAGAACTATCACTGATACTCTTACTCCTCTTTCTATAATACCAATACTAATTATAATAACACCTATCATAGAACTATTGCTACAAGGTACTATACTATGGGTATCTCTAGATTAATGCCTAATGCTCCCATGTCCAACATAAGAAATACTTACAAACTCACAAGTCACACTCGGTCAAACTAATACAAGACACAACCAAAATTGCAAGTCACTAATTATCATACTAACAAGGAATCCTCAAAGAAAATAAGCTAAAAAAGGAACTGGATCAAGGGCGGAAGGTATCTTTACTGCTAGTAAAGAGAAGAAGCGATGGAACAAAGTCCTGGAATAACATAAATAGATAAGTCTTGAGATGATACTTTAAGAACCAATTTAAGATACAACCTAATAATCATACACGTCTGTCAGAAATCATGACACACAGAATCCTCGCCACGCTAGTAAGCATATATGCGATAAACGACAGGTTCCGTAACTAAGGTATGCAACCCTATAATCATGTCATCTAGAATCCTCGCCACGCCAACCGGTATGGCTGCGAGAAACTCTAAATCTCATAACTAAAGTATGTACATCCAAGTTAGGTTCCTACGTTCTCGTCACGACAGCTAATATGGCTGCGATAAACTCTAGGTCCCATAACCAAAGTAGACGTTTTACCTTTCTCACTGTCCTCATCAATATATGTCATCAGATGTTACCATAAATTCTAGTCCGTAAAATTCATCTCAATATGAAATCAACTCAACAACGATACCAGGAATTAAAGTTAACAACTGGTCAACAAGAATAACTCAATAATGATGCCAAGATTTTAATTTAATAACTGATCAACAAGAATCAAGTTCAATAACAACAAGCAAGAGCGGACGGAAACAAGAAAAAGATTTAAATTGGAAATTATAATAAGATTCTCAAGGGGTCGTCCCAGGAATCTCTCAAGAGTTTGTGATTGAGTATCCTCTCTCATCCTAGCATCCTATGTCCCATATTCAATAGCAGGTACGCAGTAGTACAACTATGACGTCGCACTACTACGATATCGCACAACTAGCGAAGTCTGACCTGCATGGGCCACCACTAAAAACGTGTCATGACCCGCACCCGGTTTAGGGGCGCGAGTGCATGGGTACGTCCAGCCTACGCCGCAGCATCGGAGGTAGAACGCTGTCTAGGTCAAGTACTATCTAAATAATCTCACACTAGTATCCAACTCCATAAGGAGACACGGATAACACTATAAAAATGAACAACATACTCAATCACAACTACAGCACGATAAGAATTTGAAGAAACAAAAAGAATACAACACAAGACTAAAGACAAAATAATCATACCTGCAATCAGTAACAACCAATCCCCAAGTGTCAGAAACAAGTCCACTAAGGTCACAATCTGGAAAAATATTTTCCAGTCAGGAAGGAGCAAAGTACATCTCTAAATAGCAGTTCTATATAAATGACATAAACTATATAGCAGTTCTAGATGGAAATATACCAGATGCATGTACAGGTACGAGAAATGTACAATGAAGAAATACTGGAAAATACTGTAAGTAACTGCAGGAAAAGAAACAATATGTCCATGAGCAAGAAACCTATGACTAAGTGTGTGAGTACTAGCTTTAACATGTGATCGGCTTGGGAACTTGATCAGGCTGGTTACATGTGATTAGCTATGATTCACGAAGGTCAGGCTAACCGTTGGTTAGCTATGATGCATGTATAGGTCAGGCTAATCACACGTAACAGCTATGAAGCATGGAGAGGGTCAGGCCACACTCGACGTGAGATGTGGGATGAGCTATGATGCATGAAAAGTTGGGTATGATCATATATCTATACTAAAATACTCCCCACCCCGACTGGTATAGTAGATCCAATCATGGTACGCTATGGCACTAGATTCCCTAGGAAGGTAGCAAATCTCCCCAGGAATCAGTGTCTGTACATGCACAAGATAACAAGAAAAACAAGTCTTGTACAAGCTACACCATGAATAAGGAATAACATCTCATGACGAGATCCGTGTATACCAATCCGTGTAACCATTGTGTCAAGAACATGGATTTTTACACTAGATACAGTGAACATAGGAGATATCATAAATTAGAAACTAATCAGAGAATATACTCGCCTTGGGTCCTTAGCTGGTAATTATTGATGTCCTGTTCTAGAGTATCCCCTGGGTAAACCAACAGTCCTATAAACATAACACAAGCAAAACCACATTTGTATCAGATGCTACACTAACACATCACAAATACATGAACTCAGGGGCTCTGCCAGGTATGGCACTAGTCAACTAGGGTCATCTATTAGGGATACGTATATAATACACATTTACACTCAGAGTATATACCAATAAAATGTACATAATATATATATATGTCTCTTAGTAATTGTACAAAATACGTATTTGTGTATATACACTAATAGATGTATATAATATATTTTTATACCAAAATACATATTTGTATATATATATATATCAATCAAATATATTTTATACATATTAAACTAATCAGAGAATGTACATAATGCCACACTTCTCAAGGTGATCCCAAATGAATTAATAGTTAGTTCCAATGGGTCCGGAGCAGTCCAAATAGCTAGAAACTATATAAAGAAGTCCATGATCAGAGTTTGGCACGAAAACCGAGATAAGAATTCCAGGCTAATAAGAGGAAGGGTCGTTGTTTGTTATTAAGGTAACACCTTAATTTATGAAAATCATTTCAAAATTATTTTTGAACAGTAATTACAAGTAAAAGTTTATTTATAAAAATCTAAAATTTACGTAAAAGCCAATATATTTATATATCCCTAGAAATTTCAGTTACCAAACCAAATAACCAATTTTTGAACCAATTTTATTATTGAAACTAAAATTTTTAATTAATTATAAAACCCCAAAATTATTATATCTTACATAATCGAAAATCCTTATATATACATAACTAAATTTTCACACATAATAATTAACTAAATTCGTACATTAAAACAATAAAACTAATTATATTTTATTTACTAAACTAATTAGAAATTAACTAATTGATTACAAATAACTATTGATTAATAAATTAATGCTGATTAATAACTTAATTAACTGATTAATAAATTAATTAACTGATTATAAATAATTTACTGATTAAGAATTAATTACTACTTAACTAAACTAATCTAATTATAACTTAACTAAACTAATATAAATTAACTAACTTGATTAATTATCTAAACTAATTATAATTTAATTAACTAATTAATATACTTTACATTAACTTAACCATTATTTACTAAAACTACTTAGAAATTTTACTAATCACATTCACTACTCCAATAATTCACAGAACCGAAGAAGGGGAGAGAAACGAGGGCTCACTTTTGGGGGAGGGGTTTCCCGGCGTCGGCGCGGGGAAGTCCGCCGGGATCAGGCCGGGCAGGGCAGTCCACGACTTCGAGGCTGAACTGGGAGGAGCGCTCGTCGGCTTCGACAACCAAATCGGCGGCGAAGCTCGGCTCGGGTCTGCTGTGGCGGCGGGGCTCGACTCGAGGCGGCGGCGGACCTGATCGAGGAGGCGGTCGGCGGATCTGGGTTCGACGGATCTGAGGCGACCACGGCTCGACGCGGTGAGGAGGTCCGAGGCGGCGGTGGTTCGAGGAAGCGGTCTCGCATCCACTGGCGAGCTCGACGACGACGAGGAGGAGCCACAGTCACCGGAGCTAGGTTAGGGTTAGGGTCTGCTGTGGATGTGTCGGTTTGGAACGTGTCTGGGGCTGGACACGATGGGTTTGTGTGGTAGCTGTGTCCGAGGCTGGACACACGGATTTGATGTACTGTGGTATGGGGGCGGACGTGTCCGGGTGTTGGATACAGGGATGATGTTGTGTACAGTGGTGGATGTGGATGTGTTCGGGTGTGTCGGACATGAAAATCAGATTGTAATGTTGTAAATCTGGACACAGGAAATGAATGGATACGGTGGGACACCCGGGGTCGGACCCGAGGCCAACACGGCTGACACGGTGATGCTGGACACACGGACACGAGCACACAAAATGGTGGTGGTTGTTGGCTTGTGGAAATTGTGGGGGCTAGCTAATAAATTGGAGATTAGGGTTTCTTGGGAATGGTGATGAGGGACTTAAATAGGGAGAGAGGGTGTGGGATGAAGGGTGAGGGTTGGCCCAAATAATGAATGGCCCAGATAATAAATAAACGAGTTTTCATGTGGGAAAAATGAGGGTGTGTAGGCTAGTTAATGGGAAATGGCAACTTGTAAAATTTAAAAAAAAAAGATTATAATTTCAGAAAATGTTTTTAGGAAAGCTAGCTGATTTCCAATTTAACTACTAATTAAACCCCTATTTGAAAACCCTAGAGAATATGAAATTCATGTATTTACTATTCCAAAAATGGATATAAAAATTTTATTATGAACAACTAGTCCTTCAATAATTTTTATTAACAAATAATTTCATAATTTCAAACCAATAAATATTCGAAGCTATATACATATTATTTATCTATTTATTTATAATAAAATTGACATTTAGGAAAAATGAATTTTATAAAAGATTTCAAATCACCTACAAAAATCAAACATTGCTCAAAATCTAATACTACAATTTCAAGGAGAAAATATGCTATAATCTTGATATAAAAATTAAAAATCTAATTATTTCGAAAATTTGAAAATCGGAGGTTACAAAGTCTCGTACTTCGGGACGTCATACTGCTATATTTGAGGATATTCTGATGGATGCCAAGATTGTTGAAGATGACTTAGATCTCAGGCCCAAGAAAGGACGTGATACTTCTGGAGGAACAAGTGGTAACACGGGACCGGCCAAGAGCCCACACTTTAAACAACAACAGAGGACGTACCAGCAGCAACACCAGGCACCAGTTCGAGGACACATCCAGTATCAGCAGCCACAGAGACAGAATCAGTCCATTGTCCAGTGTGCATATTATAGAAAGATAGGATATATTAGAGACAATTGCAGAAAAAGGTTGAGTACATGCTTGTTCTATGGATCATCAACACATCAGCTTAAGGACTGCCCATCTATTCAGACTCGTCAGGGTGGAGCAGCCACTCAGAGAGGACCAGCCAGAGTATCTACTGTACCAGGAGGCCAGCAGAGGGGACCTCCACTTCTACCACAGCAGCAGAGGTTTGCTCTGCACCAGCAGCAGCAGAGAGGAGCACCACAGGGACGCACATATACCATAATGATTGAAGAGACTGAGCCAACTGGAGACGTGATTTTAGGTTTAGTTTCTCTTAATTCTATTCCCGTACTTGCATTATTTGATTCTGGCGCTTCCCATAGTTTCGTATCTGTATCTTATGCTCTTAAGCATCGTTTAGAAATAGAACCATTAGATAGGACTTGCAAGGTCAAGACTAGAGGAGGCATTATCCTAGTCCGTGATTATTGCAAGGATCGGAGAGTATCATTGGGAGGCCGAGAGTTGAGCGTGAGTTTACTCGTCATGACACTTCTAGGATACGATATTGTACTTGGAATGGACTGGTTAAGTAGACACCATGCTACTATATATTATCACAGAGGCAAAGTAAAATTTTGACCACCAGGAGAACCAGAGTTTGAGGTTGCCAGAGGAGCAACAAAGCAGAGCAGAGGCACTTTTTGCAGAGCTAGAAAGGAAGAAGAGAAGTTACCACATCCTCTGATAGCAGAGTTTCTTGATGTATTTCCAGAGGAGTTGTCAGGCTTGTCGCCAGATAGAGATGTTGAATTCTCTATATACTTGGTACCAGGAGCGGAGCCTATTTCACAACACGTCTATAGAGTCAACAACAGCGAGCTGGTAGAACTGAAGAAGCAATTTGAGGAGCTGCAGGACAAAGGCTTCATTAGATCCACGTCATCACCATGGGGAGCTCTGGTATTGTTCGTACTGAAGAAGTATTGCATGGTACGCATGTGTATCGATTATAGAGCTCTAAACAACCTCACTATCAAAAACAAATATCCTCTGCCAAGGATAGATGATCTTTTCGATTATTTGAGTGAAGCAAAGGTATTTTCAAAAATAGACTTGAGGTCAGGCTATCACTAGGTGAAAGTGAAGGTGAAGAAGGAAGACATACTGAAGACAGCTTTTTGGACCAGATATAGCCAGTTTGAATTTACGATAATACCGTTTGGTCTAACTAATGCACCAGCAATATTCATGAACTTGATGAACAAGGTATTCCACCAGTACCTTGACAAGTTCGTAATGGTGTTCATCGATGATATTCTAGTGTATTCGAAGACCCCAGAAGAGCATGAAGAGCACCTAAGGATGGTCTTAGAGACTCTCAGAAAAGAGAAGTTGTACGGGAAGCTTTCAAAGTGCGAGTTCTTCCTTAACAAGGTTGAATTCCTTGGTCATATGGTAACGGGTGATAGAATTTCAGTTAACCTAAAGAAGATAGAGGCAGTGGAGTCATGGACTACCCCCAGTTCGGTAGCTGAGATCAGGAGTTTTTTCGGACTAGCAGGATACTATAAGAGGTTTGTATAAGACTTCTCCAAGATTATAAAGCCAATGACTAGGCTGACCAAGAGAGATGTGGATTTTGTCTGGACAGAGGAATGTCAGGCCGCGTTTGATGAGCTGAAGAAGAGATTGGCGACAACTCCAATTTTGATATTGCCTTTAGGGACATGTGGTTTCACAATCTACAATGATGCTTCAGGAAAGGCTTTGGGATGCGTCCTTCAGCCGCATGGAAAAGTAATTGCCTATGCTTCAAGATAATTATGCCCTCATAAAAAAAACTATCGCACTTACGATTTGGAGTTAGCAGCAGTTATCTTCGCTCTAAAGCTGTATAAATACTATCTCGAAGAGCGTGTAGAGATCTTTACAGACCACAAGAGCTTGAAGTACATATTTACACAAAAGGAACTGAACATGAGGCAGAGAAGGTGGTTGGAGTTAATGAAAGACTTTAACATCTCATTATAGTACCACCCAGGAAAGGCCAATGTAGTCGTCGATGCCTTGAGCAAGTATCCGATGGCTATATACTTGATGACAGATAGACATTTATTGGCCGATCTTGAGAGCTTAGGAATTGAAGTGCTAGTTCCAGGTATTAAGATTTAGATATGGGGATTACAGATATAATCAGAGCTGATGGAAAAAATTTGAGCTGCACATTATGATGATGAGACTCTAAGGAGTATCAGGACACAGGTTCAGACATAATTGATAGATGACTTCACTATTGCGGATGATGGATCTTTACGATACGGTACGAGGATGTGTGTGTCGAGTAGATAGCTGCACGATGAGGTTTTACAGGAGGCACATCACTCTCAGTACTCAATGCATCCCGGTGCCAACAAGATGTATCGAGATCTGAGGGAGCACGTATGGTAGTATGGTATGAAGTACGAGGTAGCACACTTTGTATCCAGGTGTTTAGTGTGCCAGTAGGTAAAAGCAGATCGATAGAGGCCAGGTGGATTGCTTCAACCTTTATTCATTCCAGAATAAAAATGGGAGCACGTGACTATGGACTTCGTTTTAGGGTTTCTACATTCTCCAAGAGGAAATAACGCAATTTGGGTCATCATAGGTTGACCAAATCAGCCCACTTTTTACCATACAAAGTGGGTACATCGACAACGAAGCTAGCATAGATGTACATGCGGCAGATTATCAGATTACATGGAGTTCCTATAAGTATCATCTCAGATCGGGATAGTCATTTCACTTTCCACTTCTGGAGGAGTCTACAGGTTAGCTTGGGCACTCAGCTCAAGTTCAATACTGCATATCACCCCCAGACAGATGGGCAGTCTGAAAGGACTATTCAGACTCTTGAAGATATGCTACGCACTTACGTTTTGGATCTCGAAGGTTCTTGGGAGGATCATCTACACCTAGTAGAGTTTGCTTACAATAATAGCTACCATACCAGCATTGAGATATCACCATTCGAGACTTTATATAGACGAAGGTATAGTATACCGTTATCTTGGGATGATGTCGGAGAGAGAGCTTTATTAAGACCAGAAATGGTTATGAATGCAGCAGAAAAGGTGGAACTTATCAGAGACATATTGCGAGTGGAGCATGATAGACAGCGGCATTGGGCCGATAGCCACCGTAGATCCCTAGAGTTTCAGGTATAGGTTTTGTTATTTTGGTTTGTGACTGTTTTGTTTTTAGATTACGTGTTAAGATTGTTTATTCTACGTTGGCGATTTGGTGTTCCTACGGATTTCTCTCATACGGGGGTACGATTCATTTTGGTAGAAGTGTAAAGCTTAGCCCACGTTACATCGGGCCTTTTGGTACTCTTGCAAGGGTCAGTGTAGTGGCCTATAGACTGGACTTGCCGCCTGCTCTAGATGGAGTGCATGACGTATTCCACGTGTCTCAGCTGAGACGGTACGTGGCAGATCCTAGTCACATACTAGATCACTCGGAGATCGAGGTTGGACCAACTCTCAGCTATCCTGAACAGCCCGTGGTGATCTTGGATCATAGAGAGAATGTATTACGGAACCAGACTATTCCCTTGGTTCGTGTTGCATGGAGACACCACTCTCTAGGCTAGTTAACCTGAGAAAGAGAGGATGAAATACGCGAGCAATATCCGTATCTCTTCGAGACGTGGTATAATTCTTTGTTTGATTATTTGTTCTTGTGCTAGTTTATTTTATTTTTGAGGAAAAAAATCTTTTAAGCAGGGTCGACTTGTCACTACCATATTCCAGAATATGGGTATTTGTGTCCTTTTATTTATTTTATTTAATAAGTTAATATATTGCATGATATAATTTATAGTGTTCCTTAAATGCATGAGTTAGTAAACTGGACCTAGAAACCCACTAGTTGAACCTCTGACCAAATTATAGGACTATGGACTTTAATTAGCAATTTTGGAATTTTAATATTAGGGATTATATTTAATTGCAGTAATTTTATTTGATTGTTGTACCTTACCGTTGCTTCGATAATTAGAGATTTTCACTAGCCATTGCCTTCCAACAAATTTCACACCCTTGTCCTAGACGTGCCAGTCTTCTATTTTGATCATTGTGTAACTCATAACTATGCCCTTTTGTGCCTTATTTTAGTCGCACAATATTTTTTGCAGACAATTATATTTAATTCTAAATAAATCCAACTTTACATCTTTGTGCGTTCCAATCAAAATTGGAGACACAATTTTGACCCATTTTGTGCAACCCAAAGTATGATAATATTCTATTCTGAGTCTTCTACGTCTATGACACTTGTGTCCCACCTAATTTTAACCCTATGTACTTCCAATTAATTTTAGAACACCAATTATATTAATTTTAATTAAATTAATCCAAAAATCCTACTTTGTATAATTTTTCAATTGTTGGGGACTTCTATGCAAAAGTTTATTGAGGTGTCCATACCCTATTGGACACAACACATGAAGAAACCTTATTTTCTTTCATTGACCGGTCATGTGATTTTTTCCATAATTTTGGAGTGTGTAACACTCAACATCAACCCTTCATCAAACCTTAGCCATCCATGTCAAACCAAATTATAGCCCTCCAAATATCTACATGTAGAAGAAAAAGCCCATTTCAAGGAGTGTTGACCGGCCCAACTACCTAGGTCAACCTCAAAACCCTACTTTTCTATATATATATATATATATATATATATATATATATATATATATATATCATTTCTTTATTTTTTATCCCCATCACCCCAAACTTGACCTAGCCGAACCCATCTCCCCCTCTTCTATTCATCTTCTTCCCTACTCGCAGACCCGTCGACCGGAGTAGCACGTGTCCGGCCATCCAGACCCCGCTGGACTGCCGAGCAGCCATCTCCTGAGAACTTCCCCAACCTGCCTGGATCTTTATCGCCATCCCTTCCCTCGACAGCGACTGAACCACTATCACCACGCCGGACCTCTCGCCTGAGAGAACCCGACTTTATCTCTTCCCTCAACCTATCTTCTCCCCTGACATCCCTCGATTGAACTGCTGTTAGTGCTTGTACTTTGCTCCAATCCTGACTGGATATATTTTTTCCAAAGGATTTTGTGGACTTCTGTCCTACACACTATGGACCAGGTATAGATGCAGACTACACACCAAAGATCTTAGAGGAGTCCATTCCCTTAGAGGAGATACTATCTGCAGCTGTTTAGATAGCATTTATTTTTTGTATTTGAGACTTATTTGAGTTTATGTCGAGACTTATGTTAAGTTTAAATTGGGACTGGTAGGAATTTTTATGTTGACAGCTAGACTGTGGTTTATCTCTATTTTAAGACATTGTGTTTGACTTTGTCATTCTTTCTTATCTTTTATCATGATATTATATTCTTATAGCTATTGTGATTGAGTATACATTATGAGCTGTTGAGAAATGTTTATTTTATTATACTTCTTATGGAGTTGATATCATTGACAGGTTGTGAGTTATGTTTAGTATATTAAGACCTAGACAATGTTCTACCACCGATGCTGCAGCGTAGGCTGGACGTACCCACGACTCATGCCCAAATTTTGGGTACGGGTCGTGACAAGCATCGCGATGGACATGCCGTATATGACTTCGATGGGCGTGTGATACTCTATTCAAAGCAGGTAGCAAGCCTCAATTAATGTCTTACTTATACCCGGCGCTACCAAAGCACTGCTATTTCCCCTGGGCCGATTGATCCCCGGTGTCCCAGGTTCCATTCGAGAAAATTTACTATCTTGCGCATAAGTTGTCCATGGCCAAAAAATTCATCTACGACTATATAATAAGCATAAATAGCAGTATAAGGTATTAAAATATTTAGAGCAATAATGCATATTTTTCTATTCTTATTTCAACATACTTATTCATTTGATTCGATTGGTAGTCCGTAGACTCCAATTTATCACTAAGTCATGACACCAAACCACGATACAATGATTATATCCTTCCCTGTGTTACATAATTAAACTTTTCTCTTATCAATGTAATTCTATTGATTTATAACAATGATATGAAATTTGTAACATTAGTGCCTTTATCGATCATTGGACATAGCAAGGTTACAAGAGAACATTATTGATTATTAGCATAGAGGAGTAGAGAAGAAGGGACATAACCACTCACCAAATAGAGAATGCCGAGAGAAAATATCGCTTGCTCGCTCAGGCTCCGGTCATGCGTCTATCTGCATTGGCACCAATATTTGGTTAGACTACCATCTTTATTTCTCTCAGAGTTCTCTAGAATAAATGCATACAATCGATAAAAATGGGCTAAACAATCAATCATCAAAAACCAATCACGAAAACACATTCATCAAAACCAAGCAGCAAAAATCTAAGAAAGCTAACCAAAAATCCAACAAAAACTATTGGACTCATTCGAACAGAAGCCAATCCAACAATTGGAAAGATTTATTGCATTGTCCGTGATCGATTTTGCCATAAATTTTTCCCATACTCAATTTCGACTGAGTCAATCGAGCCACAAGACTTATATAGTGTATCGCTAGGAGTCGGGCACTACAAAATATACCACTTAGAAAAGTTTCGTCTTCGAAACTTAAAATAATGGTTTTGCCTGTAGATTATCGAATAAGGAAGGGTACTACTTAGGCATCTTTTCCTTAAGCTTCCATGTTGATTTCTTGACTGTATGATTCCACCATAACACACAGACCAAAGCCACTAATCGATTTCGTATGTCTTCCTGTCTAGGATCTGAACTGGTTCTTCTAAGTAGGATATGTCGGCACTCAGCTCAATCTGATCAAAGTTTACTACGTGACTTAGGTCATACACGTATCTCCTTAGTTGTAAAACATGGAAGATATCATACACTTTCGCGAAAGCAGGAGGTAGTATAAATCAATAAGCTACTGGTGCCACCCTATCTAAAATCTCGAAAGGTCCGACAAACCGTGGACTCAGCTTCCCTTTGACGCCAAACCGCATAACACCTTGCATAGGTGTCACCTTTAGGAATACATGATCACCCTCCATGAATTCCAAAGATTGCCTATGTACATCCACGTAGCTTTTCTGACGACTTTGAGTGACTCAAAGATTTTCCTGAACCATGAGAACTTTCTTGATGGCTTGTTCAATAAGTTCGGGTCTGAGTACTTGTCACCGATTTCCTCCTAACATATCGGCAATTGATACTTGCACCCATACAATACTTCATACGCGGCTATCTGAATACTCGTTTGATAATTGTTATAAGCAAACTCTGCAGCGATAGATATGTATCCCAACTTGCCTTCAAATCTAGCACGTACAATCGCAACATATCTTCTAGGATTTAGTTTACTCTCTTGGTCTTTCTATCAGTCTGCAGATGGTACACTGAGCTGAAATGCAACTTGGTGCCCTTTGTTGCTTGAAGGATTTTCTAAAAACAAGACAAGAACCATCCATCCCTATCCGACACAATTAAGACGGGCACTCCAAGTAACCGGATAATATAATCTAAGTAAATTTGAGACAAATGGTCAATGCTCCATATATTTTTGATTGCTATGAAATGAGCTGACTTGGTCAGTCTATCTACGAGGACATAAATTATATTATTTCCCTTTGGTGTCCTTGGTAAGCCCACTATAAAATCCATTAAGATGTCCTTCCACTTCTATTCCGGAATAGCGAGATTTTGCAACTCTCCGCCGGGTCGCTGGTGCTCTGCCTTCACACGTTGACAATCCAGATATCGTGACACGAACAATTTCACATCTTTCTTTATGCCATGCCACCAAAATGTTGTGCGCATATCCTTGTACATTTTTGTGCTTCCTAGATGCAAGATGTACTTAGCATAATGAGCCTTAGTCAGTATCTCCTTCCTGAGTTCATCATCCTTAGGTATACATAATCTTTCCTTAAGCCACAATATTCTATTTTCGTATTCTATGAAATTGGTTGCCTTTTTTGCTAGAATCAACTCGCGTATCTTCTGTAGGAATTGGTCATCCTCTTACGCAGATTTGATCTTTTAAAGCAAGTTTGGTTCTAACTGTAATTGGGCCAGCTTCACTCCCTGTGTACGGACTTTGTATTCGATGCCTATTTCTTCCAACTCTCGAAGTAACCCTTTTGACATAGATAAAAATCTGACAAATTTCTAACATAATGTATCTGCCACAACTTTTTCTTTTTTCGGCGTATAAGTAATCGTCAAGTCATAATCCTTTATCAATTCCAGTCATTATTGTTGCCTCAAGTTTAATTCCTTTTGCGTGAATATGTACTTAAGGCTTTTATGATCCATGAAGATCTCATAGGACACTCCATAGAGATAGGGTTACCACAATTTTAACGTGAACACAATTGCCGCAAGTTTCAAATTATGCGTCGGGTAATTCTTTTTATGTTGTTTCAACTGTCTCGAGGCATATATAATTACTTTCCCACGCTGTGTAAGAACATATCCTAATTCGAGCCGAGATGCATCACTGTATATTTGAAATTCCTTAGGTCCATCTAGAAGAGTAAGAATTGGAGCAAGATGTGCCGCTGCTTCAGTTACTAAAAATTGCTCTCACAATTATCTTTCCATTTGAATACTACTCCCTTTTAGGTGAGGTGAGTCAGAGGTGACGCAATCTTCACGAAGTTCTTTACGAATCTTTGATAGTAGCCAGCTAAGATGAGGAAACTTCTGATCTCACTAGCCGATGTAGGTTATTTTCAGTCCACCACTATCTCTATTTTTTTGGGGTCAACTAATACACCATCTTCTGAAATAACATGTCCAAGAAAAGCCACATTTCTCATCCAGAACTCGTACTGCTTAACATATAATTGATGTTCACAAAGTGTCTGTAATATGGTCCTTAAATGTTCAATGTGAGTTTTTCTATCTATCGAGTAGATTAAGATATCATCGATGAATATGACGATGAACTTGTCTAAGAAGGGTTGGAATACTCGATTCATCATATCCATGAAAGCCACTAGAGCATTGGTCAAACCAAAAGGCATAATAAAAACTAGTAGTGTCCATATCTTGTACGAAAGGTTGACTTTGGAATATCCTCTAGTTTGATCTTCAACTGGTGACACCCCGAACGAAGATCAATCTTTGAAAATACTGTCGCCCCCTGAAGTTGGTCAAACAGATCATCAATTATTGGCAACGGATACTTGTTACGAAATGTCACTTTGTTTAATTTTTGATAATCTATGCAAAGACGCTTTGTGCCATCTTTCTTCATCACAAACAGTATTGGAACTCCCCAAGGTGAACACTAGGATGAATGTAGCTACGATCTAGTAACTTTTGTAGTTGTGACTTTTCTTTCAATTCGGCATGAGCCATCCGATACGAAGCTTTTGATATCAGTCGAGTATCCAAAAAATTGTCAATACTGAACTCAATTTCTCGGTCTGGAGGTATTTCAGGTATCTCCTCTGAAAATTTGTTGGGAAATTCTGCTACGACTTCGGTTTCACCCAATTCTGCATCCATCATTCGAGTGTCCCGTATAGAAGCAAGGTACCTTTCACACCCCGAATATAGCATACGCCTTGCCGTCATTGTCGATACCACCATCACTATTTTAGTCGTCGGACTAGACGAATAAGAGAACTCTGCCTCATCAGGAATGGGAAACACAACTCTCTTCTCCGTACAGTCAATTATCGCATTGCACTCTCTGAGCCAATCCATGCCTAAAATAATGTCATAATCGACGATGTCCAGGACTATTGAATCCAAGGACATATACTTCCCCCCAATGCAAATTTAACCATCCCTTTAAGAAGGCAAATCTATTCCGAACGGAGTATTGACACTAAGTTTCATATCTAACGTTGTCTTATAATTTTTTTTCATTAGCAAATGCAGATGATATGAAGCTATGTGTAGCACCAGAATCAAATAGTATATATGCATGTATTTCTCTATAAAGCAATATACATGTTATGACAGTGTTCGAGGCAAGCACTTCTTCTTGAGTTAGTGCGAACGCTCTTCCCTGTCCTCCTGATCGTGGGTTCTGAGTATTCATAACTGTCGTCTGTGGAGATCTTGGCGCTTGTCCATGATTCTGATTGTACTATTGATCACGATTTTGATTTCTTTCCCTATTATTGCACCATGCAGCCTTGTTATCAAAACTGCCACACTTAAAACATCCAGCCTAAAATTCGTCTTGCCGGTGTCCAACCTGCTTCTACCTGTTACAGTACGGTCGCTGATAATGTACCCTGTTGTCATTTTTGTTTTGATGTTTGGAAGCATCAGACCCACTTGCTGCATGGGTCATTTGTAGTTATTCCCATGGTTGTACCATGTCGCCCCTTGAGGATAAAATTTCTCCATTGAGCCACTTCATAAGCTTCCCGGTACGTTGTACACTTCCGGTTGAGAACATCATGCAGTAAGCCTTCATTCATACCTTCAATAAATCACAGTCATTTTCCCTCATCGTTCAGTATCATGTAGCTGCCAAACTTGGATCTCTATAAGAACTCTGCTTTGTAGTCGCTGACGGAGATATTGTCCTGCTAAAGCGCTATGAACACTTTTTCCTTTCTGTGACGAACAACTGGTGGAATAAACTGTGCGATGAACGCCTACTTAAATATCTCCCAAGAGACTTTGGATTCTTGGTTGGCACTGCACAGTGCTTATCTTTTTGACTCATACCAGTCTTTTGCTTTGAGATGCTGCTGCACAGCTGCACAATCTACCTTTTTGGTGCCTTCATCTAATATACAGAAGATACCCTCCAAATTGTTTAGGAAGCCTATTACTTCCTCTTGTTTTGCCTTGCCATTAAACTCAGGTGTATTATAGCTTTTGAATTTAGAAAACTTGAATGTCGGTCACCTTCTTGGAGGCTGTTCTGTCTCCTCTACTTCTACTACCACTGTCTCTTTTACAGCAGCCACTTCGGTCTCGTTGTTATTCTTAGTTAATATAGCCACCATTTGAGACAAGTTATCAACTTGCTGCTGTTGTATATTAAATCATGCTTGGAACTGGTTTGTTAGTTGCGCTTGAAGCTCACGATACTGTGCCTCAATCATCTTGTGATATGCATCGCTCTACTTCCATTGTTCCTTTAACATTTTTGTTACTATCTCCATTGGGTCAGACGACGATGTCGCCTTGGCGCTATCACCCTTAGTCATCTGCAAAAGAAATAATTTTTATTAGCACTCATAAAATATTTATGGGCTTATTGTATGGAATATTATTTCATGCAGCACTATCGAAAACCAAATTATTTAAGAAAATCGTTATTATTTAAAAACTTCCACTTGAAAACCAAAATTTGAAATCCGAGAAACTTTAAACCATGCTCTGATACCAACTTGTCACACCCCAGTTTTGCAAAAACAATTCATTCTCGTATTCGATTTTGCAGAAACTATCATCCTTGTTGGGCGTGATGCCGTACAAGTCTAGGGTTATACTTATACAAGGCAAGAACGTGCACACGTGTCAAATATCTTTTATAAACAGTTCCACAATACAATAGCATATTATAAAGCACACATTTGTATAGGAAGAAATTAATTCTTTTATTGATTCATTGTAATGAAGGATAATTTTCTCAACACCGAAATGAAAATGTCTGAATGACTTACATAGCTTTTGCATAAAAGAAAAAACTGTTAGGCTAACATAAAATACTGTTCTTATCCCATATATTATGCCCCTTTATTACATTCTTGGAAACTTAAAAACAGCTACTAGAAATCTTTGAATTAGGAAGAAGATTAAAAAGACTCCAACGAAAGATTTAACTCCCTTAAGCACCCCCAATATCTCGGTCACCTGGTTTTCCCAAAGAGACGTGGGTCAGTACTCAACTTGTACTAGTGAGCAAAACTGACCCACTCACCTAAATTAATACTTCTTAATTAAAGCAATAATTTAATAAGGAATATTATATATGCAATATTTTAATATGCAACAATTCATAAGCAATAATTCATGTAGTGAATTATATATAAGCTTTGCACATATGGAATTCTTACTTCGGCCAATGGTCATTCTTGTATGATATACATGATTGTTCTTACCGTCCCTGTATAACACATCATTAGTATGCAACTCATTTCCACTAGGTTATTTGTAGTGTAGCACCACGATGGACATTCCGTATAGGACTTCGATTGGCGTGCGATGCACAATTCAAAGTAGGTAGCAAGCCTCAATGAATGTCTCGCTTATACCCGGCACTACCAAGGAGCTACTATTTCCCCCAAGCCGAATGGTTTCTAGTGCCCCAGGTTTCGTTCGAGGAAATTTATTATCTTGTGCATAAGTTTTCTATGACCATACAATGCATCTATGACTATATGATAAGCATAAATATCAGTGTAAGGTATTAAAGTATTTAGAGTAGCAATGCACATTTCTCCTTTCTTATTTTAGCATACTTATTTATTTGATTCGATTGGTAGTCCGTAGACTCCAATTTATCGCTAAGTCGTGGCACTAAACCATGACACAATGATTATATCCTTCCTTGTGTTACATAATTGAACTCCCCTCTTATCAATACAATTCCATTAATTTATCATATTGGTATGAAACTTATATTTATAATAGTGGTATGAAACTTATAGCATTAGTAGATTTATCGATCATTGGACTTAGCAAGGTTACAAGAGAACATTATTAGTTATTGGCATGGAGGAGTAGAGAAGAAGGGACATAACCGCTCACCAAACAGAGAATGCTGAGATAAAAGGACGCTCGCTCGCTCAGGCCCCGTTCATGCATCTATCTGCATTGGAACCAATATTTAGTTAGACTATAATCTTTATTTCTCTTAGAGTTATCTAGAATGAATGCATGCAATCGATGAAAATAGGCTAAACAATCAATCATCGAAAACAAATCACGAAAATGCATTCATCAAAACCAAGCAACAAAAATCCAAGAAAGTCAACCAAAAATCCAACAAAAACTATTGGACTCATTCCAACAGAAGCCGATCCATTAATTAGAAAGGTTCATTGCATTGTTCGTGATCGATTCCGTCATAAAGTTTTCCATACTCAATTTCGACTGAGTCAATCGAGCCACAAACCTTATATAATGCACGGCTATGAGCGAGGCACTACATATCCATTTACCACTTTGACCAGATCATACATACATTTTAGGCATCCCCGAAATATAATGCACTTAACCAATGCTAATAGTTAGAGAAACCAAATGACTACAGAGGTTATTATATTCCTCATTATTGATCATCTAATACCTTCGATCAAGTTATTCTTTAACATCGATTTCCATAACTGTAATTTTTTTTGACACTTATTCGGTTACGAGCGTGATGCCGTATAAGCCTATATTGCACTTGTACAAGAGAAAAAAGATAGACAAGGCACGATATATCTCAGAAATAATAACATCGTAGCAAAATTAAGCAGACAAATTGAAGTCATAATGAATATAATGAAAGGTTCTCTTTATTGATAATGATAATTGAGTACATAGCGCACAAAAGATTGACAAAGCTCTCAAATGCAACTGATACTTGGCCAATTGGCTTACATTGATATTTTTCGTCTTGGCTTATACTCTCACTGATATAACTAAATTATACTGTTCCAAACCTTATGCCCTTTATAACAGAAGACGGCTCCAATGGAAGAAGAGCTTCTGTACGCCCCAACAATACTTCGATGTCTCAGAACCGTTCTAATTACTCCCCAATGTTGTATACTTGGGGATGCCCACTAATGTGGGTCAATACATATTGTATACTGGTGAGCAGAAACTAGCCCACTCGCCTAAACCGATACTAAGTATTCATATAAAAAATATGCATATTAACTTAGTGATCTTTCTATTAGGAACTAGGTTTATTTCAATGATCAGAGTATTCAGCAGCATAATGAGACATACTTTGTAAACAACTATATACATTGAATATATGTGAGATATATACATGTCGTTTAACGATGATTCTTATCAACAACCCACTCGTCGTATCGATGCAAAATATTGGTTAGTCACAGCATAATTAATACGAATTATTCTTACCGAGATAATGTTAATCATGCATAAATATTCTCGTTAGTATGTAGCCTAACTACATGAGGGTCATTGGTGATATGCTTTCGCACCATGAGGGACATGCTATATAGGAATTCGAAGGGCGTATGAAGTGCCATTCATGAGATTGTGATCCCCATTGAATGTCTTATTTATATCCAGTGCTACCAAAGCACTATATTTTCTCCTAGGACAAACCATCCTGGTACCTCGATGCATCTCATTCGAGAAAACTTATAAAATCTTGTGCACAAGTTGTCTCTGACCATGCAAATATAATCTAAGCATAAATTACATAAGAAAGAAATGTAAGTAAAGCCTCGCATTGTTGATCCTTCTTGTTTTGTTCATTCTCATATCGCTTGGTGATCCGTAAGTCCCAACTTACAGACCTTCTCATGGCTCGGTGGTACCAAACCACAATTATACTCTCATATGAAGTATTTTCTTCATAGTTAGCGTGCACTGATGCACTTAAACCTTGATCGATGTTCAATGTTCCATTCTCAGTATTAACAACATGTAAAGTAGATTATATAGTATTACTTCTTTCTCATGGCCAACTTACTTTATAGCATTCTTGTATCAATAGTAATAGCAGTTCATTATTCATGTGTTTCATAAATTTTAACAGTATTTGAACATAAGGCATCATTATCATTGTGTGGACTAGAGCATCATATAGTTATTACATACAACAAAGCAACACTAGCATTCATTTATTAGGGCATGAAGGAGTAGAGGAGAAGGGATAGATCCACTCACTTATATAAATATTATTTTCATTCCATGATCCCATAATCGCCTATGATCCCTCAAGAATGATCTGACGTAATGCACGTTCTTTTAACTTGGCATAATCATACATTCGAACCATGTCGCATAAGATATCCCATTCTGCCAAGTTAAGAAATACAACATCATCACACCAAGCATCTCGATTTCTTACACCACTTATATTCTATCGATCTAATCTATCTATAATTCTAACGTAATGCAATTCCGCAGAGCGGAGCATTACATAATATATCGCTCAGAAAAAGTTTCGTCCTCGAAACTTAAAAAAATAACTCAATTCACCATATCACTTAAGTCATCCAACAAAAATATTCTATACCCGGTGTAGTTCAATACCCCATTTCCATTTCTTGTCAATATTGCCTATTCATGAATCTCGTATACTTAGGTATTCCAGCCATCTCTTTTCTACTCAAATAATCTGTCCAGCTTCTTCCATTCATCAATACTCTCCTACATCTCCATTTGAATTCTGTTCACCACTTTGACCAGATCATACATATATTTCAGGCATCCCAAAAATATAATTCACTCAACCAATGCTAATGGCTAGAGAAACCAAACAACTACATAGGTAATTCTATTCATTACTGATCATCTAGTACTTTAGGTCAAGTTGTTTTTTAACATCAATTGTCATAATTGTAATTTCTTGCGACATTTATTCGGTCAATCTTGTCAATATCGTTCTAATATGTTTCAATCAAGTTTTGGTCTAAGCACTTCTCAATATTTGCGAACATCCTCTCGGACCATCATTGTCACGACCCGCACCCGAAATAAGGGCACGAGTAGAGAGCAACGTCCATCCTATGCCGTAGCACAGGCGGTAGAATGCTGTTTGGGTCAAACATACAATCTAACATCTTATACAATATGTATGAGATACCTGTCAATGTCATCTCAACTCCAAACGGAGGAACAATATGGTATATGATAATAGTAAACTATACTCAATCACAATGTCAAACTAAGGAAGATAAAGTACGAGATGGATTAACGAAGAAAGAGTCATAATACATCCATAAATCTGAAATAATATATATACATGCCAATAACCTCAATAAAGTCTAATACAAGTCAAAATAATAAGTCTAGGCCTTCTCAGCCTCTGGTACTAGGTCCTCATGCTCTAAAGGAGTATCCTCTAAATGGTACATCGTCCTGCGGTCCATAGTAGGTGGGATACTGGTCCATAAGTCAATCATCTAAAAAATATATCCAGTCAGGATTGGAGCGAAGTACATACCACTGAAAGCAGTTCCAAATACATAATCGAGCATATATAACAGATAATAGAAAAGAAAATACGATAACTAAATATCAGAATATAATGAACTAGAGTGAATAGGTAATGTACTGGAAGGAAGAACAAGCAATAGAATAACTACAATTTAAATGGAAATAATAAAACTAACTAAGGTGCCATAGAGTATAAGTTTATTATATGATCGATTTGGGTTGAACACGAATATAATATGGTAACTCGATTACAAGTGTGATATGTAATCGACATGTACATGAATATACTTAGGCTTGATCACATAACCAACTCCTACTCTTCCATCCACAACCAATACCATTGGATCCAATCATGACACGTTATGAATACAAATATAGGCACACTGAACACGAGTAGTGTGTGATCATGAAGTACATGATAATCAATATCCAATATACAGGATAAAATAAATATGAAGTAGTATCCATTGAACACGGTAGAAAATAACATCTCCTGATAGGATCTATATAGTACTAGTTCGTGTAGCCACTGTGTCAGAATTAAGTAAATAGTTCTAGAATAAGTGATATATACACTATCATAAAATAAAAACTAACAGAGAGATGTACTCGCCTTTGGTCCTGAGCAAAAAGGGTAACTTGATGTCCGAGTTGGTGTCACAACCCTATAGAGGAATATCAAGTTACTTTGGTGTAATGAAAGAGAATTAAGTTAAAAGGACGCACTAGAATACATTTCTAGCCAATACTAGGTTATTCTAGCTAAACTAGGCCATACAAGGTCCACACTAGGTTAATTGGTTAATATCTAGCTAAAACAAGTTTATACTGGCAATACTAGGTTATATTAAGGTTGTTACCTTAAGTCCTAACTTAATACTAGTTGGTACTAAATAATACCTTAGTTATTTACTTACTAGTACCTACCCCTCTATCTTAATAGTACTAGTATCATATTACCACTTAATATAAACTCTGTAGTACTATATCTTGGTATCAGTAGGTTGACCCATTAACTAAGTATTACAAAATACCAATACCCTTGCTAGCTAAGTTAATACTTAATATGTCACCCTTATCCAACTCACTAACACCTACTAAATACTAACTGTAACTCCTTATCTAATACTAACATTTCTTGTTTACCAACTAATAACACAATACTAGCAACTACTTAACTCTCTAACTAATATGTACATAACTAATAAGGACTAGTCTTAATTACTAACTTATACATCTGAGGATGTATATCCACAGATACACATCAATGTATCATGACAGATACATAACTGAGTCAACCCGGTATGCTTTTCATGGTTAGAACCCCTTCCTCCAAGTCTGATAGTAACATCAACATCAGTGCCCAGGTCTACCAAACTTCTTTCTCCTTCTGTCTACTGAGCACAACTATCTTGCTATAGGTATGCAACTATACTTGCAGTTTTTCCTAAAATACACACCATACTCAGATCTTACTACAGACTTGCCTTTGTATTGATACAACTTAGTCTATATCCCCCCATTTGATATCAAATGCTTACTAAAACCCCAAGGATACACATTCCTCAAATACCTGCACACTGCCTATGCACACATGGTGCAAAGGTCTGATCCCCGTCTTTCCAGTTACTCGAGTGCATTGTACTCCAGAGTAGCTGCTGCAGTTGGTCTTCAACCTTCCCATCCCAGCTCCCAGATAATCTATCTTGAGATGCTCCCTAATGCAAGTGCACATCAGTGCACTTGCTACTAACTCCAGTTCAGACCAAATTCTATTCCCCGACCATTTAACTGCTGTGTTATACACAGTAGCAACCACACCAACCTACTGCTATGCTCGAGTATCAGACAGTGCACACAATGCACTGTCACTTAATGCACTTCTCCCCTTAACTATTCTGGACTGCTGTTCACGCTCGTGCACTGCCCCACCTTGCCCGACTGCTGTTGTTTCCTTTGCAACAAATGGTGCTGTTGTGTGTTGCTGTTTGCACAATAAACACTCGTGCAACACTGTGTTGCAACCAATATACAGGCCTGATATTTCCTCTCCCATCTATTCTACTGGTCAGTTGAATAAAATCTAATAACTTACACTCTCCAACAGACCAAGAATCAGTCCACACACAAAACAGTCCATACATCTAGCCTACCTCTAAAAACACAACAACAACAACAACTAGCATAAAACATAGGAAATTGATATATATAACCATTATATATATATATATATATCAACATAATTCATATACAATTTAAAGTATATATACAACATAAATAGAGTAGGATATATACGACAAACACGTGGAGTGCATCGCACCCGTATCACTCTCAATCAATGATACGCTTGCGATATGGCTCTAACACACCACTAAATGTATCACAAAGGATACGAGCAAGTCTAGAATAATAATTATGAACAATACGAAGTGCTAACTATATGCCCGTATCAAAATATGACATGTGCACACCCCCGTGTCCAAGGAAAACCCCAAAAATAACCCGTATCACCAAATTATTGCGTTACGGTCTACTCGTATCCAATTGTGGACACGTAGCTAGTTCCATAATCCCAATCTAAGTCTAATTATATCTAATTGGTCTCATGACACATAATTAATGTCTTAAATTTTATAATTCTCTCAACATGCACACAAATTACCATATAGAACTCACAATACTTAACCAATTAGCCTAAAAATTGTTTCTATAGGTAGTCCCATGCCATGAGGTGATTTCTAGTGGTCAAATGCATGATTAAGAAGCTATAATGAAGAAAAAATTCAAAAATTACCAATTAGGAGATGGATTCCTAATAAAAATAAAATTGGACATATTTCGGACACGATCTCTAGCTCCAAAGCTCCTCCTCCTTGTGCTCCTTGCTTCTCCAAGCTCCAAAAGTGATAAATTTGAGAAAGAATTGAGATAAATTAAGTAGAAATTCAATGGAGGGAATGATAGAAAATTGGAGATATTTATTCCTAAAAATTATTTATCCATGCCAAATTATCAATCTACCCCAAGTTAGAAAAGTGAGGTGACAATCCTACCCACCTTAGAAAAATTTTATCCTCGAAATTAAGGAAGAAACTAATTACCAATCACAATCAATACAAGCAAGAAAGAATTATACCTCACGGTTAAAACATATAATGATATCGCTCACGCATCTCAGCCTCTCGCTCCCAGGTACTCTCTCCTGGCAAGTGATGCCTCCATACGACGCATACCAAAGGAATCGTCTAGTTCCGCAATACCTTCTCTCTATGATCTAGAATCTTCATGGGCTACTCTGGGTAGCTGAGAGTCAGATCAACCTCGATCTTCGAGTGTTTTAGTACATGTCTAGGATCTGTCGTGTACTGTCACAACTGTGACCCGCAGAACACGTTGTGCACTCCCTCTAATATAGGCGGCAATTCTAGTTTGTAGGCCACTGCACCGACCTTCTCTAGAACACCGAAGGGTCCGATGTACCGTGGACTAAGGTTTTTGCCTCCACCAAAGCGAATCATGTCCCGTGTCAGAGAAATCTTCAAGAACACCAGATCGCCAACCTAGCACAAAATATAGCTTTAGTATTCTAAAAAAATAAGCAATCACAAGCAATACAAAACAAAATATATACCTCAAACTCCAATGGTCTCCGGTGGCTATCGGCCTAATGTCGCTGTCTGTCCTACGCCATCCGAAGCCTATATCTAATAAGAGTTACCTTCTCAGCTGTATCCACGACAATCTTTGGTCCCAATAAGACTCTCTCACCAAAATCATCCCATGATAACGGAGTACGACATCTCCGTCCATATAATGCCTCAAATGGTGATATTTTGATACTGTCTGGTAGCTTTTATTATAAGTAAACTCTATCAGGTGAAGATGATCCTCCCAAGAGCCTCCAAAATCCAAAACACAGGTGTATAGCATATCCTCGAGAGTATGGATAGTCTGCTCCAACTGCCCGTCAGTCTGAGGGTGATATACAGTACTAAACTTGAGCTGAGTGCCCAAGCTAGCCTGCAAACTCTTCCAGAACTGGGTCATAAAGCGACTATCCTGATCTGAGACTATGTTCACAGAAACTCCATACAATCTGACTATCGGAAGCACATACATCTCCGCGAGCTTCTTCGTAGACTTACCCACTTTGAGTGACAGAAAGTGGGCTAATTTGGTCAACCTATCTACGATAACCAAAATTGTATCTTTACCCCCTTGAGAATGCAGAAGTCCCAAAACAAAGTCCATCATCACATGCTCCCACTTCCACTCTAGAATGGGTAAAGGATGAAGAAATCCACCTGGCCTCTGTTTCTCTGCCTATACCTGCTGACATACCAAACATCTTGATACGAAGCTAGCCACCTCCCGCTTCATACCATACTACCAAACATGCTCTCTCATGTCTCTATATATCTTGTTGGCACCTGGATGCATAAAGTACTGAGATCGATGTGCCTCTTGAAGAACCTTCTCTCGTTACGTTCCACTCGGCACACACAATCTGGTACCGTACCGTAAAGATCTATCATCTGCAATACTGATATCATTTGCCAATTATATCTAGACCTGCGCTCTGATGCTCCTCAGAGACTCATCCTCAAACTATGTGGCTCTGATCTGGTCCATCAACTCTGATTATACCTGAAGTCCCCATATCTATGATATAACTCTAGGAACTAACACTTTAATACCCAAGCTATCAAGATCGTCCAATAAATATTTGTTCCTTATCAATTACATAGCCACTGGATACCTTCTCAAGGCATCAGCGACTACGATGGCCTTCCTTATATGGTACTACAAGAAAATATCAAAGTCCTTCATCAACTCCAACCATTGTCGCTGCCTGATGTTGAGCTCTATTTGTGTAAACATATATTTCATGCTCTTGTTATCTGTAAAGATCTCTACCCACTCTCGATACAAGTAGTGCTTCCATATCTTAAGAGCAAAAATAATTGCTGCCTCCCGTTCAGGTGTAACACACATCCCAAGCCCTTACCCGATGCATCACTATATATAGATAATTCTCCTATCCCTGATGGCAATGTTAACACTGGAGCTATAGTCAACCTTTTCTTCAGCTTCTCAAAAGCAGACTAACAATTCTCAGTCCAGATGAACTCCTTGTTATTTCTGGTTAGCCTAGTCATCGGCTCCGCAATCTTGAAAAAATTCCTGAATAAACCTACGATAATAGCCTACCAATCTAAGAAAGCTCCTGATCTTCTCCACTGAACTCAGGGTAGACCACGACTCGACTGCAGATATCTTCTTCGGGTCTACTAAGATTCCTTCTCCTGTAATCATATACCCGAGGAATTTAATCTTATCAAGGAATAACTCACACTTCGAAAGCTTTCCATAAAGCTTCTCCTTCCTGAGGGTCTCCAGAACTATCCTCAAGTGTTTCTCATGCTCCTCTAGGGTCTTCGAATAAATCAATATATCATCAATAAATATCACCACAAACTGATCCAAGTACTGATAAAATACATTATTCATCAGGTTCATGAATACCGCCGGGGCATTGGTCAACCCAAATGACATCACCAAGAACTCAAACTGCCCATACCGAGTCCTGAAATATGTCTTTGGAATGTCCTCCTTCTTAACTTTCACATAGTAGTACCTCGACCTCAAGTCTATCTTCGAAAATACTTGCGCTCTGTAAAATTGATCAAATAAATCATTAATCTACTAGAACGGGTATTTGTTCTTGATAGTGAGGTTGTTGAGTGCCCTATAGTCGATACACATGCATACCGACCCATCCTTCTTCGGTACAAATAATACCAGAGAACCCCACGGTGATGAACTGGAGCGGATGAATCCCTTGTCCTGCAACTCACCCTCCTGCTTCTTCGACTCTACCAGTTTATTATTGTTCACTCTATAGACGTGCTCTGATATCGGCTCTGCGCCTGGCACTAAGTCTTTAGAGAACTCCATATCTCTGTCTGATGGCAAACCAAGCAACTACTCCGGAAAGACGTTCATATACTCTACCATCAATGGATGTGGCAGCTCATACTCTTCCACCAAAGCTCCACAGAAGTCTCCCTCAATCTGCTCTGCTTCTCCTCTGACGAACTCAAACTTTGGCTCTCTTGGCACCTGAAATAAAACTTTTCCTCCATGATAATCAATAGTAGCATGGTGCCTACTCAACCAATCCATCCTGAGTACTATATCATAGCTCGGAAGTAGCTTTACGAGTAGACACACGCTCAACTCTCGGCCTTCCAAAGAAACTCTCTGATCCTTGTAAACATCACTGACTAGGATAATGCCACCCCCGGTCGTGATCTTACAAGTCCTCGTCAACGGTTCAGTCACAAGGTGATACTTGAAAGCAAAAGATACAAATACGAAACTATATGAAGCCCCCGAATCAAATAAAGCATAAAATAGAAAAGAATCAAGATAGACTGAACCTAAAATAATATCATCGACTAGCTTCTTCTCCTCAACGGTAAAAAAAAAAGCTTACCCTTGTCACTGAGCACCTCTTTGCTACTACTGCTGCTGAACAAACTATTGCTGTTGTGGTGGTAGGGAAGATCCTCTCTGCTGTCCTGCTGGTGGTCTCACAGGTGCTCTTTGTGCCTGTGCCCCACCCTAAGCTGGACGACCTGGAGCTCTAGGATAAGCCCTCAACTAGTAGTCTCCTGATCCGCAAAATAAATACTAGCCCAATATCATCCTACACGCTTTCCATCCATGTTCCGACTTCTTGCAGAATGGTCAAGGAATAGCTGGCCTCTGGATCTAGTACGTCTGCTGCAATGGCGCTCTAGCTGGTCCCGGGTACTGCTGCCTCAGCTGCTGGAAGTATCTCTGATGTTGCTGCTGAAAGTGAGGCTATTTCGTTGGACCCGTGTTAGTACTGGATCCTCTTATGTCCTTCGATCTCTTGGAGCCAAGCTCTAGATCATCTTCTGCCCACTGGGCCTGTCTCAAAATCTTCTCAAAAGTAGCGGTGGGATATCCATTCGTATATGATTTTATCTCCTTGTTCAGGACCTTTCTGAACTTTTTGTCCTTTCCTCTAGGGTTCGGCCCCTCCATAAAGTGGCCTAATCTGCAATACTCTACCGTATACTTATCCACCATCATACTTCCCTGAAAGAGATACTAAAACTGGCTCTCTAGAGATGTCAGAGCCACATCTGGAAAGAACTTTTTCTTGAAGAGCTCCTTAAAAGCTTCCCAATTAAGTCCCGATGCTGAGATCCTAGGGTCCGTCCTCAACCAAGTTAATGCGATATCAAACATCATGCTTCCTGCGGCCTCTATCTATAACCTCTCTGGAATCTGCGCCATCTGCAGGTTTCTCTCAATGTCTTCTATCTAATCATTAGCATAAATAATACCCTCAGTGCCTTTAAAGTCTTTCGGCCCTATCCTCCTAAAGTCTATGATTGTCCCCGGCCACGGCTACTTTGGCGTGAACTGAGGTGGTGCCGTCTGTGGCTTGACTAAGGCGACTCTCTCAACTGCGGCGAGCACAATCTGGGGGACATTCTTAATGCCTTATCTCATAACCTATGACTGGCGATGCTGTGCCTCCATCATCTGTTGAAAGAGCACAAATATCTGTGTCTGATCGACTGTGGGTGTGGAAGATCCCCTGAAATTATCGGTGCTGCCCTATGTACAAGAGATTGAGCACCCCCTAAAGCTTCTACAGAAATGTCTACCTGGATCGGTAAAGTGGACCTCTAAAATATAGCTGTTGAAACAGTGTCTGTTGGCGCTGCCCTCAGAGGCGACGAAGTGACCGACCTTGCTGACATTGTGTTTGAGAGCTGGAAACGCGTCTTTGGCGGCATCCTAAAGATATGATGGAATAAAGAAATCAATATTAAGTAAGATACGATATCATCAAAGAAGGATATAATTATTCAAGTAAAGCAAACATTCAATAGATAGGGATAACAAAATAGATATTTGAAAATGTTCCTTAGTTGTGATTGAGTATACTTTCAGCCAATATCATATATCCTAAAGCAGGCTCGTAGTAGTACTCTAGGCGAGCACTACTATAAAATTGCTCTAACTCTGACTCTTGACTTGCATGGGCTACTACTAAAAATGTGACATGATCCGCACTCGAAATAACGGCACGAGTAGGAAGCAAAGCCCAGCCTATGTCGCAAAACCGATGGTAGAACGTTGTCTGGGTCAAACATACAATCTAATATATCACACAATATGTATAAGTTACCTGTCAATGTAATCTCAACTCCAAATGGAGGAACAATATGGTATATAATAATGGTAAACTATACCCAATTAAAATGTCAAACTAAGAAAGATAAAGCATGAGATGGAATAACGAAGAAAGAGTCACAATACATCCACAAATCTATATACATGCCAATAACCTCAATAAAGTCTAATACAAGTCTAAATAATAAGTCTAGGCCTCCTCAGCCTCTGGAACTAGGTCCTCCTGCTCTAAAGGAGTATCCTCTAATGGTACACCGTTCTGTGGCCCGTAGTAGGTAGGACACTGGTCCATAAGCCAATCATCTAAAATATATATCCAATCAGGAATGGAGTAAAGTACATACCTCGAAAAGCATTTCCAAATATATAATCGAGCATATACAACAGATAATAGAAAGAATATACGATAACTAAACATCAGAATATAATAAACTAGAGTTAACAGTAATGTACTGGAATAAAGAATAGGCAATATAATAATTATAATTTAAATGGAAAGGATAAAACTAACTAAGGTACCATAGAGTACAAGTTTATTATATGATCGGTTTGGGTTAAACACGAATATAATATGGTAACTCGATTACTCGTATGATATATAATCGATATGTACACAAATACACTTGGGCTTGATCACATAACTAACTCCTACTTTTCCATCCCCAACCAATACAAATAGATCCAATCATGACACATTACGAATACGAATATGGGCATACTGAACACGAGTAGTGTATGAACATGAAGTATATGATAATCAATACCCGATACACACGGTAAAATATATGTAAAAGATTACCCGTTGAATATGGTAGGGAATAATATCTCTTGACATAATCCATATAGTACTAGTCCGTGTAGCCACTATGTCGAAATCAAGTAAACAGTTCTAAAACAAGTGATATGTACACTATCATAAAATAAAAACTAACAGAGAGATGTACTCGCCTCTGGTCGTGAGCAAAAAGGGTAACTCGGTGTCCGAGCTTGTGTCACACTACCCAATAGCGGAATATCAAGTTACTTTGGTGTAATGAAAGAGAACTAAGTTAAAAGGATGCACTAGAATGCATTTCTAGGCTAATACTAGGTTATTCTAGCTAAACTAGGCCATACAAGGTCCACACTTGGTTAATTGGTCTATATCTAGCTAAAACTAGTTTATACTGGCTATACTAGGTTATATTAAGGTTATTACCTTAAGTCCTAAGTTAATACTAGTTGATACTAAACAATACCTTAGTTATTTACTTACTGGTACCTACCCCTCTATCTTAATAGTACTAGTATCATATTACCACTAAGTATTAACTCTGTAGTACTATATCTTGGTATTAGTAGGTTGACCCATTAACTAGGTATTACAAAATACCAATACCCTTGCTATCTAAGTTAATACTTAATATGTCACCCTTACCCAACCCACTGACACCTACTAAATACTAACTGTAACTCCTTATCTAATACTAATATTTCTTGTTTACCAACTAATAACACAATACTAGCTAATACTTAACTCTCTAACTAATATGTACATAACTAATAAGGAATGGTCTAAATTACTAACTAATACATCTGAGGCTGTATATCTACAGATACACATAAATGTATCAAGACTGATACATAAATGAGTCAACCCGATATTCTTTTCATGGCTAGAACCCCTTCCTCCAAGTCTGATAGTAACATCAACATCAGTGCCCTGGTCTACCAGACTGCTTTCTCCTTCTGTCCACCGAACACAACTATCTTGCTCTAGGTTTGCAACTATACTTGTAACTTTTCCTAAAATGCACACCATACTCAGATCTTACAGCAGACTTGCCTTTGCATTGATACAACTTAGTCTATATCCCCCCATCTGATATCAAATTCTCACCAAAACCACAGTGATACACAATCCTCCAATACCTGGACACTGCTTGTGCACACATGGTGCATAGGTCTGATCCCTCTCTTTCTAGTTACTCTAGTACATTGTACTCCATAGTAGCTGCTGCAGTTGGTCTTTAACCTTTCCATCCCAGTTCCCAGATACTCCATCTTGAGATGCTCCCTGATGCAAGTGCACATTAGTGCACTTACTGCTACCTCCAGTTCAGACCAAATTCTATTGCCCGACCATCTAACTGCTGTGTTGCATACAGTAGCAACCACACCAACCTACTACTGCTCTTGATTATTAGATAGTGCACACAGTGCACTGTCACATAATGCACTTCTCTCCTTAACTGATCTGTACTTTTATGCACGCTCGTGCATAGCCCCTCCTTGCCCGACTACTTCTGTTTGCTTTGCAACATATGGTGTTATTGTGTGTTGCTATTTGCACAACAAACACTCATACAACATTGTATTGTAACAAATGTGCAGGCCTGATACTTCCTCTCCCATCTCTTCTACTGATCAATTGAATAAAATCTAATAACTTACACTCTCCAACAGACCATGAATTGGTACACACACAAAATGGTCCATACATCTAGCCTACCTCTAAAAACACAACAATAATAACTAGCATAAAATATAGGAAATAGATATATATAACCAATATATATACATACATACATACATACATACATACATACATACATACATACATACATATATATATATATATATATATATCAACACAATTCATATACAATTTAAAGTATATATACAACATAAATAGAGTAGGATATAATACGACAAATACGTGAAGTGCATCGCACCCGTATCACACTCAATCAATGATACGCCTGTGATACAGCTCTAACACACCACCAAACGTATCACGAAGGATATAAGCAAGCCTAGAATAAAAATTATGAAATAATACGAAGTGCTAACTACTCAACTACGTGTCCGTATCAAAATATGACATGTGCACACCCCCGTGTCGAAGGAAAACCCCTAAATCAATCAGTATCACCAAATTGTTGCGACACAGCCTACTCGTATCCAATTATGGACACTTAGCTAGTCCCATAAACCCAATCTAAGTCTAATTAGATCAAATTGGTCTTATGACACACAATTGATGTGTCAAATTCATAATTCTCTCAATATGCACACACATTATCACATAGAAATCATAATACTTAACCAATAAGCCTAAAAATTGTTCATATAGGTAGTCCCATGCCATGGGGTGATTCCTAGGGGTCAAATGCATGATTAAGAAGCTACAATGAAGGGAAAATTTAGAAATTACCAATTGAGAGATGAATTCCTAATAAAAATAAAATTAGACACATTCCAGACACGATCTCTAGCTCCAAAGCTCCTCCTCCTTGTGCTCCTTGCTTCTCCAAGCTCCAATAGTAATAAATTTAAGAAGAAAATGAAGATAAATTAAGTAGAAATTCAATGGAGGAAATAATGAGAAATTAGGGATCTAATTTTTAGTTCCAAATGAATGCAAATGAGAGGAGAGAGAGAGAGAGGAGAGCCCCCTCTAATAGTGGCCAGCCCCTTCCCCCTTTCTAAGTTATGTGCATAGTCCAGATTGTCCCTCTCCATCAAATTATGAATTAGATTAAGGAAGGGATATTTTGAAAATCTTCTAACTAATTCTAATTAAGCTAATGCTCTCTAATTAATTAATGAGAATGGATTTAATAAGTTTGGGTCCAAGATAGGCTCACTAGTTGTCATGACAAGTCTAATTATTGGACTAGCCTCTAACAAAATAATTAATACGAATCACTCTTAATCTATAACTCACTAATAATTTAATAATTAATATAATCATTAAATAATTTCTCTAACATACCAATTAAATATTTATTCCTAAAAATTATTTATCTATGCCAAATTATCAAATTATCCCTAGTTGGAAAAATGAGGGTGACAATCATATGCATAATTCTTTTATAATTTTTATACTGCTCCTTCGTATAAAATTTGCCACAATCACTATCTTCCAATTCTGCATAAAAAAATTTAGGGCCTGCCCAGGTTAGGCCATTAACCCAAGCACGATACTTTAATCATTTTGATCAAACCGACCATAACAAATGTTTTATTAAATCTGAATTACAATATTCCTTCTTTCAATGCCAATTTTGTTATTGCTACCTCTTATGAATAATTTTACCTGTCGTCATATTATTTTGATCCATCCAACTTTGATTGATTGCATTAAGAATATCATCTGTCATCTCTTTATTATAACCCAAGTTTATTTGTAATCGTTCTAACCGTTTTCTCAATATTGTAATTTCTTTCATTCAAATTTTTAGCAATCTTTTTTCTAACATTAGTAGCATCAAAATTCTCATGAATCCATAGTTTTCTTAGGTCATATTGCTGTCCAAGCCATAAAATTTTATTATAGTTTAATGATCATAATGAATTTCGTACAATAGTCATATTAGCTACATCACATATCAAGTTTCTCTTCCCAACGTATAAAATTTCTATCAAAATTCTGAAGCAATATTTCTATCTTTTATTATGATTTATTTCTTATTCCAACTTGATTCACAAAAACCTATCCCAAGATAATCAATCCAACCGAACCCACTATTAATTTTTATTCCAGTCGAAGCAATCAAATCCAACTCTAGTAACCGTCAATTCCTAAACTTATCAATCCAACAGTTTAACCATGCCGACACGACCTGCTATCCTAAAATACTCATACCCAAATCTGCAACAAACTATCCAAACACCAAATAAACATAGGCAGACTCATAATATATACTATTAGAGTGTCACATGATGTTACATTACCTATGCAATATTAATTGGGTCATCCTATGGATCTTCGACAACCAACATTATTTTTCGATCATCTCTATGGTTAGCTATAATGACAGCTAAAACTAGTGTTCATAGGCAACTCATCTCATTCTAGGCAGCTGATAGAGACCATACTCATCTCTCTTCTTAAGGCCAACTGAAGTCTGACTAGTCTAAGGGACTTTTACCCAATCTTATTACCAACTTGAACTATAAATGCACTACCATTGACCTACTCACAAATAAGGGACATACACCAGTCTGGGTCCAATCTATATATCCATGGTCAATCTCTTAAGGGTTTACCTCAAGTAAAGTTTTATTCTAGACTTACCCCAACCGACAATGCCAATCTAGAACTATATACTCAAATCTCACAACCATCAAGTAAATTATCAACATTCAAAATTTGAATTGATCCAACATATTATTTTAATTTTGATTTTATAGTTATCCTCTAGTTGTACTAACATATCATTCTTGAATTTTCGTGCGTTTGATTTATCTATGGGATAAGGCAACTAACCCAAACTCAAATTTTGATCGATCACCTTTACTAGTATTTTGTTCATGATCCTTGTTCTTAATTTATGTTACGCCCCAGTCCCAAAATACGTAGGACTAGGACACGTAAGCATGCCAACCGCATGTACATGGCAACTACAATATATGGATACCATGATACATACATATGCTGTAATATGAACAATAATTCACAAGTGGTATAACTATCATAAATCATAGTGTATAATCTAATCTTATCCACAAAAATTAAATAGAAATAAATAACCAATATCTATGAAACTAGATTTCACTATAAAGTATCTAAGGACGATAGTCGGATGGAAATAAATCCAATACCGAACTCGAATATAAAAGAAAATACAATAATATAAGTACAAAAACTAACAACTATTGAGACTCGAAGAGAGGACTCCTCGGAACATAAGTAACCAGTCCGAATCTGTGCTCCTGCGAATACTCATGAACATCTACACCTGGAAAGGGACCAGGTCCTCAGAGGGACATAACACGATACATTAAAGTATGCCATAAAGTAAATACTGAATAAATAAAGGGGGTGTGCTAATCATCTAAGTGAATTCAATTTGAGGACAACATTGGTACGTATGGGAAGTGTAGGCTAGACATATGCTGACGTAATTCACCAATCATCATGACTGGCTAATATATACCACATATGCCCCCATACAAGGGTGCTGTAATATAATAACGTCCAGCTCCGAAGAGCATGGCATCTGTATAGTATATCGTCCATATCGCTCCGAAGAACATGGCAGCAGTATAGTATATCCTCCATATTGCTCCGAAGAATGTGGCAGCAGTATAGTATATATCGTCCATATCACTCTATCGAGTGTGGCAGCAGTATAAATAAAGTGGGTATCCCATACGCCTACTAGTCGTCTTCTCCGCCCAATGAAAATGTACAAGTCGCGAACACGACGAGGACATCTCGTACTATAATGCAAGTCTTTAAAGAAATAAACAACTAAGCTAAATACCGTCACACGTGTTGCTCACACCGATGGCCAGTCGAGTATGAGGCACGCGTCCCTACATGAACTCACTCTTTAACATGCAATAATACGTGTCAAGGCCTGGGAGTCATACCGATAACTCCAAAACTTTAGGTGGGTCTACTAAACTCTAGGTCAGACATAAGTCCTAACGTCAACGCCTTCGTTGACTACACCCGAGTCTCTCTCGAACGCGCAGTTATATAATATTAAAATAAATAAATATGCAACTAATAATACATAATTTAAATAATACAACAAAGGCAAGGTATACTTGCCTGGCAAGAAAGCTGCATAGTAACAATAACCTGCTCCTGAAGTCGCACAGAATAATCCGATATATCCTATATATAAATAATATAATACAATACAACATTAGCCATTACACAACCATAAATACATTGAACTCAGGGCATAGCTAGGTATGACACTGGTCAACTAGGGTCAAGTGTGCGTCTAGTTGTATGGGTGTCGCATCTGAAATTGCTGTGCAAAATAGACTGTCAAAATGATACGGCTCGCCAGTATGTCATTGTACATAATGGCAGTCATCTAACATGTTCTTAGGGTCAACATGGTCAAGGTAAACACAAAATAATTCACAGTATCCTAGGGTCGTACAGTCTAGTTACATATAAAGTCATAAGCATATAATTACTTATTTAATACATCCATCTATATATATATATATCACTTAAATTCTAATACACGTATGTGTATGCGTACAAGTCATTGGGTTCACCGATTCAGGGTCCGATATCAACTACCAGTCATAAAGTAATACTCATGTACTAATAACATATACACAAGCACACATAAAAAGGAGTAGAGGAACAAGTTCGAACCTCGGGGTACGCGCACGGGAATGATGGTGACGATGATGACGATGAATGATGTTACAATGAGATGATAACTACGATGATGGCGATGATTACTACTACGGTGACGATGATGATGGAGATGCTCATGGTAAAGATGATGGTGATGATGATGATGATGATGATGATTATATGATGGTGATGACGAGGATAGTGATGTGGGTGATGGTGATGACGAGAATGATGATGTGGACGATGGTGATGACGAGGATGATGATGTGGATGATGGTGATTATGTTGATGATTGATGATAATGATGTTGATGATGGTAGGATGATCATAATGATGATGGGGGTTTGATGATGATGATGATGATATTGATGACGGGAGGATGATGATAATGATGATGGGGGTTTTATGATGATGATGATAGGTTGATGCAGATTGTCGGAGTTCGGCCAAGGCGGATGTCCGGCCAAGGAGGTCCGGCCATAGAGGTTGAGCAGGGAGGAAGGGGTCAATGACAGAGAGGAGCTGGGTCGAGGTCAGGGATGAGGGGAGGTGGTGGTGGTGTTACTCAGGGAGGAGGAAGGAGAGGACAAGAAAGAGGAAGGAGTTCATGGTGGTGCTGGTGGTGTGGGGTACTGCCGGCGGGGAAGAGGTGCACGGTGGTGGTGGCAAGGCGGTTCAGGAAAGGAGGGAAGAGGATAGGAACGATGGTGGAGGTCGAGGGGTTGGGGTGATGGCCAGGTCGGAGAAGATGACGCGGGATCGAGCTCCGGTCTTCAGGCGAGCGGCGGGTGGTCCGGGGTTTCGTGGAGGTGGAGGAGAACGGTGGATGTGAGGTGCTGATGGTGGAGTCAGGAAGAGAACGGAGGTGGCTCGGTATACCGTTCGGCGAGACCGCTCAGGAAGAGGAGGGTGGCGGTGGTGAGCAGCAAAAAAGGGGAGGAAGAAGAAGAGGAGGCTCGGGTTATGGAGGTCCGACGAGTCATCTCGAGGGTGGAGGACGACGGCGAGGGTCATAGCCGGGCTGACGGAGAAGTCGACTACTGTTTGTCGACGACTCTAGTGGGTCTCCGACGGGGGAAAAGGGGATGAGTGATGAACAGTAAGGTGAAGGGGTCGGCTGTGATGAAATTTGTGTTTTAGGTATTAAAAAATAAGGAAAAAATGAAGGAAAAGTTGTTTATATACACATATGGGAGATAGGGTTGGGGGTTGACCTAAGGAATTTAGGCTTTGGTCAACACCCTCTTGGGATGGGCCTTGGCTTGGCATGGGGTGTTTGAAGGGCTATAAATTACATTGTTTAAATACAAGGGCTAGGTTTAATCGAGGGGGCGATGTTGCGCGTTGCACATTCCAAAAATTATGGGAAAATTCGTATGAAGGAGAAAGTTGGATTTCTTCATGTATTGTCCAATGGTGTAGACATCTCACTACACTTTTGCATAAAAGTGCCCAACAATTGAAAAATTACACAAAGATAGAAATTAGGTTTAAATTAATTAAAATTAATGTTCAAGATGTTCTGGAATTAATAGAAGCACATAGGGATAAAATTAGGTGGGACACAAGTGTCATGGACATAGAGGGCTCAGAGTAGAATTTTATCATAAATTGGATTGCACGAAACTAATCAAGATTGTATCTCCAATTTTGATTGGAACGCACAAGGATACAAAGTTGGAATTATTTAGAATTAATTATAAACGTCTGCGACAAATATTGTGCGACTAAAATATAGCACAAGGGAGCATAATTATAAGTTACAGTAAGATCAGAATGGGAGACGGCGATGTCTAGGACAAGGATGTGAAATTTGTAGGAAGGTAATGGCTAGTGTAGTGATCCAATTATCGAAGCAATGGTAAGGTGCACTAGGTGATATAAATATTGTATATTTAAATAAAATGCCGTGTCCTATTTCCAATTGGATACAAACTAGCCCTACTTTTTATATCAATGCTAAGTAGACCTAATTTTGGGTGAGAGGGTTTACAATCTACCAACTTAAAACAATTTTATCCTCAAAATTAAAATAAAGCATAATTTGTTAATTCTTCACGTACATAAGACAAGTTAATCGCAATCTCTTTGCGATAATTAAAATTCTAATCAAATCCTTCGTAATCACTTTAAAATGAAGGTAATCACTATTTAAATCAAAATTCAACCTATCGTAATCTCTTCTCACTTTTTCAAATCATCAACATCCAAATTTAAATTAAATTCATATAACATCTTCAAGAATTAAATAACGCATATAAATTTTACACCATAATTTCCAACTATCATAAACTCCTTTAGAAAACAATTCTAATCAATTATTATTCCCACCTTCAACTTATAAATTTTTATACTCTTCAAATCTAAATTCAATTTACATCCTCAATATTTCAAATAGGTAATCCCACAATCAATATTTTTAATTTAAGGCCTTAAATTATAAAATTTGAAATCTAATTCACCAATTGTTCAAGTCTAGATTTTTATATTTATCCTCAAAGTTTAAATCGATGATTCAACCTTCAATATTCAAAATTTAAATCATATGCTCAAGTATAAATATTTTGTTCGCTATATCATAGTTTTTAAAATTCCTTAACCCTCATCATCTTAATCATTCTTCAAAAATTCTCCAAATTAAAATGACTTGAACCTCTCAATCTTATTCTTACTCGATCACAATCTAATAAAAATTTCTCTCAAGTTGATAATGCAACTTCTACCTCACTTAGAATTTACCCATCTATCACATTATTCCTCAAATTTACTTAATCACGTTACTTAATCCTCAAAAAATTTAATCCCAAATATATCGTATATGATATACTCTTAATCAGTTATAAAAGATAGTCATCTAATAATGTGATTGGCCTATGGGGTATATCTAGTACTCTCTGTATATCAAACATATACTAAACACAAGGTTTCGTGTGTCCGAAATAAGAAAAGACAAAAAACAATAATAAAGAGTTCAAGGGGGAGGTAATAGATTAGAAGGGTGGGGATCAAGGCATTTAAAGAATTCAAATAGGAATTATCAAGGCAGTTGTGGATTGAAATCCTATTTTGGCAATTTCTATTCATATGCTCATATCAGTACAATTTTGTAACTGATATGATATGCTCAGACATATCTAGAGGGCAAGTACATTCGTCTACTAATTACTATATATCTCAATCCACGTAAAGTAGTTATGCGAAGAACTTACCAAGCGCACTATGGTTGATCAGACCGTAATACACTTGATTCTAATTAGACAATGTATTAGTGTAGCACTCCAATAATACATAAGTTATGAACAAGCTTGATAAAGAATAAGCTTGCAAAACTAGGCTATAATAGCAACATAAGTCAAGATAGTACATCAAATATAAGTATGCTAGATTATGATGAGAGAAATTATAAAATAATTCAAGTTTCCAAAGAAGATAAGACTCTACAATCTCCACAGTTGTCATACTAACTCCTTGTCTAATTTGCTAGTCGACAAAATAGGGTTATGGACCTCTAAGTTCTAAAGTTTGAATAAACACTACCGTCTTATGCTAGCATATAGTTATGTCATTCAGTTACACTTCAAATGAATCAAGAGGACTATGTGTTACTAGGTTGTGAGGCATACTACCCAGATAATAAACTAATATTGTGACAGTCTTAAGGGAAATCTACAAAATAACCTTATTCTTATAAATAAATTAGAAACTCTTATTGGGGTATATGTGGAAAAGATCTTGGTACTTATTAGGGTATCCTATTGCATTATGTAGGTAATGGTCATCTTAAGTCTTAATCATAATTCTTGTTGAACAAAAGTATCAATACTAAGAATGGAAAAGGTTACTGGCTCTCAAGTGAAAGAGGATATAACTTATATCGAGGTGTGGTTACAAATTATGTGATTCAAACTAAAGGATACATTAAGTCACAATCTACAAGAATAACTCAAAACTATCAAGCTCTAACTACCAAGCACTAAAATTTCATAATTTAAGATTACAACTATAATTCTAGCAACTATATATCCTTAACATAAGAGAATTTATTTGGCTTACAATCAGAAGTGTCAGGTGGCACGAGTTAAAAGATGAAGAAGAAAAAGCATAATTAGTAGTCGCACAAATAGCGAGCGTTAAGGTTTCAGAGGAACAAGATATAAAATTATAATAGTGAGACTCTTGATAATCTCATGGGTTTCTAAGGGGGAAGGTGGCATGCTAACATCTGTGTTCGAGGTTTGATCGAGAAAAATATTTCATTCGTTCCTCTTGGCTTCCTAAGGTACTGTCTTCTAGTATCAGGATAAGAACCTAAATTTATAGTTCTATAATACTATCTCACTATAAAAGTTAAGTTTTGGTCCTAATATTCAACCTTGGATTTCTATTGGTCCCTCAATGCTAGGGTTAAACTATATGGTTAAATTTATAACTCACTCTAGTTGTGTCTATACTACTCTCAAGTCATCCCTAACTATCAAGGGATAATGGTCAATCATTCTACAGGTAAGGGTTGCTAGGGTTCATTAGGTAGTCTAAACTTAATGATGTGTCAATGCCCTAGTTGTATTATTAATAGAAATATTACCCTAATTATCATCCTATCAATAGGGATTCCTATATTCTTGTAGGGCTATACTCAAGGAACTGTTAGGGAAGCACATGAATCAAGCATAATACAATTATGTAAATAGAACAGACTGGAAGGAAGATAAGTCATAGTCAATTATGGATAAGATCCTATAATCCATTCCTAGGTGCAGGCTTGCTCGGTATAGTAACATAACCGAGACAATATGCTCTGACCTGCATGGGCCACCACTAAAAATATATCATGCCCCAGTCCTAAAATACGTAGGACTAGGACACGTAAGTATGCCAGCCGCATGTACATAGAAACTCTAATATATGGATACCATGATACACACGTACGCTATAATATGAACAATAATTCATAAGAGGTATAACTATCACAAATCACAGTATATAATCTAATCTTATCCACAGAAATTAAATAGAAATAAATAACCAATATCTATGAAACTAGATCCCACTATAAAGTATCTAAGGATGACAGTCGAATGAAAACAAATCTACTATCGAACTCGAATATAAAAGCAAACACAATAATGTAAGTACAACAACCAATAATCACTGAGACTCGAAGAGAGGACTCCTCGGAACATAAGTAACCAGTCTGGATCTGCGCTCCTGCGAATACTCATGAATATCTACACCTGGAGAGGGATCAGGTCCTCAGAGGGACATAACAAGATACATAGAAGTATGCCATAAAGTAAATACTGAATAAATAAAGGGGGTGTGCTAACCATCTAAGTGAATGCAATTTGAGGACAATATTGGTACTTATGGGAAGTGTAGGCCAGACATATCCTGACATAATTCACCAATCGTCATGACTAGCTAGTATATGCCACATATGCCCCCATACAAGGGCGCTGTAATATAATAATGCCCAGCTCCGAAGAGCATGGCATCTGTATAGTATATCGTCCATTTCGCTCCGAAGAATATGGCAGCAGTATAGTATATATCGTCCATATCACTCTGTCGAGTGTGGCAGCAGTGTAAAGGAAGTGGGTATCCCATACGCCTACTTGTCGTCCTCCCCACCTAATAAAAATATACAAGTTGCGAACACGACGTGGACATCTCGTACTATAATGCAAGTCTCTAAAGAAATAAACAACTAAGCTAAATACCATCACACGTGTTGCTCACACCGATGGCCAGTCGAGTATGAGGCACGCGTCCCTACATGAACTCACTCTGTGACATGCAATAATATATGTCAAGGCTTGGGAGTCATACTGATAACTCCACAACTTTAGGTGGGTCTACTAGACTCTAGGTCAGACATAAGTCCTAATGTCAACTCCTTCGTTGACTGCACCCGAGTCTCTCTCGAACGTGCAGTTATATAATATTAAAATAAATAGACATGCAACTAATAATACAGAATTTAAACAGTACAACAAAGGCAAGGTATACTTGCCTGGCAAGAAAGCTACGTAGTATCAATAACCTGCTCCTGAAGTCGTGTAGAACAATCCGATATGTCATATATATATAATATAATATAATATAATATAATATAATATAATATAATACAACATTAGCCATTATACAACCATAAATATATTAAACTCAGGGCATAGCTAGGTATGACACTGGTCAACTAGGGTCAAGTCTGCGTCTAGTTTCACGGGTGTCACATCTAAAATTATTGTGCAAAACAGATAATCAAAATGATATGGCTCGCTAGTACGTCAGTGTACATTATGGCAGTCATCTAACATGTTCTTATGGTCAACATGGTCAAGGTAAACACAGAATTATTCATAGTGTCCTAGATTCGTACAGTCTAGTTACATATATAGTCATAAGCATATAATTACTTATATAATGCATCCATCTATATATATATATATATATATATATATATATATATATATATATATATATATCACTTAAATTCTAATACAGTTATGTGTACGCACACAAGTCATTGGGTTCACCGACTCAGGGTCCGATATCAACTAACAGTCATAAAGCAATACTCATGTCCAAATAGCATATACACAAACACATAAAAAGGAGGAGAGAGACAGGTTCGAACCTCGGGGTACGCATATGAGAATGTCGGTGATGATGATGACGATGATTGAGGTTACAATGAGATGATAACTATGATGATGGCGATAATTACGACTACGACGACGATGATGATGGTGATGCTCATGGTAAAGATGATGGTGATGATTATGATGATGATTACATGATGGTGATGATGAGAATGATGATCTGGGTGATGGTGATGACGAGGATAATATTGTGGACGATGGTGCTGACGAGGATGATGATGTAGATAATGGTGATGATGAGGACAATGATTTGGATGATGGTGATTGTGTTGATGATTGATGATGATGATATTGATAATGGAAGGATGATGATAATGATGATGGGGGTTTGATGATGATGATGATGATGATAGGTTGATGCAGACTGCCGGAGTCAAGCCAGGGGGGAGGTCCAGCCAAGGAGGTTCGTCCATGGAGGTTGAGCAGGGAGGAAGGGGTCAATGACAGGGAGAAGCTGGATCAAGGTCAGAGATGAGGGGAGGTGGTGGTGGTGTTACTCAGGGAGGAGGAAGGAGAGGACAAGGAAGAGGGAGGAGTTCGTGGTGGTACTGGTGGTGTAGGGTACTGCCGGCAAGGAAGAGGTCTACGGTGTTGGTGGAAAGGCAGTTCAGGGAAGGAGGGAAGAGGAGAGGAACGATGGTGGAGGTCGAGGGGTTGGGGTGATGGCCAGGTCGGAGAAGATGACGCGGGATCGAGCTCCGGTCATCAGGCGAGCGGCGGGTGGTCTGGGGTATCGTAGAGGAGGAGGAGAACGATGGAGGTGAGGTGCTGATGGTGGAGTTGGGAAGAGAACGGCGGTGGCTTGGTGCAGCGGGAAAGAGGAGGAAGAAGAAGAGGAGGCTCGGGTTGTGGAGGTCCGACGAGTCGTGTCGAGGGTGGAGGACGACCGGGGGGGGTCATGGCCGGGCTGAGGGCGAAGTCGACTGCTATTCGTCGAAGACTCCGGCGAGTCTCCGGCGGGGGAAAAGCGAATGAGTGATGAACAGTAAGGTGAAGGGGTCGGCTGAGATAAAATTTGTGTTTTAGGTATTAAAAAACAAGGAAAAAGGAAGAAGAATTGTTTATATACACATGTGGGAGATAGGGTTGGGGGTTGACCTAAGGAATTTGGGCTTTGGTCAACACCCTCTTAGGATGGGCCTTGGCTTGGCATGGGGTGTTTGAATGGCTATAAATTATATTGTTTAAATACAAGGGCTAGGTTTAAACGAGGGGGCGATGTTGCGCGTTGCACATTTCAAAAATTATAGGAAAATTTGTATGAAGGGGAAAGTTGGATTTCTTCATGTATTGACCAATGGTATAGACACCTCACTGCACTTTTGCATAAAAGTGCCCGATAATTAGAAAATTGCACAAAGATGAAATTTGGGTTTAAATTAATTAAAACTAATGTGCAAGGTGTTCTGGAATTAATTAGAAGCATATGGGGATAAAATTAGATGGGACACAAGTGTCATGGACATAGAGGGCTCAGTGTAGAATTTTATCATAAATTCGGTTGCATGAAAAGGATCAAGATTGTGTCTCCAATTTCGATTGGAACGCACAAGGATACAAAGTTGAAATTATTTAAAATTAATTATAAACGTCCACGATAAATATTGTGCGACTAAAATGTAGCATAAGGGAGCATAATTATAAGTTACACCAAGGTCAGAATAGGAGATGGCCATGTTTAGGACAAGGGTGTGAAATTTGTAGGAAGGCAATAGCTAGTGTAGTACTCCAATTATCGAAGCAACGGTAAGGTGCACTAGGTGATATAAATATTGTATAATTAAATAAAAATATCGTGTCCTATTTTCAATTGGATACAAACTAGCCCTAGTTTCTATATATATGCCAAGTAGACATAATTTTGGATGAGGTGGTTTACAATTTATTTCTATTCATATTACCTATTTGTGTGTACAGTATCACCCAAATAATTTATAATCGACAATATCACGCAACCAATATAATAAAAATATCTTTCTTTCGATTCCTTCCGTCGAACATACTTTGGCCAACTTTATTTTGATAGGGTCAATTTTCATTCGCATTAACTATCAACTTATTTGCATCACCTCATCAATTTCTCACAGAATTTTATCTCTCTTAACCACCTTTAATAATTATTCACTTACTCAGTATATTGGTCAACCCACGAAGCTAGGGATCACGCCATATTAATAATTTGATCAATTATATCCGTCAATCAATTGTTACCCAAGCGACTAGGGTTTCTGCCAACCAACTGTTATTGATGCGATAAAACTTATCGTCGATAGTATTTATCACAACATGCTAGAACTCAAGCTTTATTTATATTCCATCCATCGAAGCCTCTTGACGAACTTCTATATATTTCCAGATAATAAGGGTCATCGATTAGTTACTTGTAATTCCATAAGTTCATATGCCGATTAAATATTATTCGCCAATCGCTAGGTTTAAATATTTTTACTTCACGGCTGCTACCCTTTTTAAGTTAGGCATGTAGTAAATGCTACACAGCTAAGGTCAAAGGAGTTAGTTTCCCACTTACTCGTTCCATCTTTAATTGCTTTCTAAGAACTTCCAAACTCAGGTAACCAAACATAAGATCCTACTTTTGATTTCTAATCATTTCCAACCAATCTCACTAGATAAATAATCCAACTTGTTTATCGATAGTAACATTCTATCAACGATGCTTAAAATTTAAAACTTTCACCCAGCCCATTTAAGCCACCATATAATCCAACTCGTTGTTCCTACCTAAGGCATCCATATCATACCTTCTCACTTCCTTGCTACCCATGTAACATTAAGCTATCAAGGGTCTAATGCTGACAACTCAAATTCAACTATCAGGGGTCCGATGTTAATACACAATCTGAAATACCCAAGGGACAATCGTACCATATACAATAAGGCATCATTCTCGACTAAGTTATGACACTACCCCATTCTTACTGGTAGGCTCAATACCATCACTTATAGAAGGGTTACTGCATATGCATCACTAAGAGGGTAGAGGCATATACCACTCAAAATAAAGCCATTTTCTGACTATCACACCATTCTTACACTAATACAACATCCATCCCGCACTACCTTCACATAGTAGAATTGTATGCTATAAAATGATTTCCATACTCAGATATAAAATACAATCCTACTATCGCACATGAATCAACTCAGCTTTACTCTTGATTTCCTCTATTAAAATTACTCATGCACAATTCTCATTGATTACAACACACATATTGATTTCTTTCATTTTTATATACAAAATATTAATCATAAGTTAGTTATCTATGACATCGAATCATTGTTGGGTTCTTAGTATCATTTATAAATCAAGAATCACAACAACTAGGGCATCACAATATTTAGGCTCATTGTATAGAATATTCAGTGAATGTAACCAAGCGGTCAAATATTTTTGATTGCAGAAACACTTTCAAACAATAGCGAAAGCAACATAGAATGATCACAGATACAAATTCGATAATCGTAGAACCGACTTTGAATACTCGTAGACGACAAGTTGAATACAAACTGAGGCGACTGTGACTAATCGCGGAAGAGACTTTGAATAGTCACTAGGACAACTTTGAGTATCCATAGAGGCATTATTTAGTAATCATAGAAGCAACTTTGATTTAGAACTTGTCGGGTTCAAGGACGCATAAACCTTCTCTAATACCAATTTGTCATGGCCCAATTTCGAAGAACCAAAAGTAGCCACAAGCATGATATCGTACAAGCCTAGATCGCACTTGTACAAGGCAAAAAGATAGACAAGGCATGATATATCTCAGAAACAATGACATCAAAGCAAAATTAAGCAGAAAAATTGAAGTCACAATGAATATAATAAAAAGCTTCTCTTTATTGATAATGATAATTGAGTACATGGCTTACAAAAGATTTACAAATCTCTCAAATACAATTGATACTTGGCTAATTGGCTTATATTGATATTTGTTGTCTTGGATTACACTCTCACTGATACAACTAAATTACACTATTCCATACCTTATACCCTTTATAACAAAAGATACTTCCAATGGAAGAAGAGCTTTTGCTTGCCCCAATAATGCTTCGATGTCTTGGAACCGTTTCAGTTACTCCCTAATGCTGAGTACCTGGGAATGAATTATTTATCATGGCCCGATTCCAAAGAACAAAAAGTAGCCACGAGCGTGATATCGTACAAGCCTATATTGCACTTGTACAAGGCAAGAAGATAGACAAGACATGGTATATCTCAGAAATAATGACATTACAGCAAAATTAAGTAGATAAATTAAAGTCACAATGAATATAACGAAAAGCTTCTCTTTATTGATAGTGATAATTGAGTACATGACTTACAAAAGATTTACAAAGCTCTTAAATACAACTGATACTTATCCAATTGGCTTATATTGATATTTATCGTCTTGGCTTACACTTTCACTGATATAACTGAATTATACTGTTTTATACCTTATGCCCTTTATAAAGAAGATGCCTCCAATGGAAGAAGAGCTTCTGCGCACCCCAATAATGCTTCGTATCTAAAACCTATTCCAGTCAATCCTTAATGCTGAGCACCTGGGGATGTCCATCAATATGGGTCAGTAAATATCACATACTGGTGAGCATAAACTACCCCACTCGCCTAAACTGATACTAAGTATTCATGTGAAAATCATGCATATTAACTTAGTGATCTTTATATTAGAAACTAGGTTTATTTCAATGATCAGAGTATTTAACAGCATAATAAGATATTCTTTAGAAACAACAGTATATATTGAATATATATGAGATATGTACATGTCGCCTAACAACGATTCTTAAAAATATCCCACTCGTCGTATCCCTGCAAAACAAGGATTAGCCACGGCATAATTAATACGAATAATTCTTACCGAGATAATGTTAAGCCTGCATAAATATTCTCTTTAGTATGTAGTCTAGCTATATGAGAGTCATAGGTGAAATGCTTTCGTACCACGAGGGACATGCCATATAAGACTTCGAAAGGCGTACAAAGCGCCACACATGAGGTTGCGATCCCCATTGAATGTCTCATTTATGCCCAGTGCTACCAAAGCACTATGTTTTCTCCTAGGTCGAACGATTCTGGTGCCTCGGTGTATCTCGTTCGATAAAACTTACCAAACCTTGTGCACAAGTTATCCCTGACCATACAATGACTATGCAAATAGAATCTAAGCATAAATTACATGATAAAGAAATATAAGTAAAGCCTCGCATTGTTGATCCTTCTCGTTTTGTATATTCTTATATCAGTTGGTGACCCGTAGGTCCCAACTTACATACCTTCTCGTGGCCCGGTGGTACCAAACCACATTTATACTAGCATATGAAGCATTTTCTTCATAGTTACTGTCCATTAATACACTTATACCTGTATCGATGTTCAATGTTCTATTCTCAGTATTACTAGCACGTGAAGTAGATTGCATAGTATTACTTTTTTCTCATAAAAGACTTACTTTATAGCATTCTTGTATCAATAGTACTAGTATTTCATTATTCATGTATTTCATTAATTTTACCAGTATTTTAACATAAGCCATTAATATAATTGTGTGGACTAGACCATCATATAGTTATTACATACATCAAAGCAACACTAGCAATAATTTTATTAGGGCATAAAGGAGTAGAGAAGAAGGGATAGATCCACTTACTTATATAAATATTGTTTCAATGCCATGACCCCACATTCATCCACGATCCCTCAAGAATGATCCGACGCGATGCATGGTCATCTAACTTGGCATAATCATATATTTGAACTACATTGTATAAGATTTTCCTTCCGGTCAAGTTAAGAAATATAACATTATCACACCAAGCATCTCAATTTTCTGTACCACTTATATTCCATCGGTCTGATCCATCTATAATTCTAGCGTAATGCCTTCTCGCAAAGCGTAATGTCTGATCCAAAAAGTCTTTTCTAGAATCGAGATAAGAACCATCCATCCCTATCCGACACAATAGAGACTGGCACTCCATGTAATCAGACAATCTAATCTAAGTAAATTTAAGCCAAACAGTCAGTGCTCCATGTATTTTTGATTGTTATAACATGAGCCGACTTGGTCTATCTATCCACAATGACCCAATCGCATCATTTTCCTTTACCGTCCTTGGTTAGCCCACTATGAAATCCATTGAGATGTCCTCCTACTTCCATTCCGGAATGGTAAAGTTCTACAACTCTTCGTCGGGTCGATGGTGCTCTGCCTTCACTCGTTGATAATCCAGACATCGTGACATGAACAATGCCACATCTTTCTTCATGGCATGGCACCAAAATATTATCCAGTGTCCATGGAGAGTTCGACAAAAGCATTATGGGAGAAGGTGTATTTGCTGTACGAAAGAAAGACGACTGGAAACAAGACATTTCTTATTCTCTAAATTGTCAACTAGAAGTACACGAAGGGTGCCCCAGTGGACCAATATCTGAACGAGGTTCAAGGTATTATCAATCAGTTGTCTGCGATGAATATGGTGATTGATGATAAGCTTCAGGCCTTTTTACTTTTGAGTTTTCTGCCACAAAGTTGAAAGACATTGGTGGTATCGGTTAGCAACTCCGCGCCTGATAGAGTTGTAACGATGGAGGCAGTCAAAAGTAGCTTGCTGAACGAGGATATTCGGCATAAGCTAGTAGAATCGTCGTAGGAGTCTGCTATGGTGGTTTTTTATGGGAAATAAAGACTCAAGTCACATGTGAGGACATGAGAGAGTTCTCGGGATCTTACGACTGTGGACTGCAAGGAGGGCTGCTATTACTGTGGCGAAAGGGGTCATATTAAGAGGAACTGCAGGAAGCTCAAAGCTGAGAAGGCCAAAGGCAAGGATGATCAGGAGGATCTCACGGCTATGGAAGATCTCATCAGCGCAGCAACCAACACAGAGGAACCTTGTGGCATGTGTCATAATGGCGATTGGGTCATGAACACGGGAGCATCGTATCAAGGCACTCTATATATAAGGATCTTCACGTCATACAACGATGGTAGGTTTGGACGTATGAATATGGACAATAAAGGAATGACTACAGTTGTAGGCATCGGTGATGTCCACTTGACAATAGAGCTTGGTGAGAAGCTCTTTTCTTAAGGATATGCGGCATGTACCGAGTTTGTGCTATAACTTAGTTTTGGTAGGGAGGCTGGTGGATGATGGCTGTCGTATTTTATTTAGGGAAAAGATTGGATGCTTACGAAGGGTTCCCAACAGTTGGCTCGATAATATTTATGTTATGGTATGTACAGGCTTAAGCCGCTGAGTTGTACAGGTAGCCCATAGATATCGGATGGACGCTCGAGGGGTATTCGACAGGAGTTGGATCGTCGATAACTTGCTTAGAAGGGACTTCTATATACTTTAAAGATTATGGAAGATTTGGTTTGTCAAGACAAAATGGTGAATGGTGATGAGCCAAAGATTAAGGGTTAATATATCGGTCCCATGACAGCTGGTCGATCTCCAGGTGGAGGTTGCTTCACGAATCTGGTTTTGGAGACGGGTATTTTGCCAAAGCTTTAGGGAGCGACATTGATTTCAATAGTTCGCATCCAGGGAGGAGATCAAGGTTTATAGAAAACTCAATCTGAGATGGGAGCATCACCATTCACACAGTTCTGAGGGAGGTGTGGGTGATCGATAATATGCACAGTGCATGATATTCTGCTCGAGAAAGCATGTGTATGGGGGAGCTTCAAGGTCGAACATGGAGGTTCACAGATTCAGGAGTTCGATTCTCAAAAGAATCGCATCGTCCGCTTGGTTGGGCCAGCCAAGGGTGAAGAAGCTCGTCGGAACATTAACATATTTTGGTAGAAGATGAAAGTCAGGGACATGTAGTCGAGACTCACGGTGAGGTTGATAGTCAGGGACTTTGGTCTCAACCGTATCATTGATGTCATGTCACGCCCCAGTCCCAAAATATGTAGGACTAGGACACGTAAGTATGCCAACCGCATGTATATGGCAACTCTAATATATGAAAACCATAACACATGCATACACTGTATCATGAACAATAATTCATAAGTGGTATAAAATATCTCAAGTCACAGGCATAATCTAGATCTCATCCATAAAAATCTTAAATAGATAATTAACCAATGGCTACGTATCTAGATCTCAATATAAAGTATCTAATAATGGTAGTCGGATGGAAACAAATCTACTACTAGACTGGAATATAGAATAGGCAAAATAAATACAATATAAGAATATCAACTACAACTCACGAGCTCGAAGAGAAGTCCTCATCGTAATATACGTAGCAAGCCCGGATCTGCGCTCCTGCGAATACTTATGAACAATACACTTGGAAAGGGCCAGGTCCTCAGAGGGACATAACAAGATACATAAAAGCATGCCATAAAGTAAATACTGAATAAATAACTTTGGGGTAAGCTAACCATCTAAGTAAAATGCAACTTGAGGACAACTTGAGTGTATGGGAATGTGTAGGATAGACATATACTAACGTAATTCACCAATCGTGACAACCGGCTAGTATATGCCACATATGCCTCCTAAAACACAGGCGCAGGAATATAATAACGTCCAACGTTCTCTAGAGTGTTGTCACGACCCGCACCTGGAAATTCGGGCACGAGTACGTGGTTACGTCCAGCCTACGCTGCAGTGTCGGCGGTAGTACGCTGTCTAGGTCATATCCACAGTTAAATAACATCTAGCTCATTCACAATAATTAAACAGACAAGGAAATGAAAGGAAATGCTAAGATTTTATAACCAGAATGTGACAATCAGATCTCGAGTTATTACAGAACCAGAAATTAAATCGGGGACAAACCCGATTACTAAGATGAAAGAAAATAAATACTACTGCTGTCTACTCCGCAGGAGTAGTCTCCTGTGTGGGAACAGGCTCCGCAACTGCATCACCTGCTACCTCATAGGGGCCATAAAAGGTGGGGGCATAATCCTCATCATCGCCTAAATTAACGGATCCAGTCAGGAAAGGAGCAAAGTACACAATGCACAACAAGATTTAAACTAAATATTTGTGACAAGTAGAAAAGAACTGACTAAGCATCATGTTGAGAATATGCATAAGTAAGTAGTGAAATTAACTGAGAAATAATGTTATAAATCAGGACTAGAAGTAAAATATGATTAATTGCTATAAACCAGAAATATGAGTAAAACAGGAATAAAATGTGACAGGAAATGTAACTGTAACAAGACAACAAGAACTGCAACACAACAAGAAACTATGTGCGTGAACTTGTGTAGTTAGAATACATAATTGGCATGTAGGGGCTTATAAGGCTAATAAGTCCGTCATAGACGACTAGCAACTAGGAATAATCAAGTATAAGGCTGATGGTACAGTCGCGTACCAACAGCTAGCAACAATAGGGGGAAGGGTAAACTACATGCCTCCTAGTATTCTCCCGCCCGACACGAAAAGCAAGACATGAAATCCAATGTTCAAGACGTGAAATCCAGATTCTAACACTACGTGTAAACATCCAATGGTACTAATAGGGCAAGGAATTTATTTATCACAATATAAAGATTAAACTTGAAGTGCAGGTACTTGCCTGTTGTTTGGATCCAATTATAGTTTGTATCTCGAGGAAATTTCTAGAGATGAGTCCGGATGCTGAAATAAACATTACCATCATGCTCAGAAGATATCAAATAGCTAGAAACGCCTGTCCTTGGGTCCAATTTGGAGACAAGGGCAAAAACGACAGTTTTGGGTCAAAACGGGGTCCGCATGTGGGCCCGCTTTGCACCGAAAAATGTGTCAGGGTCAAAGGTCTCCAAATTCACCAAACTTAGTGTCAACAGGTTAGGAACGATGATACGAACCCAACGAAACTTCCAGAATTGAATTCCGATGAGCCGATCACGAAATCGCCTGTCGAACGGGGCCTGTGGGGCCCACGACACGCGATTTCGTCAACGTTTCCAGAATCGAACCAAACTTGACCCACAGGACCAGCGTATCTCTACGAGTCCGATGGCGTAAGTTTCGTTTCGATCCGACGTGTGTGCACGAAGTTAAGGTGAATTGCAGAAAAGTCGGATACGGGGCGATGTCCGCGGATACGCGTTGATTTTGGTGTGCACGCACACCCGAATCAGCTTCCTTGAAATCCCACACGTTCGTATCGATGCTGCGCACGTATCTATGAAGATCGCGCACGACCAAGTCGTCCCGTTTGGCGGGGCGTACTCAGTTCCGGGGTAAAACAGGGTCTGGTTTTTCCTGTTTTTGGATCGCGGTGTGCGATCACCACAGGACGCGATGTCCCGAGCGGTTTATCCGGGCACCGAGAGGGTCATACAGGCTTCGCAACGTAATTTACGGAATTGAAAATGGGGCAGCGAGGAGAAAGATATGAGTACCTGAACAGGGCTCAGAAACCCAGAAATTCTCGTGTCCGTGTCATGTCCGACACGTGTCGACACGATTTGGGAATTAGGGTTAGGGTTTTGGTCGAGCTCCGGCGGGGACGACGGCTGGGCTGAGGCGGAGGGGGCCGGGGGCAGCGCGGCGAGGCGGCGGCCGGGCTCGGGCAGCTCTCGATCGGCCGGAGGGCGGCGCTCGGCTGCTGCTGCGGCTTGCTGCGGCTGTCGTCGAGCAGGGAGAAGGCAGGAGGAGAAGAGGGAGGGGCTGGCCGGCGGTGGCGGTCGACGTCGGCGCTGCGGGCGGTGGAGCGAGGTGGCTGGGCAGCGGGCGGTGGGCGTGGCGGCGTGGTGGCGAGTGGTGGTGGAAGGGTGCCGGAGAGGGAGATTATATAGGGGAGGGAGAGGGGAGCTGAGAGGCCGAGAGAGGCGGCGGCCAGCGCGGGAGCGGGGGCGCGTGGCCGCGGGTAGGGCGCCGCGTGGCCGGGCGGGGCGGCGGAGGAAGCGGGCGGCCGGGGGACGCGGGAGAGTGGGGGTGAGGGCTTAGCGGGTGGGTCTGGTGGCGGGCAGACCCGACCCGACCCGGAAGGGAAGCGGCTGGGCCGGCCCAATGGGCCTGGGTCCAGTGGGCCGGAGCAGTGGGCCGGGCTGAGTTTTTAATATTAAATAATAATAATAATAAATAAATAATAAACAGTAAATTAATTAAATAAATAAATAATTAAATAAATAGTTTTTAGGTAATTAAAAATAGGTTCGGGGTCCAAAAAATTCCAGAAAAATTACCCTAAGTCCAGTTTTCCATTTTACACCCAAAAATATTATTTCCATAATATTTTAATATTATTTATTAACAATTAAAAATCATGTAATAATTCAAAACTCTGAATTTAATTACAGGAAATTTCCAGAAAATTTCAGAAAATTACGAAAAATCCAATTTTAATATTTTTGGAAAATTTGGGGGTTTACAACCTACCCAACTTATAAAAATTTTGTCCTCGAAATTAAAATATGGCAGGGTTCTCTCTATCCAATCTCTCTTGATTACAGTCTAAAAGATTCTCTCAAGTGAACACTGCGGTCTCTACCCAACTTAGAATTTACCCATCTATTCTCTAAGGCTATACAACTAGGAAAGCTATGTCCCAACTTATTTAATCATGGTTATTGAATCTTTAAGTCTTTAACACAAATACACCATCTATGGTATTTCCTTAATCATAGAGGTTATCATCAATGCGACCAGTCTGTGGGGTATATCTAGCACTACAAATCAAACTTATACAAAACACAGGATTTTGTCTTCCCAAAATAAGGGAAGACGAGGATCAATAATAAAGAGTTTAAGGGCGAGGTGGTAGAACAGAGGTACAGGGATCAAGGCGTTTAAGGAATTCTAATGGGAATTGTCAGGCGGTTAGGGATTGAGATTCTATTCTGGTAATCATTTGTTCGCATGCTGATACGATATGCTCGAACATATTTAGGGGCAAGTATACTGGTCAACTATATATCTCAATCCACGTAAAGTAGTCGTGCGAAGTGCGAACCAAAATGCACTAAGGTTGATCAGACCGTAGTACACTGATTCTGAATAGACACTTGGATTAGTGGGGTTGATCAGGCCTCAATAATACATGTGTCATGAACAAGCCCGATAAAGAGTAAGCTTGCAAAACTAGGCTAAAAAAAATAGCAACATAAGTCAAGTACAGCAAAATTAAGTGCGCTAGATGATGATGAAAGGAGGTACAAATTATTGAAGTTCATAAAATAACACAAATAAGCACAATAGCAAAAGCCTCCAAAATCTCTATGGTTATCAAATTTAAAAGCATACCAGGTTATTTAGCAAGTTCAAAATTTCTAGGTTGGGGCTGAGGTCACGAACCAATAGGCATGAGCTAAACAATACTAGAAAAAGGCAGCTAGCAAATCACTTACGCGCATTAGCTGCTCCCAGAGTCTGCGCGTTCTCCACGGTCATCACGTAAGCTTGTCCGCGTCCTGGAGCAGCGGGACAGTCCCTCACTTGATGTTTTGTTGATCCACAATATAGACAGGCACCTAGTCTCGTCCTACAAACTTGTCAGGTGTGACCTTGTTTTCGACAAAAGCCACAAGTGGGAACTCGTTGGTTCTGTCCTTGAGCTTGGTGTTGGGGTGCTGTGGCTCGAGGGAGAGGACGCTGGGTTTGCTGCGGGGCCCTCTGCTGTGGTTATTGTTGAAATGGGCGTTTGTGGGGTCCCGTATTTCCGGTATCTCTCTTCTGCTTTAGTTTATGCCCCATGTCTCTCTCAACGCCTTGTGCCACGCTCAAGATTTCCTCGTAGGTGCGAGCTCGGCTAGTGGTGACAGCAAGGCAAATATCCGGAGACAGCCCCTTCTTGAATCTACGGGCTCTGTCCTCCGGGGTATGAACTATGTACTCTGCAAAGTGGCTTAACCTGCTAAATTCAGCAGTGTACTCATCAACAGATAGGTTACCTTGTTCCAGTCTCTCGAATTGGCTTTCGAGAGCTTCCCGAGCCACTTCGGGGTAGAATTTCTTCTTGAATAGCCTCTTGAAGTTCTCCCAGGTGAGGTCAGGAGCAGACAGTTAGGGTTCGTCTCTGAACCAGGTCCGAGCTATGTCGAACAGTTACAGGCTTGCGGACACCACCTTGAGATCATCAGGGACCCGAACAGTCTTCAGGAGTCGCTCCACATTCTCTATCCATTCATCGGCATAGAGAATGCCTTCAGTTCCATAGAATTCCAGGGGTTTAAGATTCTTGAAGTCCTTGGCACTTCCTGGCCTCTTGTGGGGTGACTCCTGGGACCGAAGAGCGTCCGAAAGGCTAGTTCGTAGCATGGTAGTCTGTTCCTTCTGGGATTCTACGAGTCCCTGGAACACTCCGAGTAGCTGTGCCCCATCTAGAGTAACTGCTGGAGTAGATGGAGGCGGCGGGAGTGCAAGAGTTTCGGGCACAGTCTGCTCAGCTGGTTCTGATGTGCCTCCTACTGTGTTCCTTGTCTGAACCATTCTGAAAGATTAAGGGGTAGGAAGATTAGAATAGATTACTTAGAAATCAAGGGCGATAGGGAAAATTGATTAGGAATGATATCAAGAATTGAAATGAAGATCCTATTCTGTGAATGAGCTATTCCTAGAATCCTCAATCTTATTCCATACCCTGTCCTAGGGTATTACCCTATTTAAGGATACTAGACCTGCATGGGCCACCACAAAAATGTGTCACGACCCGCACCCAGAAATTCGGGCACGAGTACATGGTTACGTCCAGCCTACGTCACAGTGTCGGCGATAGTACGCTGTCTAGGTTATATCCACAGTTAAATAACATCTAGCTCATTCACAATAATTAAACAAACAAGGAAATGAAAGGAAATGCTGAGATTTTATAACCAGAATGTGATAATCAGATCCCGAGTTATTACAGAACCAGAAATTAAATCGGGGACAAACCCGATTACTAAGATGAAAGAAAATAAATACTACTGCTGTCTACTCCGCAGGAGTAGTCTCCTGTGTGGGAACAGGCTCCGCAACTGTATCACCTGCTGCCTCATAGGGGCCATAAAAGGTGGGGGCATAATCCTCATCATCGCCTAAATCAACGGATCCAGTCAGGAAAGGAGCAAAGTACACAATGCACAACAAGATTTAAACTAAATATTTGTGACAAGTAAAAAAGAACTGACTAAGCATCATATTGAGAATATGCATAAGTAAGTAGTGAAATTAACTGAAAAATAATGCTATAAATCAGGACTAGAAGTAAAATATGATTAATTGCTATAAACCAGAAATATGAGTAAAACAGGAATAAAATGTGACAGAAAATATAACTATAACAAGACAACAAGAATTGCAACACAACAAGAAACTATGTGCGTGAACTTGTGTAGTTAGAATACATAGTTGGCATGTAGGGGCTTATAAGGCTAATAAGGCCGTCATAGACGACTAGCAACTAGGAATAATCAAGTATAAGGCTGATGGTACAGTCGCGTACCAACAGCTAGCAACAATAGGGGGAAGGGTAAACTACATGCCTCCTAGTATTCTCCCGCCCGACACGAAAAGCAAGACATGAAATCCAATGTTCAAGACATGAAATCCAGATTCTAACACTACGTGTAAACATCCAATGGTACTAATAGGGCAAGGAATTTATTTATCACAATATAAAGATTAAACTTGAAGTGCAGGTACTTGCCTGTTGTTTGGATCCAATTATAGTTTGTATCTCGGGGAAATTTCCAGAGATGAGTCCGGATGCTGAAATAAACATTACCATCATGCTCAGAAGATATCAAATAGCTAGAAACGCCTGTCCTTGGGTCCAATTTGGAGACAAGGGCAAAAACGGCAGTTTTGGGTCAAAACGGGGTCCGCATGTGGGCCCGCTTTGCACCAAAAAATGTGTCAGGGTCAAAGGTCTCCAAATTCACCAAACTTAGTGTGAACAGGTCAGGAACGATGATACGAACCCAACGGAACTTCCAGAATTGAATTCCGATGAGCCGATCACGAAATCGCCCGTCGAGCGGGGCCTGTGGGGCCCACGACACGCGATTTTGTCAACGTTCCCAGAATCGAACCAAACTTGACCCACAGGACCAGCGTATCGCTACGAGTCCGATGGCGCAAGTTTCGTTTCGATCCGACATGTGTGTACGAAGTTAGGGTAAATTACAGAAAAGTCGGATACGGGGCGATGTTCGCGGATACGCGTTGATTCCGGTGTGCACGCACACCCGAATCAGCTTCCGTGAAATCCCACACGTCCGTATTGATGCTGCGCACGTATCTGTGAAGACCGCGCGCGACCAAGTCATCCCGTTTGGCGGGGCGTACTCAGTTTCGGGGTAAAACAGGGTCTGGTTTTTCCTGTTTTTGGATCGCGGTGTGCGATTACCACAGGACGCGATGCCCCGAGCGGTTTGTCTGGGCACCGAGAGGGTCATACAGGCTTCGTAACGCAATTTACGGAATTGAAAACGGGGCAGCGAGGAGAAAGATATGAGTACCTGAACAGGGCTCAGAAACCCAGAAATTCTCGTGTCCGTGTCGTGTCCGACATGTGTCGACACGATTTGGGAATTAGGGTTAGGGTTTTGGTCGAGCTCCGGCGGGGACGGCGGCTGGGCTGAGGCGGAGGGGGCCGGGGGCAGCACGACGAGGCGACGGCCGGGCTCGGACGGCTCTCGATCGGCCGGAGGGCGGCGCTCGGCTGCTGCTGCGGCTTGCTGTGGCTGTCGTCGAGCGGGGAGAAGGCAGGAGGAGAAGAGGGAGGGGCTGGCCGGCGGTGGCGGTCGACGTCGGCGCTGCGGGCGATGGAGAGAGGTGGCTGGACAGCGGGCGGTGGGCGTGGCGGCGTGGTGGCGAGTGGTGGTGGAAGGGTGCCAGAGAGGAAGATTATATAGGGGAGGGAGAGGGGAGCTGAGAGGCCGAGAGAGGCGGCGGCCAGCGCAGGAGCGGGGGCGCGTGGCCGCGGGTAGGGCGCCGCGTGGCCGGGCAGGGCAGCGGAGGAAGCGGGCGGCCGGGGGACGCGGGAGAGTGGGGGTGAGGGCTTAGCGGGTGGTCGGGTGGCGGGCAGACCCGACCCGACCCGGAAGGGAAGCGGCTGGGCCGGCCCAATGGGCCTGGGTCCAGTGGGCCGGAGCGGTAGGCCGGGCTGGGTTTTTAATATTAAATAATAATAATAATAAATAAATAATAAACAGTAAATTAATTAAATAAATAAATAATTAAATAAATAGTTTTTAGGTAATTAAAAATAGGTCCGGGGTCCAAAAAATTCCAGAAAAATTACCCTAAGTCCAATTTTTCATTTTACACCCAAAAATATTATTTCCATAATATTTTAATATTATTTATTAATAATTAAAAATCATGTAATAATTCAAAACTCTAAATTTAATTACAGGAAATTCTCAGAAAATTCCAGAAAATTACGAAAAATCCAATTTTAATATTTTTGGAAATTTTGGGGGTTTACAAGTGTGGTATCTGTAACGTCCATTATTTCAAAAAATGAGGTATCTGTAAAATCACCAAGTAAAGTCTAACACTCTAGGGAACGTGGTATCTGTATAAATAATAGCGTCTATATCACTCCGTCGAGTGCGGTATATGTATAAAGAAGGTGGGTGTGCCATATGCCTACTAGTCGTCCTCCCCGCCCCAATGATCTATGCATGTTGTATCTATAACACGCTTCAGCTACTATGCCGGGGCGACGTAACTCTGGCTTATACTCTATCGCTAGAACAAAAGCCCAACCTTACAACCAAACAAGGACAAGGATCGGGCCATCGTATCACGACAGTCTATGCTCTGCCTACTAATAACTGTTAAGTCTTCTAACATGCATCACTATTAGCAGTTATACCCTATCCGTTGCACGACCTACACATACAGGTGGCCAACCATATACGCAAGTCCGTGCCCTACATGAGACTCACAACACGTGTAAGAAATATGTCAAGGCCTGGGAAGTTATACCGATAACTCCAAATTTAGGTGGGTCTACTAGACACTAGGTCAGACATAAATCCTAACGTCAATGCCTCCATTGACTGCACCCGAGTCTCTCTCAAACGCGTACAGTTATATCATCTAAAATAATAAACATGCAACTAAATACATAACTAAATTTAAATAATACAGCAAGACAAGGTATACTTGACAGGCAAGAAGGCTGCGTAGTGCCAATAGCCTGCTCCAAAAGTCGCACAGATAATCCAACAGTCCTATACATATATAATATAATATAGTACACATTAGTCATTACACATACACAACTAAAATATACTGGACTCGGGGTATGCTAGGGGTAACACTGGTCAACTAACACAATCAATTACACGACTACTTACGTGGGTGTCCTATATTAAATATTGTATCACAGTCAGTCAGTCAAAATAACATGTGTCTAGGCAAGTACATAAATGTACACAAGGCAGTAATCTAGCATGTTCTTAGGGTCAACATAGTCAAGGTAACCATGGGATAATCTACAGTGTCCTAGGGTCGTACAATATAAATATACATATAGTCATAAGCATATAATTACTTATATAATAAAGTCATCTATATATGTATATATATATATCACTTAATTTCTAATACACATATGTGTACGCATACAAGTCATTGGGCTCACCGACTCAGGGTTTGCAGTCAGCTAACAGTCATAGAGCAATACTAATATCCTACTGACATATACACAAGCACATACATAACAATATGAAAGGTGGGGAACAAGTTTGTATCTCGGGGTACGTGCACGGAGCCGACGGTGAGGTTGACGACGATGACGACGATGGTGATGACTATAATGACGATGATGGTGATGACGACAATGATGATGATGGTGATGACAAGGACGATGACACAGATGATGGTGATAATTACGACTATGGTGATGATGATGATGTGGACAATAAATAAGTGATTAGGGTTGGTGTTGATAATGATGATAAGATGTTCATGTTGAGAATAATGATAGGGTTGATAGCTGCTAATACGATGATGATTAAGGGTGAGATAATGACGATGATAATGATGACGATGGCGATGATAGTTAGGGTGATGATGATAACGACGATGACGAGATGACGATGATACGATGATGATGATGGGATGATGGTGAGTTGGTGATGTAGGTGTATGTTGATGGTAGTAAGGTTGATAATGAGATGAGGTGGTGCTCCAAGGATGGCCGGAGATTGGTGGGTCGTGGTCGGCTCAGGTCAGCGGGGAAGAGGAGGAAGAGGGTGAAGGGGTGGTAGAAGCTGGTGGAAGAGGAGGAGGAGCTCAGGGTATCGTGGTGCAGGAAGGGTAGTCCGGTGCTGCTCCAGCCATGGGGAGGGGTCTGGCCGGATGGTGTTGGACAGGGAGACAGGGATGAGTGGTGGTCGGGGTATGGCTCGCAGACGAGAGGGGGAGGAGGAGAATGGCTTAGCATTGGCTGGGAACAATCTGTGCTTCTGCGGAGGGGGTTGCTCCGGCGAGGGGTCGAGTCAGTCATGGTGACAGCGGGAACAATTAGTTCGGTGCAGCGTGCTCCGGCGTTAGGCGGAGACGGCCGACGAGATCTCGGGCAGTCGGGGTGGCGCGGAGGAGAGCGAAGGGAGGAGGACGACAGGACTGATGGATCGGCGGGTGGAGACGGGGTACACGGCCGGAGCTCCGTCATCGGCAGAGAAGTAGGGGATGGGTGAACAGGAAGAATAGGGGGTGCGGCTGAGTTTGGTTTTGATATTAGGTTGAGAAAAAAAAAGGAAAAAGTAATAAAAATATATTATATACACATGGGAGGAGGTTGGTTTGACCTAGGAAAAGTTGACCTTGGTCAACACTCTCCTTGGGATGGGCCTTGGGCTCACATGGGCATGTTTGGAGGGCCATAATTGCATTATTTAAATGCAATAATAGGTTTAAAATAAAGGGAACAATGTTGCACGTTGCACATTTCAAAAATTATGAAAAAATTCCTATGAAGGAAAAAGTTGGGTTTCTTCATGTATTATCCAATGGTGTGGACACCTTAATGCATTTTTTGCATAAAAGTGTCCAACAATTGGGAAAATGGCACAAGAATGGAAATTAGGTTTTAATTAATTAAAATAACCGCGTATGGTGTTCTGAAATTAATTAGAAGTACATGGGATTAAAATTTGGTGGGCACAATTATCAAGGACATAGAGAATTCAGTGTAGAATATTAACAAAATTTGGGTTGCACAAAACGGTCAAGATTGTGCCTCCAATTTTGATTGGAATACACAAGGGTACAAAGTCATATTTTATTTAGAATTAAAATAAATACGTCTGTGACGATTATTGTGCGACTAAAATATAGAACAAGAGAGTGGTCATGAGTTATACAAGGTAAGTCTAGGACGAGGTTGTGAAATTTGTAGGAAGGCAACGGCTAGTGTAGTGCTCCAATTATTGAAGCAACGGTAAGGTGCGCTAAGCGATATAAAATATTGTATAGTTAAATAAAATATCGTGTTCTATCTCTAATTGGGTTCAAACTAACCCTAATTTCTCTATCTATGCCAAGTAGACCTAATTTTGGGTGAGGGGGTTTACAATCTACCCAACTTAAAAATAATTTCGTCCTTGAAATTAAAATTAGGCATAATTGGTTTAAATCCTTTACTTGCGTACGTAAGGCAAGTTAAATCACAATCTCTTCCAAAATTTGACCTATTCAAATCCATCGCAATCCTTTTCAAATTTAACCACTGTTTAAATTGGACGTCAACATATCGAGCTATCTTCTCGATTCTTAGTTTAAATTATTTACATGCAATCTAATTCAAACCTCTATGACATCCCACATCAAAATTTATATCGCAATCTTCAACTATCAAAATTTCCTCTAGCAATCAATTATAATCAATTATTATTTCTATCCTCAACTTGTGAATTCTTTACTCTTTAATTTTTAAATTCAATTTATATCCTCATTATTTTCAAATAGGTAATCCCACAATCAATATTTAACTTTAAATCATGCGCTCAAAGTATAATTATTTGGTTCTCACTATCAAGGTTTCATAATTCATTAAATACTCATCCTCTAACTCCTTCTTCTAAAATTCTCCATATTTAAAATGACTTGTTCTCTTAATCTGATCCTACTTGATCACAATCTAAAAGAATTTAACCTCAAACTAATAGTACGATTTTTTATTAACTTAGAATTTATCCATCTATCATATAAGGCTATACACTTAAGAAAAATATTCCTTAATTTATTTACTCATGTTACTCAATCCTCAAAACTTTAACACCAATTATATCATATATGATAGGCCCTTAATCAATTATAAAAGATAGTCACCAAGTAATGCGATTGGCCAATAGGTACACCTAGTACTATCTGTATATCAAACCTATACCAGGCATGAGGTTTCATCTTTCCAAAATAAGGAAAGATAGAGATCAATAATAAAGAGTTTAAGAGAGAGGTAATAGCATAGAAGTATGGGGATCCAGGCATTTAAAGAATTCAATAGAAATTGTCAAGGTAGTTGTGGATTAAAATCCTATTTGAGGATTTCTTATTCATATGCTCGTATCAGTACAGTTATATAACTGATACGATATGCTCAGGCATGTCTAGAGGGCAAGTACATTCGTCTACTAGGCACTATATATATCTCAATCCACGTAAAGTAGTTATGTGAAGGGCGAACCAAGTGCACTAAGGTTAGCTAGACCTTAATACACTGATTCTAAAATGTATTAGTGTGGCGCCCCAATAATACATATATCATGAGCAAGCTTGATAAAGAATAAGCTTGCAAAACTAGGCTATTATAGCAGCATAAGTCAAAGTAGTACCACAAAGGTAAGTACGCTAGATTATGATGAGAAGAAATTTTTTTATAAAATAATTCAAGTTCACCAAACAAAACAAAAATAAGACTCTACAGTCTCTACAGTTATCGTACTAACACATTGTCTAAGTTGCTAGTCGACAAAATAGGGGTATGGGCCTCCAAGTTCTACAGTCTTAATAAACACTATCGTCTTATGCTAGTATACAGTTAATGTCATTCAGTAACACTTCAACACTGAATTAAGAGGACTACATAACACTAGGTTATGAGGCATACTACCCAACTTAATTAAACTAATACTGTGACAATCTCAAGGGGATTCTATAAATTAACCTTATTCTTGTAAATAAAGTATAATTTCTTACTGGGCTATAAGAGGAACGGATCTTAGTACTTATTAGGGTCCCCTATTGAATTATGTAGGTAATGGCCATCTTAAGTCTTAATCATAGTGTTTATAGAACAAGTATCAATAGTATGAATGGGAAAGTTACTGGTCTTCAAGAGGCAAGAGGGTATAATCTATATTGAGGTAGGGTACATGTTACGTGATTTAAAACTAAGAATAATCAGATCACCATCTAAGGGAACAACTCAAACTATAAAATTTTAACTACCACGCACAAAATTCAAAGTTCAAGATTATAATTATCATCCTAGCAAACTATATATTCCTAACAAAAAGGGATGTCACTTGGCCTAAAATCAGAAAGGTTAGGTGGCATGAATTGGAAGATAAAGAATAGAAGAACATAATTAGTCGTCGCACAATTATAGCGAGCACTAAGTTTACAAAGGAATAAGATATACAATTAAAATAGAGAGACTCAAGATAACATCATGGTTTCCTAAGGGGAAGGTGGCGAGCAAATCTTCGTGTTTGAGGTATGATCAAGGGAAATGTTATATTCGTTGCTCTGGGCTTCCTAAGGTACTGTCTGCTAATATCAAGACAATGATCTATATTTATAGTTCCCTAACACTATCTCGCTATGCAAATTAGGTTCAGTCCTAACATTCGATCTCGGATTTCTATTGGTTTCTGTCACGCCCCAGTCCCAAAATGTAAGGAACTAGGCCACGTGGCATTGGCCAGCTAACACGTTACTAATGGTTTAATCCAATTTAATGGACCCAAAGGAACGTGCTACGCTGTCCTAAAATACTACAAGTTTAATACAGGTAAATCTAATCTCATCCACAGAAATATCATGAATATGGAAATAAGTACTGAAATATATATAATGCTAAGTCTGAAAATATCATAGTACAAAACCAGATAATGTCTTGTGGGAACAAACCCACTACTAAATATGATAAAAACTGAAATAAGATAGACTAGTGTATCGTCTATCGAGGTAGTAGCAACAACTCCAGATGTACTAAAGGATCAGGCAGACTCTGATGGCACCTCATCTAACTCTTCCTCCGTGGCATACCTGGTCTCTTATCCAGGTCCATACACAGTGGGGTAGAAGGCCTCGTCTAAATCTGGAAGGGAGCCAGGTCCTCAGTGGGACATAACAAGATACATAAAACACATGCCATATGTAAATACTGAATAAATAAAGGGTGCTAACCATCTAAGTGAATGCAAGTAAAGACCTTGTAGTACGCATGGGAAAGTGTAGGCTTGACATATGCTGACTTAATTCACCAATTGTGTTGACTGGCTAGTATATGTGTCATATGCCCCCAGACACATGGGTAGCTCTGCAATCGACCATCTCCGAGGAGCATGGTACGAAGGTATAAAACTCAAGGAGGGGGTGTCCCATACGTTTACTAGTTATCTTTCCCGCCCAATATAACTAATGCCAAGTCGTACTTTTTCTGAGTTTTCCTGATATTAGGCTAAGTCGTGATGCACGTCACACGCACCGGTAGCTAATCGAGTACGCAGCTCGTATCCCAATATGTATTGCAGCCTTGTTGCGTGTTCCCGTGTCAGGGTCTAGAAGGATATTAGGATACCCTCACAGTTGTTGGTAAGTTTGTACGGACTAAGTTATTTACACTACGTCTCAACGTACTTGTTGACGGTACCCGAGGCAATCTCAGATACACACAGTCATATGAAGTTCAGGAGAATTAGCATATAACAATATTTAATATTTAAACAGTAAACTTGGCAAGGTATACTTGTCTACTTTCTGAGTGTGTTAAAAACCTGTACTTGCAGTCAAGTCTGGGGGGTCCTGTGACAGGGGATCACTGACTGTGCTAAAGATGTACTTTGTTTAAGACGTACAAGGTTCGTGAATAATAATTGAATGATGCGTATTAAATAGTATAGGATATATATACTTATATATAAATAAAGACATTATATACATATATAAATAGTATCTATATACATACAAGTATATAAATATAGTATTTATATACTTAATATAAATATAATCATATATATAAGTACATAGACATATATATATAAATTGCATATGTATAATAAGAGAAAAATAAATGCATAAATATAAGTATACATATATACATATATTGCGATATATATAAATAATATATATAATAATACATATAGTATATAAATACATATATAATATTTATATGTAAGAAAATATAAAATACATATATATTTATATATATATATATAATCTGTGTATACATATACTTATAATATATATAATATATATACATATTTATGTAATAATATGAATATGTATATATATGCATATATATATAAATAATAAAAAAATAAAAGACATATAAAATATATATGTAATAATATAAGTATATATATATATACATATATAAATAATAATAAAAAAATGAAAAGCATACATATATATATATACATATAATAATATATTATAATATATATATACATATATATGTAATATATATATATATATATATACATATATATAAATAATAAAAATGAAAGGCATACATATAATAATATATTATAATATATGTAATAGATATATATATACATATATATAAATAATAATAAAAATGAAAGGCATACATATATATACATATATATTATATATATATATATATACATATAAATATAATATACTTATATGATATATAATTATATATGTATAATATAATATACATAAATATATATATATATATATATATATATATATATATATATATATATATATATATATATATATAAAGAAAACAAAAATACATATATATATACATAATATATATATATATATATATATATATATATATATATATATATATATATATATATATATATATATATATATATATATATATATACTGTATTAATAATAATAATTATATATAATTACATATAATATTATGTTTATAATTACATATATATATAAATATATATGTATATACATATATACATAAGTATATACTAAGTATATAATAATATATATAAATTATATAATAATACATACATATACTGTATATATACAGTAATTATATAATATAATATATTAAATATATAACATATATATATTAATATACATATATATATACACATATATATACATATATATATATACATATATACATTCATATAGATAATTGTACGTATTTACGTATTTATATACTAGTATACCTGACAGGTCAGCAAGGTTGGGCCCACGGCTCATCGCCGGCGGGAGGACGGCGGCGGAGCAGGCGGCGGCTGGCCGGAACGGCAGTGGTAGCAGCAACTGCAGTTAGCAGCAGCAGCAGTAGCAGCAGCTTGCGGTGGCCGTAGCGGCCAGGGCGGTGGCGGAGGCTGCGGTGCAGGCAGTTGGGTCGGTGGGGGAGGTCGGGGCGAAGGTGGTAGTGGTGGTAGCGGAGGTCGGAGGTGGCCGGGGGTGGAGATTAGGGAGGTCGGGGGGTGCTCCGGTGTCGGGGTCAGGGGAGTTAGCAGGGAGCTGTGGCGGAGATAGTGGCTGGGGTGCTGGTCATGGGGCGGTGGTGGCGGGTCAACTCGGTAGAGGAGGTCGGGGAGAGGCATTTGGGGGTAGTGGCGGTGGTCCACGACGGCGGTGGGTGGTGGCTAGGGTGGTTCGGGTGGTGGAGAGGTGCTGTGGTGTTGGTGGGGTGTTGGCTGCTGTGGGGGTTCTAGGCGGCGCCGGTAGTGGCCGGAGGGGGTGGCGGTTGGCCGGAGGGGAGCTGGGGAGGTGGCGAAGAGTTCGGCGGAGTTTGGTTGGAGGTGGTGGCCGGAGTTGGGCGGTGTGGGGTTTGGAAGAGGGGAGGGGTCGGGTTTTATTGGGTTTAGGGGCAATGGCAATGTTGTAAATAGGGTGAAGTTCAAGGGTATTTTAGGTATTTTAATTCTTAGATATTTTAGGATATTTATTTCTGATATTTTCAGGTGGGACCCATGCCACATGTACGGTGTAGGTTCACCGGCCAATTGGGGGGTGACACTTCACACTGAAATTTGCAAAAAAAACCCTAAAATTTCATAAATTGCATATAGGTCCTAAAATTGGGAATTCGCATAATTACGCAATTTGTCTGGGTAAAACACCCGATTCCTAAAAATATAAAATTTACAGAATTGAGGGGGAAAGCTGGGGGAGGGCCTGGGCAGGGATGGAGGTGAGCTTGGGCAGGGGCTGGGCCTGGTTCTTGGGTGATACGGGTCACCATATTAATTAATTAATAAATACTGCACACGGTGTTTACTAATTATTTAGAGGCAGGTAGGGCCATAATTTTAATACGGTGTCAATATACTAATTGTAGTATATTCAAAGTAGAATGTTAACGTATTTTTGTTTGGGCAAAACAGGTACAGGTTGGGCCTCAAATCTCTATTGGAACAGAGATGAGTATGGAGCAGGAAATTAAATAGATAATAAATACGGACGTTTGTAACGATATTTGTGTGTCTCAAACGAGGCTTAAAATAAAGTATCTGGGAGTTGCACAAAATGCAGAAAAATAGACTAACATGTCTAGGACAGGTATGTGAACTTTGTTTGGGGATAACAGCTAGTGTAATCCTCTAAATAATTGGGTAATGGACAGGTGCACAATTCAATAGGATATGTAAGCAAAATAAATTTAAAAAGTTGCAATAATTCTAATTTGTCAAAATAATCCTAAATTACTGAAATCTGGTCGAGGGAGTTTACAATCTACTCTCCTTAGAATATTTCGTCCTCGAAATAAAAACAGACATATAGTGAAAGAATTTTAGATTGATTTGAAATATTTAGGACATACCCTGGTTTAGAAATAGATGAGGGAAACGCTGTCGAATATCCTCTTCTCGTTCCCAGGTTGACTCGCCTGGTGTATGATGTCTCCATGCAATACGAACTAGAGGGATAGTCTGGCCTCGCAACACCTTCTCGCTACGATCTAGGATCTCTACAGGTTCCTTCTGGTACGATAGGCTCGGGCCGACGGTGATCTCTGAATGGTCCAGCACATGACTTGGGTCTGGAATATACCTCCTCAGCTGAGATACGTGGAAGATGTCATGTACTCCTTCCAAGGTCTGAGGTAAGGCTAGCTTGTAAGCAACTTCTCCGACGCGTTCCAACACATCGAAGGGTCCGATGTACCTCGGACTCAGTTTTCCTCTTCCTCCAAATATGATAGTTCCTCGGGTAGGTGAGATCTTCAAAAACACATGCTCTCCCACTTGGAACTCTAGAGGTCGTCGATGTATGTTGGCCCAGTCTTCTGTCTGTCTTGTGCAGCTCGTAGGTGTCCTTGTATCTTCTTTACTTTCTCTACCGTGTGCACGACCAATTCTGGTCCCAAGATCTGTCTTTCACCAACATTGCTCTGACATACTGGGGAATGACATTTTCTACCATACAATGCTTCAAAGGGAGCCATTTGAATGCTTGCTTGATAGCTATTGTTGTAGAAAAATTATACCAAGTGTAAATGATCTTTCCATGATCCGCTGAAATCAAGCATGCAGGCTCTCAGCATATCTTCTAGGGTCTGGATGGTGCGCTCTGACTGGCCATCTGTCTGTGGATGATAAGAGGTGCTGAACTTGAGGCGGGTACCAAGACTTTCTTGCATACTTTGCCAAAAGTAAGATGTAAACCTCGTATCTCTGTCAGACACTATGCTGACTGGTACTCCGTGCAGACGCACGATCTCCTTCATGTACATGTCCGCCAAAACTTTTGTAGATTGTCCGACTCTAAAGGGTAAGAAATGAGCAGCCTTGGTGAGTCTGTCTACGATCACCCATACAGCATTACGACCACTGGGACTTCTTGGAAAGCTTGTAACAAAGTCCATCGTAATGTGTTCCCATTTCCACTTGGGTATTGGGAGGGGTTGAAGTAGACCGACAGATCTCTGATGTTCAGCCTTAACTTGTTGACACACCAGGCATTTTGCCACAAAGCGTGCTATCTCTCGCTTTATTTCATGCCACCAGTAGTATTGACGTAGATCTCTGTACATCTTCGTGCCACCTGGATGTATAGAGTATGTTGAGCTATGAGCTTCTGATATCAGCTCCTCACGAAGTTCTCCATTTGGAACATAAAGACGTTCTTCACATCTTAAAGTCCCATCTTCATGTATGCGACATCCTGTCTGGATTCCAACTTCTGTTCTTTATCGAAGCCTCTGAAATCTTGCATAATTCTAATTTGTCAAAAATATTCCTAAAGTACTGAAATCTGGTCGAGGGAGTTTACAATCTACCCTCCTTAGAATATTTCGTCCTCGAAATAAAAATAAACATATAGTGAAAGAATTTTAGATTGATTTGAAATATTTAAGAATTTTAGACATGTCACGCCCCAGACCCAAAATGTAAGAAATTAGGCCACGTGGCATTGGCCAGCTGACACGTCACTAAGGGTTTTATCCAATTTAATGGACCCAAAGGAACGTGCTACGCTGTCCTAAAATACTACAAGTTTAATACAGGTAAATCTAATCTCATCCACAAAATATATCAATGAACATGGGAATAAATGCTAAAATATATATAATGCTAAGTCTGAAAATGTCATAGTACAAAACCAGATAATGTCTTATGGGAACAAACCCACTACTAAATATGATAAAAACTGAAATAAGATAGACTAGTGTATCGTCTATCGAGGTAGTAGCAACAGCTCCAGATGTACTAAAGGATCAGGCAGACTCTGATGGCACCTCATCTAACTCTTCCTCCGTGGCATACCTGGTCTCTTGTCCAGGTCCATACACAGTGGGGTAGAAGGCCTCGTCTAAATCTGGAAGGGAGCCAGGTCCTCAGTGGGACATAACAAGATACATAAAACACATGCCATATGTAAATACTGAATAAATAAAGGGTGCTAACCATCTAAGTGAATGCAAGTAAAGACCTTGTAGAGGAGGTCGGGGTGAAGATTAGGGAGGTCGGGGGGTGCTCCGGTGTTGGGGTCGGGGCAGTTAGCAGGGCGTTGTGGCGCAGATAGCGGTCGGGGTGGTGGTCGTGGGGCGGTGGTGGCGGGTCAGCTCGGTAGAGGAGGTCGGGGCGAGGCATTTGGGGGTGGTGGTGGTGGTCCACGACGGTGGTGGGTGGTGGCTAGGGTGGTTCGGGTGATGGAGAGGTGATGTGGTGTTGGTGGGGTGTTGGCTGCTGTGGAGGTTCTAGGCGGCGTCGGCGGTGGCCGGAGGGGGTGGCGGTTGGCCGGAGGGGAGCTGGGGAGGTGGCGAAGAGTTCGGCGGAGTTTGGTTGGAGGTGGTGGCCGGAGTTGGGCGGTATGGGATTTGGAAGAGGGGAGGGGTCGGGTTTTATAGGGTTTAGGGCAATGGCAATATTGTAAATAGGGTAAAGTTCAAGGGTATTTTAGGTATTTTAATTCTTAGATATTTTAGGATATTTATTTCTGATATTTTTAGGTGGGACCCATGCCACATGTACGGTGTAGGTTCACAGGCCAATAGGGGGGTGACACCTCACAATGAAATTTACAGAAAAACCCCTAAAATTTCATAAATTGTATATTGGTCCTAAAATTGGGAATTTGCATAATTACGCAATTTGTCTGGATAAAATACATGATTCCTAAAAATACTAAAATTTACAGAATTGAGGGGGAAAGCTGGGGGAGGGCCTGGGCAGGGATGGGGGTGAGCTTGGGCAGGAGCTGGGCCTGGTTCTTGGGTGATACGGGTCACCATATTAATTAATTAATAAATACTGCGCACGGTGTTTACTAATTATTTAGAGGCAGTTAGGGCCATAATTTTAGTACGGTGTCAATATACTAATTGTAGTATATTCAAAGCAGAATATTAACGTATTTTTGTTTGGGCAAAACAGGTACAGGTTGGGCCTCAAATCTCTATTGGAACAGAGATGGGTATGGAGCAGAAAATTAAATAGATAATAAATACGGACGTTTGTAACGATATTTGTGCGTCTCAAACGAGGCTTAAAATAAAGTATCTGGGAGTTGCACAAAATGCAAGAAAATAGACTAACATGTCTAGGACAGGTATGTGAACTTTGTTTGGGGATAACAGCTAGTGTAATGCTCTAAATAATTGGATAATGGACAGGTGCACAATTCAATAGGATATGTAAGCAAAATAAATTTAAAAAGTTACAATAATTCTAATTTGTCAAAAATAATCCTAAATTACTGAAATCTGGTCGAGGGAGTTTGCAGTTCCTCAATACAAGGGTCAACCATTAGGGTTAAATCTTTAACTAGCTCTAGTAGTGTTTATACTACTCTTAAATCAATCATAAACATATCAAGGGGTAATGGTAAATCAATCTATAGGTAAGGCACGCTAGAGTTCATTAAGTATTCTAACTTAGTGATGTGTCATTATCCTAGTTGTACTCTTAATAGGAGGATTACCCTACTTATTATCTAACAACATGGACTCTATATTCTAGGAGGAGGCTATACTCAAGGAGCTATTAGGGAAGCACATGAATCAAGCAGGATGTAGCTATTCAAATAGAATAGATTGGAAGGAGGGTGAGTCATAGTCACTTGTAGATGAGATCCTATACTCTAATCCTAGGTGCAGGCTTGCTCGGTACAGTAACATAACCGAGACAATATGCTCTTGACCTGTATGGGCCACCACAAAAATATGCCATGCCCCAGTCCTAAAATACGTAGGACTAGGACACGTAAGTATGCCAGCCGCATGTATATGGCAACTCCAATATATGGAAACCATAATACATGTGTACGCTGTATCATGAACAATAATTCATAAGTGGTATAAAATATCTCAAGTCACAGGCATAATCTAGATTTCATCCACAAAAATCATAAATAGATAATTAACCAATGGCTACGTATCTAGATCTCAATATAAAGTATCTAATGATGGTAGTTGGATGGAAACAAATCCACTACCGGACTGGAATCTAAAATAGACAAGATAAATACAATATAAGAATATCAACTACCACTCATGAGCTCGAAGAGAAGTCCTCATCGCAATATACGTAGCAAGCCCGGATCTGCGCTCCTGCGAATACTCATGAACAATATACATGGAAAGAGCCAAGTCCTCAGAGGGACATAACAAGATACATAAAAGCATGCCATAAAGTAAATACTGAATAAATAACTCTGGGGTGACCTAACCATCTAAGTGAAATACAACTTGAGGATAACTTGAGTGTATGGGAATGTGTAGGCTAGATATATTCTGACGTAATTCACCAATCGTGACAACCGACTACTATATGCCACATATGCCCCCTATAACACGGGTACAGAAATATAATAACGTCCAACGTTCTCTAGAGTGTGGTATCTGTAACGTCTATCATTCTTAAGAATGAGGTATCTATAAAATTACCAAGTAACGTCCAATACTCTAGGGAACGTGGTATCTGTATAAATAATAACGTCCGTATCACTCTGTCGAGTGCAATATCTGTATAAAGGAGGTGGGTGTCCCATATGCCTACTAGTCGTCCTCCCCACCCCAATGATCTATGGATGTTGTATCCATAACACGCTTCAGCTACTATGCCGGGGTATCGTAACTCTGGCTCATACTCTATCGCTAGAACAATAGCCTAACCTTACAACCAAACAAGGACAAGGATCGGACCATCATATCACGACAGTCTATGCTCCGCCTACTAATAACTGCTAAGTCTTCTAACATGCATCACTATTAGCATTTATACCCTATCCATTGCACGACCTACATGTATAGGTGGCCAACCATATACGCAAGTCCGTGCCCTACATGAGACTCACAATATGTGTAAGAAATGTGTCAAGGCCTGGGGAGTTATACCGATAACTCCATAACTTTATGTGGGTCTACTAGACACTAGGTCAGACATAAATCCTAACGTCAATGCCTCTGTTGACCGCACCTAAGTCTCTTTCGGACGTGCATTGTTATATCATCTAAAATAATAAACATACAACTAAATACATAACTGAATTTAAATAGTACAACAAGGAAAGGTATACTTGCCTGACAAGAAGGCTGCGTAGTGCCAATAGCCTGCTCCGGAAGTCGCACAGATAATCCAACAGTCCTATACACATATAATATAATACAGTACACATTAGTCATTACACATACACAACTAAAATATAATGGACTCAGGGTACGCTAGGGGTAACACTGGTCAACTAATACGGTCAATTGCACGACTACTTATGCGGGTGTCCTATATTAAATATTGTATCACAGTCAGTCAGTCAAAATAACATGTGTCTAGGCCAGTACATAAATATACACAAGGCAGTCATCTAGCATGTTCTTAGGGTCAACATGGTCAAGGTAACCATGGGATAATCCACACTGTCCTAGGGTCGTACAATATAAATACACATATAGTCATAAGCATATAATTACTTATATAATACAGTCATATATATATATATATATATATATATATATATATATATATCACTTAATTTCTAATACGCGTATGTGTATGCGTATAAGTCATTGGGTTCACCGACTCAGGGTTTGCAGTCAGCTAACAGTCATAGAGCAATACTAATATCCTACTGACATATACACAAGCACATACATAACAATATGAAAGGTGGGGAACAAGTTTGTACCTAGGGGTACGTGCACAGAGACGACGGTGAGGTTGACGACGATGACGACGATGGTGATGACTATAACAACGATGATGGTGATGACGACAATGATGATGATGGTGATGACGTCGATGATGAGGATGATGATGCGAATGATGGTGATGATTACGACTACGGCGCCGATGATGATATGGACAATGAATAAGTGATTAGGGTTGGTGTTGGTAATAATAATGAGATGTTCATGTTGAGAATGATGATAGGGTTGATGGCTGCTGATACGATGATGATTAAAGGTGAGATGATGATGATGATAAAGATGACGATGGCGATGATAGTTAGGGTGATGATGATAACGACGATGACGAGATGACGATGATACGATGATGATGATGGGATGATGGTGAGTTGGTGATGTAGGTGTATATTGATGGTGGTGAGGTTGATAATGAGATAAGGTCGGCTCAGGTCAGCGGGGAAGATAAGAAAGAGGGTGAAGGGGTGGCAGAGGCTGGTGGAAGAGGAGGAGGAGCTCAGGGTATCGTGGTGCATGAGGGGTAGTCCGGTGCTGCTCCGGCCATGGGGAGGGGTCTGGCCGGATGGTGGAGGACAGGGAGACATGGATGAGTGGTGGTCGGGGTGTGGCTCTCAAACGAGAGGAGGAGGAGGAGAATGGCTTGGCGTTGGCTGGGAGCATTCTATACTCAGGCGGAGGGGGTTGCTCCGGCGAGGGGTCGAGTCAGTCTTGGTGACAGTGGGAACAGTTGGTTCGGTGCAGCGGGCTCCGACGTTAGGCGGAGAAGTTCGGCGAGATCACGGGCAGTCGGGGTGGTACGGAGGAGAGCGGAGGGAGGAGGTCGACAGGACTGATGGGTCGACGGTTGGAGACGGGGTGCACGGCCGGAGCTCCGGCGTCGGCAGAGAAGTAGGGGATGGGTGAACAGGAAGAATAGGGGGTGCGGCTGAGTTTGGTATTGATATTAGGTTTAGAAAAAGAAGAAGGAAAAAGTAATGAAAAGATATTATATACACATGGGAGGAGGTTGGTTTGACCTAGGAAAAGTTGACCTTGGTCAACACTCTCCTTGGGATGGGCCTTGGGCGCACATGGGCATGTTTGGAGGGCCAAAATTGCATTGTTTAAATGCAATAATAGGTTTAAAATAAAGGGAACAATGTTGCGCATTGCACATTTCAAAAATTATAGAAAAAATTTTATGAAGGAAAAAGTTGGATTTCTTCATGTATTGTCCAATGGTGTGGACACCTTAATGCATTTTTGCATAAAAGTATCCAACAATTGGGAAAATGGCACAAGGATGGAAATTGGGTTTTAATTAATTAAAATAACCACGTACGGTGTTCTGAAATTAATTAGAAGTACATGTAATTAAAATTAGGTGGGCACAAGTATCAAGGACATAGAGGATTCAGTGTAGAATATTAACAAAATTCGATTTGCACAAAACGGTCAAGATTGTGCCTCCAATTCTATTGGAGCGCACAATGTACACAATCGTATTTTATTTAGAATTAAAATAAATACGTCCGTGATGATTGTTGTGCAACTAAAATATAGCACAAGAGAGAGTGTTCATGAGTTATACAAGGGCCAGAATAGTAGGCGGGTATGTCTAGAATAAGGTTATGAAATTTGTAGGAAGGCAACGGCTAGTGTAGTGCTCCAATTATCGAATCAACGGTAAGGTGCGCTAAATGATATAAATTATTATATAGTTAAATAAAATGTCATGTTCTATCTCTAATTGGGTTCAAACTAACCCTAATTTCTCTATCTATGCCAAGTAGACCTAATTTTGGGTGAGAGGGTTTACATGTCGGAAGGATCCCAGTGGTATAGAAGGTGCAACCCATGGAAACTAGCGTCGATGTGACGGTCGAGGAGCTGGAGACGAAGGAAAATGTAAAGCAACTCAGGGGATCGGAGATCGGTGGCATGGGGGAGCAAAAACTCTATTACCGGGCAACATACATGGAGTCCAGTTGAGAAGCCATGGGGTCAACACCCTCTCATCAGATTGAAGGAGAAGATTGTTGGGGTCCAATATGAATTTGGTAAATTTTGTAGCCCAAATATGGTCAAAGATTTAATTTGATATAATTTGGAAATCTACATTAAATGTAAGATTTGATTAGATTTTAAATTTATTTTAAATATTTAATTTGACCATATTTGGACATCCATAATTGGTGTTGGTCTATTTTAGGTGGAATATGATTCTTATTTTAATATTTTCTATTTAGAAAATCCTATTATAACCTAAAATATGATTTCTCATCCTATAAATATAGGAGGAGGGTACAGGCACAAAGTATAGCACAATATAGAGATTTAGGGTGCTTGTCTACAGAAAATCTAAAAGAAAGTCCGAATTTTGCTCTTAGGACTTCGTCATCCAAGATAGAAGGAAGAAGAAGATCTAATCGCGGAGTCATCAACTTCGGTTAGGAAAATTGCTATGGATTGGTGAAAGATTTCAATTGTTGTCACGACCCGCACCCGGTATAAGGGCACGAGAGCGTGGATACGTCCAGCCTACGCCGCAGCATCGGCGGTAGAACGCTGTCTAGGTCAAGTACTATCTAACAATCTCACGCTAGTATCCAACTCCATAAGGAGATTCGGATAATACTATAAAAATATTCACAACATACTCAATCACAACTACAGCACGATAGGAATTTGAAGAACAAAAGAGTACAACACAAGACTAATGATAAACAATCATACCTGTAATCAGTAACAACCGATTTCCCAAGTGTCAGAAACAAGTCCACTAAGGTCACAGTCTGGAAAAATATTTTCCAGTCAGGAAGGAGCAAAGTACATCTCTAAATAGCAGTTCTATATAAATGACATAAACTATGTAGCAGTTCTAGATGGAAACATACCAGATGCATGTATAGGTACGAGAAATGTACAAGAAAAGAAATATACTGGAAATACTGTAAGTAAATGCAGGAAAAAACAATATGTCCATGAGCAAGAATTCTATGACTAAGTGTGTGAGTACTAGCTTTAATATGTGATCGGCTTGGGAGCTTGATCAGGCTAGTTACATGTGATTAGCTATGATTCATGAAAGGTCAGGCTAACCGTTGGTTAGCTATGATGCATGGAGAGGTCAGGCTAATCACACGTAACAGCTATGAGGCATGGAGATGGTCAGGCCGTACCCGACGTGAGATGTGGGGTGAGCTATGATGCATGGATAGTTGGGTATGATCACATATCTACACTAAAATACTCCCCAAACTCCCGACTGGTATAGTAGATCCAATCATGGTACGCTATGGCACGGGATTCCCTAGGAAGGTAGCAAATCTTCCCGGGAATCAGTGTCTGTACACGCACAAGATAACAAGGAAAACAAGTCTTGTACAAGCTACACCATGAATAAGGAATAACATCTCATGACGAGATCCGCGTATACCAATCCGTGTAACCAACGTGTCGAGAACATGTATATTTACACTAGATACAGTGAACATAGGAGATATCATAAATTAGAAACTAATCAGAGAATGTACTTGCCTTGGGTCCTTAGCTGGTAAAACCAATGTCCTGTTCCAGAGTATCCCCTGGGTAAACCAACAGTCCTATAAACATAACACAAGCAAACCACATTCGCATCAGATGCTATACTAACACAGTCAAAATACTGGTCTCAGGGCCATGTCAGGCAGGGCACTAGTCAACTAGGGTCATCTAGTAGGGACACGTATATAATATACATTACACTTATAATACTTACAATATTTATACATGCACCAATTTAAATGTATTTACAATATATATATATATATATCTTTTAAATACATATTTGATTTATACTAGTTGAACATTATATATGTATACTCATACATATGCTAAAATACCTTTTTAAAATATATATATATAAATACTAAATTGATTACATCTACTAGAAATACGTATTTACGTATATAAATCATTTCGAACTTATTTTGAACAATAATTTCAAATAAAAGTTTATCTATAAAACTAGAATTTATGTAAAAGCCAATAATTTTCATTTATGGTAAAATCGGTCACCGATCCAATAAACTAATTTTTGAACTCATTTTATTATTGAAACTATATTTTTTTATAATATTATAAAACCCAAGATTTATTATATTTAACATAATCAAAAACCTTTTAATTTAATACGTAAAAATGAACTAATTACATGAAATTTCTATACTAATTACATTAATTTACTAGACTAATTATAATTTCAATTAACTAATTATATAAAATAAACTAATTATATAAGTAACTAATTATATAAAATAACTAATGAATTAATTAACTACTAATTATGTAATTAGTTAATTAACTAAACTAATATATTTATTACTAAACTAAATTTAAACTAAACAAATTAAATGTTATTAAACTAATTACATAAATTATAACTAATTAAGAATTAATTAATTAACTAACTATATAATTTAACTACTAATTAAGAATTAATTCTGATTAATGATAATTAAGTGATTAATAGGAATATTAACTAATCTAATTATAAGTAAAACTAATAATACATTAGCTAAACTAATTTGTAGATAAATTAAACTAATTACTAATTAATTAAACTAATCATTAATTAACTAAACTAATTAAATAAAATAACTAATTTATTAAGAATTTACTAACTGGTTATAAATTAACAAATTAAATTAACCAAACTAAATTAATTTACTACTTATAAATTGACTAAACTAATAATTAATTAATTAGGCTAATTGTTAATTAATTAACTAAGTTTAACTTAATTAACTGTTACTTATACCCTTAACTAATGTATTCAGACTGAAAGAAAGGGAAAGGGGAAAAATGCTCACAGAGGGGATTTCCGTCGGTCGTCGGTGCGGGCTCGCCGAGGCGGTGGCGGTCTGCATCGACGGTGGTCAGCGGCGTGGGGCTCGACGTCGGGGAGACGCGGCGCTCGGGTCTGCAGCGGCGGCGTGGAGCTCGAGGCGGCGGCGGATCTTCTGCGGAGGCGACGACGGCTCCGGGCGGCGCTCGAGGAGGCGGTCGGCTCGAGGACGCGGTCGGCTCGAGGACGGTGGCGTTCGACGGATTTGGCGGTTTCCGGCGGCGGCTTCGACCCAGGGCAGCGACAGGGCGGCGACGGCTTCGTTCCAGCGGCGACGACGGCTCGAGAGTAGCGGCGGCTCGATCTAGGGTTAGGGCTTAGGGTCTGGGTGTCGGGGTCGTGTCCGGGGCTGGACACGGCGGTGGTGCAATGTGGATGTGTCCGGTGTTGGACACGGGTGATGCTGTGTACAGTGGTGGATGTGGAGGTGGTGTCCGGGTGTGTCGGACACGGAAAAGCTGGTTGTAAACTGTAAATCTGGACACAGGAAATGAAATGGATACGGTGGGACACCCGGGGTCGGACCCGAGGCCATCACGGCTGACACGGTGATGCTGGACACACGGACACGAGCACACGAGATGATGATGATGGCTTGTTGGCTTGGGAATTGTGGAGGCTAGCTAATAATTAGGAGATTAGGGTTTTTGGGAATGGTGAGAAGGAGAACTTAAATAGGGAGAAGGGTGTGGGATAAAGGGTTGCGGGTTGGCCCAATGATGAATGGCCCGGAATTAAATATAAAGGGGCTTTTCATGTGGGAAGAATGGGGCGTGAATGGGAGACGGAAAACGATAAATTAAATAGAAAAGAAATTTAAGAAAAAATGTTTTTAAGAAGCTTTTAATTAGCTACTAATTAACTCATTTTTCAAAATATTAGGAAGTATGTAATTCATTTATTTACTATCCCAATAAAAATCTATTTTATTTTATCAACTAGTCTTTGGAATAACTATTTAGTCAAAACAATAATTTTATGACTCAAGCCAATAAATATTTGAAACTAGAAATATATATTATTATTTATTTATTTATTTTGTAATACATCGTCATTTAGGAAAAATGATTTTTATAAAGATTTTTAAATTACCTTCTAAAATCAGACATCGTTCAAAATCAAATAAAAATTTTCAAGGAGAAATATTTTATAAAACTTGATATTTTAAAATAAATTAAAATCTAATTATTTTGGAAATTGGAAATCGGAGGTTACAAGTCTATCCACCTTAGAAAAATTTCGTCCTCGAAATTTTAGGGATGACTAGGATAGAAAAAAAATTTGTTGTTCATAATGATGAATATGTCATTGAAGAAATATTTCTATAAGGAAAATATTTACCAAACAGAAGGAAAACATGAAGAAAAAGAAAATATGGTTTAAGATAGGAGTAACTTGAAGGAATTATGGCTCGGCCTTGAATCCTCTAGAAGGTTTAGGTTTTGGGAAGTAGACACGATCAAAAACAGATAATTGGAATAATGCACGTTACCTTGTCAAAGTAACTAAATCAAGGAAGACCCAGTATAATGATATAGACATGAAAGTTATAGCTAATTCGAAAGATATGATCGACAATTTGATTTAAGAAACTTAAATACATCTTCCAGAATGTAATCAAGAGACATCTAATCGCCTTTCTTGATTTCTAGGAAAAAGAGTAGTCTTTACTACCTGCTGAAAATAATCCTTCCTTTTTATCCTCGTTCATCTTACTTTTCTCAATCTTGTGATTCATCATTAACTAATATCTATAAAAGTTTAGATTCCACAAACTTATTAGATTAGATCTTCGAATTTCTGAATCAAAAAGCCTTATCATCAAATTCGAGTTTGTTTATCTTAACATCAACTATACCTCGATTATTTTCTTCGATTTCAATGTTACTGTCATGGTCAAGATTTTAATTTAATTCACAACCTCGATATACCATGATCTTACCTTACGACCTTCAATCATATGATCCCATAATCAATTATATTATAATCTTCTTTACCATGAGCTTCATTTCATTCCATATTTCTTTATCCGTAGGTATAATGTTTTCGAATTTTGAACCAATCTCTTTTTTTTTTTTCATCCTCTGAATTTATTATCCCAATGTAAAATTTTTTTTTTTTTTTTTTTTTTTTTTACTACTCAATCCTCAATATTTTAATTGAATTCCAGTCGTATCATAATCTCCTCAAATTTTGAGTAAATAACTAAATACAAAATTTACTATCCAATCCTTCAATTGAAACCCAATCAATGCATATTTATAAAACTTAAAAATCTGTATCCCAATTTTAAACACTCATCAATCATCTTACTCCTCTAACTCAAATTCAATTGATGCTTATTCCAAACTAACTCCTCATCCCAAGAATTTAATTCGACACTATTCCATTTACGATTTTATCTTTCTGATTTTCGTTTTCCTCAAATATTCAACGATGCGATGCTTCCAGAATCTTCAATGCAACATTCATACTATATAAAATTTCTATCTTGCAATCAAATAGATAAAATGATAATCTTTCAAATTTTTAATAATCAATTCAATCATATCAAGACCTCCTTAAAATTAATAAATCCTCAAATTTTTGGCTCTGTGAATTTCTTAATTTTCCCTTTAAATAAATGTTTGTCCTCGAGTTTCATTCATACCTCGATTTTCATCAATGATCCATCAATTCCGTTATAACAACCCCTAAATTCTTTATTTAATTTAATGCTCATCCACAAATTTAATCCTCTTGTCTCTTTTTGTCAGTCATAGCCTCGTCATAGATCCTTGCTATGGTCAACCCAATGATCATGGTTTAAGAAAATTCTACTTACATCCATGCAATTTAAGGAAATATATAGGTCATGCGTCTTGTCATGGGATTTCAGTCTCTGTTAAGGTGGGTACTACTAGTTATTTTCTAACAAGAAAATCATGCATGTGAACCACAGTACTAGGAAAATCAATCAATCATCGAAAAGCGAAAGAAAAGGAACATTAGGAAGGAAGAAGGATCATGTTAACATATTACTTGTAGTGTCTACTATCTCTAACAAACACTTAACTCTAGCACACTAACAATTTCCTATTCATGTACACTGGTACCCATATCAACTAATCATATTTTAATATTCATATCTCTCATCTACCAAAAATTAATTCTCAAAATAATCGTCAAGGTTTAACTTCCCGATCAACTTAAATAAAATGCATATACTTCCTCAAAATTAGATACTCCACATCGAAATAAAAATTTAATCACTTCTAAAATCTTTGTAGCCTTAACTATGTTTAGTGAATCAAATTTAAATCCTCAATAATTTAACAACATAAAATCTCAACTCCTTAAAAATTCTGAAAATTTAAAATTCATTTCCACCTTTTATTTTATAACTCCTCAATGTACATATTAGTGCTCACGGTCTCTGATACTCAAGGTGCACTCAATACCTCTATTGTCTAGAACTGTGTACTAAATTTGTACTGCCCGAATCACTTGCACTATTACCTCCAATGATCAAAGTCATCATCAACTGTATTTTCTTTCATGATTTCAATTTATGTTAATTGGTATATCATCTAATTATCAACACACAGAGTGCTTACTGTTATTAACGTCATCCTTGACTAATCCTCGATATAGAATCATTAGCACTCTTGGTATTATATCACTAACTGCATTAATGGATTATCTCATCGAGCTCATTAGACTCATGATCACCTGTATCCTCTATAACACTCATGTTTCTTTACTCTCATGGGTATGTGTATGGTTCCTCATCTCGATGGTTGTATATGTATTTCCTTCAATCCTTTAAAGCCTATTAAACTAATCCGTGATACGCTTCACAACTTCCATTACTAATCCTGATATTTCTCTACTTATGACATCTCATTAAACCCTTTATGCATATACATTTCTTTAACATTTCCGATATCAATCATCAATTTGGACATCATGCTCCATAAATCCTTAACACAATTCCTGGATACTTAATCGTTTACATAGATCACTCAATTACATAATCATGATTATCCAGGACGGGTAACTGGCTCTGATACTAACTCTGAGAACTATCACTGATACTATATACTCTTCTCTACTTATAGTACTATAAGGACACTACTCCTAGAATCATTGGTACAAGGTACTATACTAAGGGCTAACTCTAGATTAAAGCCTACTGCTCACATGCCCAACTAAGAAACACTTACAACTCACTAGCAACACAGTCAATACTAATACAAGACACAAACAAAATTACAAGCCACTAATTACCATGCTTAACAAGAAATCCTCAAGGAATAGGAGCTCAAGACTGAATTGAGGACAGAAGGTATCTTTACTGTTAGTAAAGAAAGAAGTGGTGGAACAAAGTCCTGGAATAACAGAAATAGATAAGTCTTGAGATGATATTTTAAGAACCAATTTAGGATACAACCTGATAATCATACACGTCTGTCTGAAATCATGACACTCAGAATCCTCGCCACGCCAGTAAGCATAGATGCGATAAACGATAGGTTTCGTAACTAAGGTATGCACTCTATAATCATGTCGTCTAGAATCTTCGCCACGCCAACCGGTATGGCTGCGAAAGACTCTAAGCTTCATAACTATAGTATGTACATCCAAGTCAGGTTCCTACGTTCTCGTCACCACAGCTAATATGGCTGCGATAAATTCTAGGTTCCATAACCAAAGTAGACGTTTTACCTTCCTCACTGTCCTCATCAATATATGTCATCAGATGATACCATAAATCCTAGTCCGTAAAAATTCATCTCAATTTAAAATCAACTCAACAACGATACCAGGAATTAAAGTTAACAACTGGTCAACAAGAATCAAACTCGATAATGATACCGAGATTTTAAATTTTAAAACTGCTCAACAAGAATCAAGTTCAGTAACAACAAGCGAGAGCGGACGGAAACAAGGAAAGTTTTAAATTGAAAATAAGATTCTCATGGGGTTATCCCAGGAAATCTTTCAAGAATTTGTGATTGAGTATCCTCTCTCATCCTAGTATCCTATGTCCTATATTCTATAGCAGGTACGCAGTAGTACAACTAAGACGTCGCACTACCACGACATCGCACATCTCGCGAAGTCAGACCTGCATGGGCCACCACTAAAAACGTGTCACGACCCGCACCCGGTATAAGGGCACGAGAGCGTGGATACGTCCAGCCTACGCCGCAGCATCGGCGGTAGAACGCTGTCTAGGTCAAGTACTATCTAACAATCTCACGCTAGTATCCAACTCCATAAGGAGATTCGGATAATACTATAAAAATATTCACAACATACTCAATCACAACTACAGCACGATAGGAATTTGAAGAACAAAAGAGTACAACACAAGACTAATGATAAACAATCATACCTGTAATCAGTAACAACCGATTTCCCAAGTGTCAGAAACAAGTCCACTAAGGTCACAGTCTGGAAAAATATTTTCCAGTCAGGAAGGAGCAAAGTACATCTCTAAATAGCAGTTCTATATAAATGACATAAACTATGTAGCAGTTCTAGATGGAAACATACCAGATGCATGTATAGGTACGAGAAATGTACAAGAAAAGAAATATACTGGAAATACTGTAAGTAAATGCAGGAAAAAACAATATGTCCATGAGCAAGAATTCTATGACTAAGTGTGTGAGTACTAGCTTTAATATGTGATCAGCTTGGGAGCTTGATCAGGCTAGTTACATGTGATTAGCTATGATTCATGAAAGGTCAGGCTAACCGTTGGTTAGCTATGATGCATGGAGAGGTCAGGCTAATCACACGTAACAGCTATGAGGCATGGAGATGGTCAGGCCGTACCCGACGTGAGATTTGGGGTGAGCTATGATGCATGGATAGTTGGGTATGATCACATATCTACACTAAAATACTCCCCAAACCCCCGACTGGTATAGTAGATCCAATCATGGTACGCTATGGCACGGGATTCCCTAGGAAGGTAGCAAATCTCCCCGGAAATCAGTGTCTGTACACGCACAAGATAACAAGGAAAACAAGTCTTGTACAAGCTACACCATGAATAAGGAATAACATCTCATGACGAGATCCGCGTATACCAATCCGTGTAACCAACGTGTCGAGAACATGTATATTTACACTAGATACAGTGAACATAGGAGATATCATAAATTAGAAACTAATCAGAGAATGTACTTGCCTTGGGTCCTTAGCTGGTAAAACCAATGTCCTGTTCCAGAGTATCCCCTGGGTAAACCAACAGTCCTATAAACATAACACAAGCAAACCACATTCGCATCAGATGCTATACTAACACAGTCAAAATACTGGTCTCAGGGCCATGTCAGGCAGGGCACTAGTCAACTAGGGTCATCTAGTAGGGACACGTATATAATATACATTACACTTATAATACTTACAATATTTATACATGCACCAATTTAAATGTATTTACAATATATATATATATATATCTTTTAAATACATATTTGATTTATACTAGTTGAACATTATATATGTATACTCATACATATGCTAAAATACCTTTTTAAAATATATATATATAAATACTAAATTGATTACATCTACTAGAAATACGTATTTACGTATATAAATCATTTCGAACTTATTTTGAACAATAATTTCAAATAAAAGTTTATCTATAAAACTAGAATTTATGTAAAAGCCAATAATTTTCATTTATGGTAAAATCGGTCACCGATCCAATAAACTAATTTTTGAACTCATTTTATTATTGAAACTATATTTTTTTATAATATTATAAAACCCAAGATTTATTATATTTAACATAATCAAAAACCTTTTAATTTAATACGTAAAAATGAACTAATTACATGAAATTTCTATACTAATTACATTAATTTACTAGACTAATTATAATTTCAATTAACTAATTATATAAAATAAACTAATTATATAAGTAACTAATTATATAAAATAACTAATGAATTAATTAACTACTAATTATGTAATTAGTTAATTAACTAAACTAATATATTTATTACTAAACTAAATTTAAACTAAACAAATTAAATGTTATTAAACTAATTACATAAATTATAACTAATTAAGAATTAATTAATTAACTAACTATATAATTTAACTACTAATTAAGAATTAATTCTGATTAATGATAATTAAGTGATTAATAGGAATATTAACTAATCTAATTATAAGTAAAACTAATAATACATTAGCTAAACTAATTTGTAGATAAATTAAACTAATTACTAATTAATTAAACTAATCATTAATTAACTAAACTAATTAAATAAAATAACTAATTTATTAAGAATTTACTAACTGGTTATAAATTAACAAATTAAATTAACCAAACTAAATTAATTTACTACTTATAAATTGACTAAACTAATAATTAATTAATTAGGCTAATTGTTAATTAATTAACTAAGTTTAACTTAATTAACTGTTACTTATACCCTTAACTAATGTATTCAGACTGAAAGAAAGGGAAAGGGGAAAAATGCTCACAGAGGGGATTTCCGTCGGTCGTCGGTGCGGGCTCGCCGAGGCGGTGGCGGTCTGCATCGACGGTGGTCAGCGGCGTGGGGCTCGACGTCGGGGAGACGCGGCGCTCGGGTCTGCAGCGGCGGCGTGGAGCTCGAGGCGGCGGCGGATCTTCTGCGGAGGCGACGACGGCTCCGGGCGGCGCTCGAGGAGGCGGTCGGCTCGAGGACGCGGTCGGCTCGAGGACGGTGGCGTTCGACGGATTTGGCGGTTTCCGGCGGCGGCTTCGACCCAGGGCAGCGACAGGGCGGCGACGGCTTCGTTCCAGCGGCGACGACGGCTCGAGAGTAGCGGCGGCTCGATCTAGGGTTAGGGCTTAGGGTCTGGGTGTCGGGGTCGTGTCCGGGGCTGGACACGGCGGTGGTGCAATGTGGATGTGTCCGGTGTTGGACACGGGTGATGCTGTGTACAGTGGTGGATGTGGAGGTGGTGTCCGGGTGTGTCGGACACGGAAAAGCTGGTTGTAAACTGTAAATCTGGACACAGGAAATGAAATGGATACGGTGGGACACCCGGGGTCGGACCCGAGGCCATCACGGCTGACACGGTGATGCTGGACACACGGACACGAGCACACGAGATGATGGTGATGGCTTGTTGGCTTGGGAATTGTGGAGGCTAGCTAATAATTAGGAGATTAGGGTTTTTGGGAATGGTGAGAAGGAGAACTTAAATAGGGAGAAGGGTGTGGGATAAAGGGTTGCGGGTTGGCCCAATGATGAATGGCCCGGAATTAAATATAAAGGGGCTTTTCATGTGGGAAGAATGGGGCGTGAATGGGAGACGGAAAACGATAAATTAAATAGAAAAGAAATTTAAGAAAAAATGTTTTTAAGAAGCTTTTAATTAGCTACTAATTAACTCATTTTTCAAAATATTAGGAAGTATGTAATTCATTTATTTACTATCCCAATAAAAATCTATTTTATTTTATCAACTAGTCTTTGGAATAACTATTTAGTCAAAACAATAATTTTATGACTCAAGCCAATAAATATTTGAAACTAGAAATATATATTATTATTTATTTATTTATTTTGTAATACATCGTCATTTAGGAAAAATGATTTTTATAAAGATTTTTAAATTACCTTCTAAAATCAGACATCGTTCAAAATCAAATAAAAATTTTCAAGGAGAAATATTTTATAAAACTTGATATTTTAAAATAAATTAAAATCTAATTATTTTGGAAATTGGAAATCGGAGGTTACAAGTCTATCCACCTTAGAAAAATTTCGTCCTCGAAATTTTAGGGATGACTAGGATAGAAAAAAAATTTGTTGTTCATAATGATGAATATGTCATTGAAGAAATATTTCTATAAGGAAAATATTTACCAAACAGAAGGAAAACATGAAGAAAAAGAAAATATGGTTTAAGATAGGAGTAACTTGAAGGAATTATGGCTCGGCCTTGAATCCTCTAGAAGGTTTAGGTTTTGGGAAGTAGACACGATCAAAAACAGATAATTGGAATAATGCACGTTACCTTGTCAAAGTAACTAAATCAAGGAAGACCTAGTATAATGATATAGACATGAAAGTTATAGCTAATTTGAAAGATATGATCGACAATTTGATTTAAGAAACTTAAATACATCTTCCAGAATGTAATCAAGAGACATCTAATCGCCTTTCTTGATTTCTAGGAAAAAGAGTAGTCTTTACTACCTGCTGAAAATAATCCTTCCTTTTTATCCTCGTTCATCTTACTTTTCTCAATCTTGTGATTCATCATTAACTAATATCTATAAAAGTTTAGATTCCACAAACTTATTAGATTAGATCTTCGAATTTCTGAATCAAAAAGCCTTATCATCAAATTCGAGTTTGTTTATCTTAACATCAACTATACCTCGATTATTTTCTTCGATTTCAATGTTACTGTCATGGTCAAGATTTTAATTTAATTCACAACCTCGATATACCATGATCTTACCTTACGACCTTCAATCATATGATCCCATAATCAATTATATTATAATCTTCTTTACCATGAGCTTCATTTCATTCCATATTTCTTTATCCGTAGGTATAATGTTTTCGAATTTTGAACCAATCTCTTTTTTTTTTTCATCCTCTGAATTTATTATCCCAATGTAAAATTTTTTTTTTTTTTTTTTTTTTTTTTACTACTCAATCCTCAATATTTTAATTGAATTCCAGTCGTATCATAATCTCCTCAAATTTTGAGTAAATAACTAAATACAAAATTTACTATCCAATCCTTCAATTGAAACCCAATCAATGCATATTTATAAAACTTAAAAATCTGTATCCCAATTTTAAACACTCATCAATCATCTTACTCCTCTAACTCAAATTCAATTGATGCTTATTCCAAACTAACTCCTCATCCCAAGAATTTAATTCGACACTATTCCATTTACGATTTTATCTTTCTGATTTTCGTTTTCCTCAAATATTCAACGATGCGATGCTTCCAGAATCTTCAATGCAACATTCATACTATATAAAATTTCTATCTTGCAATCAAATAGATAAAATGATAATCTTTCAAATTTTTAATAATCAATTCAATCATATCAAGACCTCCTTAAAATTAATAAATCCTCAAATTTTTGGCTCTGTGAATTTCTTAATTTTCCCTTTAAATAAATGTTTGTCCTCGAGTTTCATTCATACCTCGATTTTCATCAATGATCCATCAATTCCGTTATAACAACCCCTAAATTCTTTATTTAATTTAATGCTCATCCACAAATTTAATCCTCTTGTCTCTTTTTGTCAGTCATAGCCTCGTCATAGATCCTTGCTATGGTCAACCCAATGATCATGGTTTAAGAAAATTCTACTTACATCCATGCAATTTAAGGAAATATATAGGTCATGCGTCTTGTCATGGGATTTCAGTCTCTGTTAAGGTGGGTACTACTAGTTATTTTCTAACAAGAAAATCATGCATGTGAACCACAGTACTAGGAAAATCAATCAATCATCGAAAAGCGAAAGAAAAGGAACATTAGGAAGGAAGAAGGATCATGTTAACATATTACTTGTAGTGTCTACTATCTCTAACAAACACTTAACTCTAGCACACTAACAATTTCCTATTCATGTACACTGGTACCCATATCAACTAATCATATTTTAATATTCATATCTCTCATCTACCAAAAATTAATTCTCAAAATAATCGTCAAGGTTTAACTTCCCGATCAACTTAAATAAAATGCATATACTTCCTCAAAATTAGATACTCCACATCGAAATAAAAATTTAATCACTTCTAAAATCTTTGTAGCCTTAACTATGTTTAGTGAATCAAATTTAAATCCTCAATAATTTAACAACATAAAATCTCAACTCCTTAAAAATTCTGAAAATTTAAAATTTATTTCCACCTTTTATTTTATAACTCCTCAATGTACATATTAGTGCTCACGGTCTCTGATACTCAAGGTGCACTCAATACCTCTATTGTCTAGAACTGTGTACTAAATTTGTACTGCCCGAATCACTTGCACTATTACCTCCAATGATCAAAGTCATCATCAACTGTATTTTCTTTCATGATTTCAATTTATGTTAATTGGTATATCATCTAATTATCAACACACAGAGTGCTTACTGTTATTAACGTCATCCTTGACTAATCCTCGATATAGAATCATTAGCACTCTTGGTATTATATCACTAACTGCATTAATGGATTATCTCATCGAGCTCATTAGACTCATGATCACCTGTATCCTCTATAACACTCATGTTTTTTTACTCTCATGGGTATGTGTATGGTTCCTCATCTCGATGGTTGTATATGTATTTCCTTCAATCCTTTAAAGCCTATTAAACTAATCCGTGATACGCTTCACAACTTCCATTACTAATCCTGATATTTCTCTACTTATGACATCTCATTAAACCCTTTATGCATATACATTTCTTTAACATTTCCGATATCAATCATCAATTTGGACATCATGCTCCATAAATCCTTAACACAATTCCTGGATACTTAATCGTTTACATAGATCACTCAATTACATAATCATGATTATCCAGGACGGGTAACTGGCTCTGATACTAACTCTGAGAACTATCACTGATACTATATACTCTTCTCTACTTATAGTACTATAAGGACACTACTCCTAGAATCATTGGTACAAGGTACTATACTAAGGGCTAACTCTAGATTAAAGCCTACTGCTCACATGCCCAACTAAGAAACACTTACAACTCACTAGCAACACAGTCAATACTAATACAAGACACAAACAAAATTACAAGCCACTAATTACCATGCTTAACAAGAAATCCTCAAGGAATAGGAGCTCAAGACTGAATTGAGGACAGAAGGTATCTTTACTGTTAGTAAAGAAAGAAGTGGTGGAACAAAGTCCTGGAATAACAGAAATAGATAAGTCTTGAGATGATATTTTAAGAACCAATTTAGGATACAACCTGATAATCATACACGTCTGTCTGAAATCATGACACTCAGAATCCTCGCCACGCCAGTAAGCATAGATGCGATAAACGATAGGTTTCGTAACTAAGGTATGCACTCTATAATCATGTCGTCTAGAATCTTCGCCACGCCAACCGGTATGGCTGCGAAAGACTCTAAGCTTCATAACTATAGTATGTACATCCAAGTCAGGTTCCTACGTTCTCGTCACCACAGCTAATATGGCTGCGATAAATTCTAGGTTCCATAACCAAAGTAGACGTTTTACCTTCCTCACTGTCCTCATCAATATATGTCATCAGATGATACCATAAATCCTAGTCCGTAAAAATTCATCTCAATTTAAAATCAACTCAACAACGATACCAGGAATTAAAGTTAACAACTGGTCAACAAGAATCAAACTCGATAATGATACCGAGATTTTAAATTTTAAAACTGCTCAACAAGAATCAAGTTCAGTAACAACAAGCGAGAGCGGACGGAAACAAGGAAAGTTTTAAATTGAAAATAAGATTCTCATGGGGTTATCCCAGGAAATCTTTCAAGAATTTGTGATTGAGTATCCTCTCTCATCCTAGTATCCTATGTCCTATATTCTATAGCAGGTACGCAGTAGTACAACTAAGACGTCGCACTACCACGACATCGCACATCTCGCGAAGTCAGACCTGCATGGGCCACCACTAAAAACGTGTCACGACCCGCACCCGGTATAAGGGCACGAGAGCGTGGATACGTCCAGCCTACGCCGCAGCATCGGCGGTAGAACGCTGTCTAGGTCAAGTACTATCTAACAATCTCACGCTAGTATCCAACTCCATAAGGAGATTCGGATAATACTATAAAAATATTCACAACATACTCAATCACAACTACAGCACGATAGGAATTTGAAGAACAAAAGAGTACAACACAAGACTAATGATAAACAATCATACCTGTAATCAGTAACAACCGATTTCCCAAGTGTCAGAAACAAGTCCACTAAGGTCACAGTCTGGAAAAATATTTTCCAGTCAGGAAGGAGCAAAGTACATCTCTAAATAGCAGTTCTATATAAATGACATAAACTATGTAGCAGTTCTAGATGGAAACATACCAGATGCATGTATAGGTACGAGAAATGTACAAGAAAAGAAATATACTGGAAATACTGTAAGTAAATGCAGGAAAAAACAATATGTCCATGAGCAAGAATTCTATGACTAAGTGTGTGAGTACTAGCTTTAATATGTGATCGGCTTGGGAGCTTGATCAGGCTAGTTACATGTGATTAGCTATGATTCATGAAAGGTCAGGCTAACCGTTGGTTAGCTATGATGCATGGAGAGGTCAGGCTAATCACACGTAACAGCTATGAGGCATGGAGATGGTCAGGCCGTACCCGACGTGAGATGTGGGGTGAGCTATGATGCATGGATAGTTGGGTATGATCACATATCTACACTAAAATACTCCCCAAACCCCCGACTGGTATAGTAGATCCAATCATGGTACGCTATGGCACGGGATTCCCTAGGAAGGTAGCAAATCTCCCCGGAAATCAGTGTCTGTACACGCACAAGATAACAAGGAAAACAAGTCTTGTACAAGCTACACCATGAATAAGGAATAACATCTCATGACGAGATCCGCGTATACCAATCCGTGTAACCAACGTGTCGAGAACATGTATATTTACACTAGATACAGTGAACATAGGAGATATCATAAATTAGAAACTAATCAGAGAATGTACTTGCCTTGGGTCCTTAGCTGGTAAAACCAATGTCCTGTTCCAGAGTATCCCCTGGGTAAACCAACAGTCCTATAAACATAACACAAGCAAACCACATTCGCATCAGATGCTATACTAACACAGTCAAAATACTGGTCTCAGGGCCATGTCAGGCAGGGCACTAGTCAACTAGGGTCATCTAGTAGGGACACGTATATAATATACATTACACTTATAATACTTACAATATTTATACATGCACCAATTTAAATGTATTTACAATATATATATATATATATATCTTTTAAATACATATTTGATTTATACTAGTTGAACATTATATATGTATACTCATACATATGCTAAAATACCTTTTTAAAATATATATATATAAATACTAAATTGATTACATCTACTAGAAATACGTATTTACGTATATAAATCATTTCGAACTTATTTTGAACAATAATTTCAAATAAAAGTTTATCTATAAAACTAGAATTTATGTAAAAGCCAATAATTTTCATTTATGGTAAAATCGGTCACCGATCCAATAAACTAATTTTTGAACTCATTTTATTATTGAAACTATATTTTTTTATAATATTATAAAACCCAAGATTTATTATATTTAACATAATCAAAAACCTTTTAATTTAATACGTAAAAATGAACTAATTACATGAAATTTCTATACTAATTACATTAATTTACTAGACTAATTATAATTTCAATTAACTAATTATATAAAATAAACTAATTATATAAGTAACTAATTATATAAAATAACTAATGAATTAATTAACTACTAATTATGTAATTAGTTAATTAACTAAACTAATATATTTATTACTAAACTAAATTTAAACTAAACAAATTAAATGTTATTAAACTAATTACATAAATTATAACTAATTAAGAATTAATTAATTAACTAACTATATAATTTAACTACTAATTAAGAATTAATTCTGATTAATGATAATTAAGTGATTAATAGGAATATTAACTAATCTAATTATAAGTAAAACTAATAATACATTAGCTAAACTAATTTGTAGATAAATTAAACTAATTACTAATTAATTAAACTAATCATTAATTAACTAAACTAATTAAATAAAATAACTAATTTATTAAGAATTTACTAACTGGTTATAAATTAACAAATTAAATTAACCAAACTAAATTAATTTACTACTTATAAATTGACTAAACTAATAATTAATTAATTAGGCTAATTGTTAATTAATTAACTAAGTTTAACTTAATTAACTGTTACTTATACCCTTAACTAATGTATTCAGACTGAAAGAAAGGGAAAGGGGAAAAATGCTCACAGAGGGGATTTCCGTCGGTCGTCGGTGCGGGCTCGCCGAGGCGGTGGCGGTCTGCATCGACGGTGGTCAGCGGCGTGGGGCTCGACGTCGGGGAGACGCGGCGCTCGGGTCTGCAGCGGCGGCGTGGAGCTCGAGGCGGCGGCGGATCTTCTGCGGAGGCGACGACGGCTCCGGGCGGCGCTCGAGGAGGCGGTCGGCTCGAGGACGCGGTCGGCTCGAGGACGGTGGCGTTCGACGGATTTGGCGGTTTCCGGCGGCGGCTTCGACCCAGGGCAGCGACAGGGCGGCGACGGCTTCGTTCCAGCGGCGACGACGGCTCGAGAGTAGCGGCGGCTCGATCTAGGGTTAGGGCTTAGGGTCTGGGTGTCGGGGTCGTGTCCGGGGCTGGACACGGCGGTGGTGCAATGTGGATGTGTCCGGTGTTGGACACGGGTGATGCTGTGTACAGTGGTGGATGTGGAGGTGGTGTCCGGGTGTGTCGGACACGGAAAAGCTGGTTGTAAACTGTAAATCTGGACACAGGAAATGAAATGGATACGGTGGGACACCCGGGGTCGGACCCGAGGCCATCACGGCTGACACGGTGATGCTGGACACACGGACACGAGCACACGAGATGATGGTGATGGCTTGTTGGCTTGGGAATTGTGGAGGCTAGCTAATAATTAGGAGATTAGGGTTTTTGGGAATGGTGAGAAGGAGAACTTAAATAGGGAGAAGGGTGTGGGATAAAGGGTTGCGGGTTGGCCCAATGATGAATGGCCCGGAATTAAATATAAAGGGGCTTTTCATGTGGGAAGAATGGGGCGTGAATGGGAGACGGAAAACGATAAATTAAATAGAAAAGAAATTTAAGAAAAAATGTTTTTAAGAAGCTTTTAATTAGCTACTAATTAACTCATTTTTCAAAATATTAGGAAGTATGTAATTCATTTATTTACTATCCCAATAAAAATCTATTTTATTTTATCAACTAGTCTTTGGAATAACTATTTAGTCAAAACAATAATTTTATGACTCAAGCCAATAAATATTTGAAACTAGAAATATATATTATTATTTATTTATTTATTTTGTAATACATCGTCATTTAGGAAAAATGATTTTTATAAAGATTTTTAAATTACCTTCTAAAATCAGACATCGTTCAAAATCAAATAAAAATTTTCAAGGAGAAATATTTTATAAAACTTGATATTTTAAAATAAATTAAAATCTAATTATTTTGGAAATTGGAAATCGGAGGTTACAATTGTAATCTCTTATTTTTCTTCTTGAGTGTGGTGAGGGGAGTTAACCTATTAGGGCAAAGGGTTTTAACATTAGTTTTGTCAATCTTGTAATTTTACTTGAGTTATAAAGGTTATAATTTTTTCATGTGACGTAGTCACTACCATATACTTATTTTTATCTGTGCTTGGTGTTCTTTGACAGGGGTTTATTATCTCAGGTGGGATGGCCTAAAATTTTTGCTGTGGGCACTCTCAGACACGGTATCGAATCACTTGTAGGACGTGTCCAATTCTCAACAGTAAGCACCTTTATATACATGGACCTAATAATATCAATCAGACCACTTTGTATAGACACCAAGAATTCTTCCCTTGAGTATAACATAGTAATTCTTGTTTTCCAATATAGGATGCAATTAATCCAAATTAGGAATGAAAGCAGGAAATAGAAAACTTAAAATACATAATACTAGTAGATGTCAAAAGTAGTACAAAATATAGTCCTCACCATAAATATTACACATATTTTTGGGCTAACAGATGCCCAAAGTTAGAGGAGCAGTACAGGTGGAACATGCTATTCAGTGTTCTTGCACAAAAATATTACATACTTAATTTCTGAGTTAAGCTTACTATTACTCATTAATATACAAAACTGCAGATATGTTAAACTGTAGTCAGATCAAAACCATGGGATTGGCCAATAGACAACTAGGGGGGGCAGCAAAACATGATCCAACTAATCCTCATTTGATGAAAGAAACATCCCATATTTGAATTTTCTAACCCATTTGATGCGTCATGCTAGAGGAAAACCTACAAACCTCTTACCATCACAATAATTATGAATAAGATAATCATAAGAACCATTCAAAAATTCCTCTTCAAAGTAGTCCCCTAGATCCCATACTCTAGTACTCAACTTCTCAACATGAAATCCCATAAAACCCGTCTCTAGTGCATCACAAATTACTTTCAAAAAGCTTACCAAGTTAGGCATGTAGTCATCTGCCAACTCTCTACGATATTTCATACTCGATGATTGTGAGAATTTTGACCTAGTTATCATCTTAGTTGGGGTAGAAGATTTACTAGGTTCAATGTTTACCCCTATAGGCTCCTCATTCACATCATCAAAATTAACAACATCCTTCTCATAACTACCATATTGTTCATAGCATGATCTAGATTGACTGCCAGTAGTACGATCATCCCCACATACCACCCTCAACAAATCATAATTTCTTATGGGTTTGTTGATGCATGGACATAACCTTGATTTAGCCTATAGACAAAATAAAAAAGCACATTAGTAATAGAAGCTAAGTGACCAAAACACAAACAGCAAATAAGGCATAAAATTGTGTCAAGTAGGCAAATGAAATAAGATTATAAATTATCCTTAGAAGGATAAAAAGTTGAATAACCACTTAGCAAAACATGGTAGAATAAAGAAGAAAACAAAAAAACTAGATAAGTAGTGGCTTAGATTTAGGAAAAGGTATTCTCATTGGCAAAAATAACAACATTTTTTACCTCTACAAACCTCTAATGTGATGAGGAGTGCAGACAACCTTGTAGATTGCTGCCTCTTTAACCCATCACAAAAGAGATAAAATGCTACAAAATCCATAGAAATTGGGTAATACAAAACCCTTAATTTTCCCTATCATCACTGCCTAATTACAATAAAAAGGACAAATATAATCATAAGAACTCAGCAAAACAAAGTAGAAATGAAGAAGATAACAAAAAATAGATAAATAATAGCTCTAATTTAGGAAAAGTTATTCTCACTGACAAAAATAACAATATTTGTTACCTCTACTACTTCTCATGTGATGAGGAGTACAGAGAACCTTGTAGATTACTACCGTCTCAACCCATCACAAAAGTGGTGGAATGCTACAAAAGTCACTATAAATAGGGAAATCCAAAACCCCTATTGCCTAATTACAATAAAAAGGACAAATATAAGCATAAGAACTCAGTAAAACAAAGTAGAAATAAAGAAGGCAACAAAAAATAGATAAATAATGCCTCATATTTTGGAAAAGTTAATCTCACTAACAAAAATAGCAATATTTGTTACCTCTACAAACCTCTTATGTGATGAGGAGTGCAGACAACCTTGTAGATTGTTGCCTCTTTAACCCATCACAGAAGAGGTAGAATGCTACAAAAGTCACTAAAAATTGGGTAATACAAAACCCTTATTTTTTTCCCATCATAACTGCCTAATTATAATAAAAAGGACAAATATAAGCATAAGAACTCAGCAAAACAAAGTAGAAATAAAGAAGATAACAAAAAATAGATAAGTAGTGGCTCAGATTTAGGAAAAGTTAATCTCATTGGAAAAAATAGCAACATTTGTTACCTCTACAAACCTCTCATGTGATGAGGAGTGCAGACAACCTTGTAGATTTCTGTCTCTTCAACCCATTATAGAAGATGTGGAAAGCTACAAAAATCATTAGAAATTGGGTTATCCAAAACCCTCAATTTTCTCCATCATCATTGCCTAATTACAATGAAAAGGATAAATATAAGCATAACAACTTGACAAAACAGAGTAGAAATGAAGAAGATAACAAAAAATTGATTGATATTAGCTCAATATAATGTCATCTTCAGTTTTACTCTGCCTATCTTCTGTTTTACTCTGAAGATAAAGAAAAATTATTGTATCTGCCGTTATCTTCAGTTTTACTATGCCTATCTTTAGTTTTACTTTGAAGATAAAGCAAAAAATATTGTATCTGTTGTTATCTTCAGTTTTACTCTGTCTACAAACTTATTTTGTAAGAATTATGTCAGCAACATTATGTCAACTATTTAGGGCATGTTTGGTAAACTGAAAATCGCCTTGGATCATCCTCAATGTACACTATCAAGAACTACAACAATAAAATGGTATAGAACTACATAATACATTATTATAGTTTTAAGTCACTGCGAGACTAAAAATGATGTTTAAAACCAATGTCAAATGTGTTTTTCCTCATGTACACTACATCAAAAGAACCTAAATACCAGCAAGTAACAACATATTAATATATAGGGATAAAATAACTTTATGTATAGGAAATAAGCAAACAAACGAACATAGCTTTTATACTAAAAAACTAAATATGCTAAAAGATAAGGAATATTTTTCATATCTATAATACAATGGTATAGAACTACCAGATCCAAATAAAAAATTAGACTACTTTAACAAAAAACTATACATGTAAAAGAAGAATAAAAAATCTAAATATTGAAAATAACTATACATCAAACTTAAATTGTACAGATCTACAATTTTTTTTAGAAGAAAATAACTTTTTTGGTTTTTAATATGCTGGATCATAGAGAATATTCTCCAGATCTATACTAAAATAGTTTACAACAATAAGATATGAAGAAAAGACTAAAAAACATCAAGAAAAATCCTAGATGTACAAGATCTGAATAAAAAATTTTAGAAGTTATAGATCTACAAGATCTGAAGAAAAAATATACATAAATCAAATAAAAAATACTCGATCTAGAAGAAAATATGATAAAACCGGAGAAAATATGTACCCATCTATAAATAAACAAAATAACTATAAATCAAACTTTAATATGTGCCGATCTCTAATTATTTGACAAGAATATAACTTTTTGTAACTTTTAATATGATGGATCATGGGGAAAATTTTCCAGATCTATAATAAAATTGTTTACAATAATAAGATCTGAAGAAAAGACTACAAAACCACAAGAAAAATACTAGATCTACATGTTCTGAAGAAAAATGTTCAGATCTATAATAAAATGTTATAGATCTACAAGATCTGAAGAAAAACAAATACACTAATCGAAGAAAAAAATACTAGATCTAGAAAAAAAATATTATAGAACCATAAAAAGTATGTACCCATCTATTAATATAGAAAATAACTATATATCAAACTTAAATATTTACCGATCTATAATTTTTTGACAAGAACATAACTTTTTTAGCTTTTAATATGCTGGATCATGGGGAAAATTTCTCCAGATCTATAATAAAATGGTTTACAATAATAAGATCGGAAGAAAAGACTACAAAACATAAAGAAAAATACTAGATCTACAAGATCAAAAAAAAATTTTAGATCTATAATAAAACATTATAGATCTACAAGATCTGAAGAAAAAAATACACAAATCGAAAAAAATAATAGATCTAGAAGAAAATATTATAGAACGGGGAATAATTGTTCACATATATATAAATCCCAAAAAATTAGAGAAATTTAGAGAAAAATAAAGATTTAGACATGCATACAGTCGAGGTGACGCGAACCGAGAAAGGGGTGACCGCAAACCAACGGCTGCAGTAGCACTTCCAGTGTGGAAAGGGACAGAAGGAAAGTCGAGAGCCTATACGCGCAACTTTTCTCACATATCCAAGTGTGGAGAGAGAAAATGGAAAGGGGAAGACCAGGGGACAGGAACTGAGCGTCTCTTTATCTCTCCAAAACCTAACTAATTTACTCTTCAACTAAACAACGAGAGAAGTGGAAAGTGGCCCACTTTCCATAGAAAGTTAAAATCCAAGCCAACTTTTAGTTTACCAAACAGGCCCTAAGGGGACATCATCAATCCGACGTATCAAGATATAAGTTACTTTTTATAATCAATAACCCATAATACACACAATGTCATTACCCAATTCATTGAGGTTGTTGACCCATAATGAATCTCATTCTTTTATGAGTCAAATTAATGCACTCTGTATATACATGTTTGTTATTATATCCGAATTAAGAGCATAAGCATCCATAATAACAGAGGTGTTTGTTTTCTTATATAGTCAGTACAAAGAGAACAACCTCAAGTGGTCATGTTCAATACACATAAAGTGTACTAGTGTAAATCTATAGTCAAGATAGATTAATATCAGATTACAGTATAATCTTACTAATAGTGTCACGCCCCAGTTCCAAAATATATGGAACTAGGTCACGTGGCAATAGCCAGCTGTCACATCTCCGTGAATATCCTAATTTAATGGATCCAACAAAGAGTGCTACGCTGTCCTAAATACTAACATGTCCCATATCAGTCAATAACAGGTAATCTAATCTCATCCACAATATAAAGAGCAAGAAATACTAATAAACTGCTGGAAGATAAACACCAGTCTCAAGATATCATAGTACAACCAATAATGTCTGGTGGGGACAAACCCACAACTATGACAAAATAAAGTACTGAAATGAAAGATAAAAGATACAGACTAGGGCATCGGCTGACTAGATAATGATGCACCCAATCCTATGCAAAAATCCTACCAACTAATCATGAAAACTCTGACGGTAGCACCTCTAACTCCTCAGCTGTAGCGTACCTCATCTCCTGTCCTGGGCCGTACACTGTGGGATAATATGCCTCGTCCAAATCTGGAAAGGTACCAGGTCCTCAGAGGGACGTAACAAGATACATAGAAGCATGCCATATATAAATACTGAATAAAATAAATACAATGATGGTGTGCTAACTAACTTAGTGAATGTAATATGAGAACAACTTTGGTATGTATGGGTAGGCGTAGGCATAACGTCCAACACTCTGAAGAGCGTGGTATCTGTAACATCCATCATTCCGAAGAATGAGGTATCTGCAATATATATATATACGTCCGTATCACTCTGAAGAGCGTGGTGTCTGCAATAAAGGAAGTCACCGGATCCGTGGCTCATCCGGATACTACGAAATCCAGTGTGTGTATCCCATAAGCCTATTAGTTGTCCTCTCCACCCAATATAGATATAATTGTCGAATACTCGACGTGCGTACCACGTGTCTATATGCCAGTCTCTAAAATAAGATAATCCTGAGTTACGTACTAACCGTGATACATGTCACACGTACCGATAGCTAGTCGAATACGTAGACCCGCATCCCAATATGAATGTCACAGTTAATACGTGTAAAAGTGTCAGGTCTTGGAAGATATCAACGTATCCTCCTAACTGGGGTGAGTCTACTAGTGACCAAGTCAAGTATACTACAACATCGATGTATTCGTCGATAGCACCCGAGTTAATCTTGGACGCACACAGTCATATGAAATAAGCAATAAAACATTATACAACATATGCAATATTTAAGTTAGATAGTAAGTATGGCAAGGTATCTTGCCTGGGTCCTGAAGCTATGAATGCCAATAGCCTGCTCCTACAGTATCTCCTGGCTGGTCCAGTGACCCTAAATACACAATACAATATAGCAAATACTGACATCAGACACTAAGAAATATATATACACACTATTACGACGCTACTCTTGGGTGTTGTCGCAAGTTCACGGTTGATCGAATACAGCATCACGTGTGCACGTAGCTTAGGTGTACACGTATTTTGTCATTGGTTCATGTGCCTCGAGACATTAGTTCTAATTTATGGTTTTACAAAAATTATATTACGTCTAATACAAATTCTGGTCCTTACCTTTCTATATTCAGTATACTTGGTTTGTCCAAGTTTTTATTGATGGGTTTACAAGTCATTTATAACAATTTCTGTTATGAGGACATTTATTGAGTTATTAATTACTACTTATTAGTCGTCTAAGCAATATGGTTAAGCCTTCACATATCCAAAATTTAGGGTTTTTTATTTGTTAACTCGTGTCCAAGCAATGACATGACACGACGGCATAATGAAGTTAACTAATGAACGATACTTATTACCTGGTCGTGGTCGAGTGGGGTCTGGCTCATCCGCAGCTATGCTCCGGCGTGTGTGGAACTCCGGCCGACGGCGGCTGGCAAGGCAGTAGGGGCGGCGGCAGCACTGTTATAGTCGCAGCAGCGGCGGCAACGGTCTGGATTGGCGGGTACGGCATTGGAAGGGAAGTCGGGTCTAGTAGAAGGTCGAAGTCGAGTGGGCAGGGTCGATAGTAGGCGGGCAACGGTGCTGGTTGGTGTCCGATCGAATTGGCCGGCTGTAACCTCCGATTTCCAATTTCCAAAATTTTTAGATTTTAAATTATTTTAAAAATATCAAGTTCTATAAAATAATTCTCCTTGAAAATTTTTATTTGATTTTGAACGATGTTTGATTTTAGAAGGTAATTTAAAAATCTTTATAAAAATCATTTTTTCCTAATTGACGATGTATTACAAAAATAAATAAATAATAATGTATATATATTCTCTAGTTTCAAATGTTTATTGGCTTGAAATCATAAAGTTAGTTATTTGATAAAAATTAATTAAAAGACTAGTGTTTCTTCATAATAAATTTTATAATTAATTGGGGTAGTAAATAAATGAATTACATACTTCCTAATATTTTGAGAAATGAGTTTAATTAGTAGCTAATCGAAAGCCTCTTAAAAACATTTTTTCTTAAATTTCTTTTCTATTTAATTTATCGTTTTCCGTCTCCCATTCACGCCCCCATTCTTCCCACATGAAAAGCCCTTTATATTTAATTCTGGGCCATTCATCATTGGGCCAACCCGCAACCCTTTATCCCACACCCTTCTCCCTATTTAAGTTCTCCTTCTCACAACTCCCTAGAAACCCTAATCTCCTAATTATTGGCTAGCCCCCACAATTTCCCACAAGCCATCACCACCATTTTTTTGTGCTCGTGTCCGTGTGTCCAGCATCACCGTGTCAGCCGTGATGGCCTCGGGTCCGACCCCGGGTGTCCCACCGTATCCATTCATTTCCTGTGTCCAGATTTACAGTTTACAACCAGCTTTCCGTGTCCGACACACCCGGACACGCCCACAGTACATCAGATTTCTGTGTCCTGCCCCGGACACGTCCCCACAGAGCACCACCCTCGTGTCCAACCCGGACACGTACACAACACCATCCCCGTGTCCGGCAGCCCGGACACGACCCCCCTGACAGTCAGCACCCTAAGCCTAGATCAGGCCGCCGCCGGTGAGCGCCGCTGAATCAAGCCGCCGCGTTCGAAACCGCCGCAGATCTGTCGAGCACCCGCCGCCGTCGTTGGCCGCTGGTTCGTCGAGCTCCGCCGACGCCTCCTCGATCTGGCCGCCTGCAACCACCACCTCGAGCTCCCCGTCGTCGAGCCCTCGCTGAGCCGAAGCCGCCTCCCCTCGAGCCGAGCACCGCCTCGAAGCCGCCGCTGGAACGAAGACCCGCCGACCGCCTCCTCGAATCGAAGCCGCCGCCTCGGATCTGGAGCCGCTGCCACCGCCGCCTCGGATGCGCCTCGAGCCGCCGAGCTTCGATCGGGCGCAGCCGTCTCGAGCTCCACGCCGCTGCCGCCTCGAGCTCCACGCCGCTGCCGCCTCGAGCACCACGCCGCCGCCGCCCTGCCCGGCGGACTTCTCCTCCGCCGACGCCGGAGACCATCGTGAGCCCTTCCCTCTCTTTCCCTCTTCCCCTTTTTGTTTCTGTTCAGTGTATAATCAGTTTATGTATTAGAGTAGTTTATAATTAGTGTTTAATTAGCTTAGTGTGTAGTTAATTAGACTAATGGTTAAGTAACTAATCCATTAGTATAATTAAAATTAGTTTAGTTATGAATTTAGTTTTATTATGTGTATATAATTAGTTAATTAATTTAGTAAATTAGCTAATTAGTTTGGTTAATTAATTAATTAGATTAATTAGTTTAATTAGATTATAACATTAGTTTAGTTAATGATTTGATTAGTTTAGAAATTGTTTAATCAGTGAATTATTTAATCAGTAAATTATTTATAATTAGTTAATTAATTAATCATTTAGTTAATTGAATTTATAATTAGTTTATTTTATATGGATTAGTTTATTTTATATTAATTAGTTATTTTATATAATTAGTTTATTTCATATAATTAGTTTATTTTATTAATTAGTTAGTTATAATTAGTTTAATTAATGTGTTAGTCTAGTAAATTCATGTAATTAGTTTAGTAAATACAACATAATTAGTTTTATTGTTTTAATGTGTGAAATTAGCTATTTAGTATGTGTAAATTTAGTTATGTAATATTTAAAAGGGTTTTTGATTATGCAAACATATAATAATTTTGGGGTTTTATAATTAATTAAAAATATAGTTTTAATAATAAAAATAAGATAAATTGGTTATTTGGACTGGTAACTGAAATAACTAGAGATTTATAAATATGATGGCTTTTACATAAATCCTAGTTTTTATAAATAAACTTTTATTTGAAATTATTGTTCAAAATAAGTTCGAAATGATTTATATACGTAAATACGTATTTCTAGTATATGTAATCAATTTAGTATTTATATATATATATACTTTTTTTTAAAAGGTATTTTAGCATATGTATGAGTATACATATATAATGTTCAACTAGTATAAATCAAATATGTATTTAAAAGATATATATATATTGTAAATACATTTAAATTGGTGCATGTATAAATATAGTAAGTATTAATAAGTGTAATGTGTATTATATACGTATCCCTACTAGATGACCCTAGTTGACTAGTGCCCTGCCTGACATGGCCCTGAGACCAGTATTTTTGACTGTGTTAGTGTAGCATCTGATGCGAATGTGGTTTGCTTGTGTTATGTTTATAGGACTGTTGGTTTACCCAGGGGATACTCTGGAACAGGACATTGGTTTTACCAGCTAAGGACCCAAGGCGAGTACATTCTCTGATTAGTTTCTAATTTATGATATCTCCTATGTTCACTGTATCTAGTGTAAATATCCATGATCTTGACACGATGGTTACACGGATTGGTATACACGGATCTCGTCATGAGATGTTATCCCTTTTCATGGTGTAGCTTGTACGAGACTTGTTTCCTTGATATCTTGTGCATGTACAGACACTAATTCCCGGGGAGATTTGCTACCTTCCTAGGGAATCCTGTGCCATAGCGTACCATGATTGGATCTACTATACCAGTCGGGGGTTTGGGGAGTACTTTAGTGTAGATATGTGATCATACCCAACTTTATATGCACCATAGCTCACCCCACATCTCACGTCGGGTGCGGCCTGACCATTTATATGCTCCATAGCTGTTACGTGTGATTAGCCTGATCTCTACATGCACCATAGCTAACCAACGGTTAGCCTGACTTTATATGAACCATAGCTAACCAACGGTTAGCCTGACTTTATATGAACCATAGCTGATCACATGTAACCAGCCTGATCAAGTTCCCAAGCCGATCACATGTTAAAGCTAGTACTCACACACTTAGTCATAGGTTTCTTGCTCATTGACATATTGTTCTTTTCCTGCATTTACTTACAGTATTTCCAGTACTTCTCTCATTGTACATTTCTCGTACTTATACATGCATCTGGTATGTTTCCATCTAGAACTGCTACATAGTTTATGTCATTTATATAGAACTGCTATTTAGAGATGTACTTTGCTCCTTCCTGACTGGAAAATATTTTTCCAGACTGTGACATTAGTAGACTGGTTTCTGACACTTGGGGATTGGAAGTTAAGGATTGCAGGTATGTTATGTTATCATTAGACTTGTGCTGTATTCTTTTATTTCTTCATTTCCTATCGTGCTGTTGTTGTGATTGAGTATTTCTAGATTTATTTTAGTGTTATCCGTGTCTCCTTATGGAGTTGGATACTAGTGTGAGATTATCTAGATAGTACTTGACCTAGACAGCGTTCTACCGCCGATGCTGCGGCGTAGGCTGGACGTATCCACGCCCTCGTGCCCTTATACCGGGTGCGGGTCGTGACACCGGCTAGTAGCGGTCGATATATGGTGAGGGGGATGGTTGAAGATGGCTGCGACGATAGTGACCGGCGGTGGTACAGTCAGCCGTGAAGGGGGTCAGGTATCGAGGGTTGGGATGGTGGTGGCTTGAAGCGGGTGTCTGGTCGGAGAAGGAGGGGCGCGGGTTCGAGAGGGTTGAGGTGGATAGTTGATGAGAGGGAACGACGGTTGGCAGGTGGCTTGGGGTGGTCCGACGTCGAGGGGGCGGACTGAGGTAATAACGGGGTGTTTTGCAAAGTCGGAGGAGGAGGGCTCAGTTTGAATAGTTTGGCTAGTATTTCCTCAAGGTAATGAAGAGAAAGGGGTTTTAGGGTTTCTAATGAGAAGAATGTATATTTATATGGTGATGGAGTTTGTGGCCTGGCCTCGAGATTTGGGCCTGTCCTGTCTTGTTGGGGTGGGGCTGGTCCACGTGGAAGAGTGCAGGTGGGATTGGTCAGGCTTGTTTGAGGTGAACTTGACCTCAAATTTAATTAAATTAGTAAATACAAGGTGTTCTCTATGGAATATTGTGTAGCTAAGTCAAAACGCAATAACGAGTATCTATTGCTGCACAATGGTCAGAGGGGTAGTCTGGCATGTCTAAAAGATGTCCGTAACATTGGGTTGAAGGTAAATATCAGTGTGGCTTTCCAACCTCGTAGCAACGGCACGATATAATAAGACATATAGTCGTCGCATATTAATCCTAATTAAATCCAATTATCCCTAGTCTCTAGCTTTAAATCAAATTAATCTCTAAATTGGTTGAGGGGGTTTACAATCTACCCTTCTTAGAGCATTTCATCCTCGAAATTAAAATATACGCATGGAAAGAATTACTGACTGAATTTAAAATGCTAAAACGTACCTAGTCCTTTGAAGAGATGGGGATAGCGCTGTCTAATATTCTCCTCGCGTTCCCAGGTCGACTCTCCTGGTGCATGATGCCTCCATGCGACACGAACTAGAGGGATAGTCTGACCTTGCAATACCTTCTCGCTCCTGTCTAGAATCTCAACAGGATCCTCTTGGTATGATAAACTCGGGCCGACTGTGATCTCTGAATGGTCAAGTATATAACTCGGATCTGGTATGTACCTCCTTAACTGAGATACATGGAAGACATCATGTACTCCTTTCAAAGTCTGCAGCAAGGCTAACCTGTAAGCAACCTCTCCGACGCATTCTAATACGTCGAATGGTCCGATGTACCTCAGACTCAGCTTTTCTCTGCCTCCGAATCTGATAGTCCCTCGAGTAGGCGAGATCTTTAGAAATACGTGATCTCCAACGTGGAACTCTAAGGGTCGTCGATACGTATTTGCCTAATGCTTCTGCCTGTCTTGTGCTGCTCATTGGTGCCCTTGGATCTTCTTCACCTTTTCTACTGTACGAACAACCAACTCTGGTTCGAGAATCTATCTCTCACCTATATTACTCCAACATACTGGGGAACGATATTTCCTTTCATACAATGCTTCATAGGGAGCCATCTGGATGCTCGCTTGATAGCTGTTATTGTAGAAAAATTTGACTAGGTACAATTGGTCCTCCCATGATCCTCCAAAATCAAGCATGCATGCTCTTAACATATCCTCCAATATCTGAATGGTGTGCTCCGACTGACCGTCTGTCTGTGGGTGATACATTGTGCTAAACTTCAGACGGGTACCGAGACTCTCTTGCATACTCTGCCAAAAGTTAAAGGTAAACCTCATATCCTTGTCAAACACTATGCTAACTGGCACTCCATACATTCGCACAATCTTTCTTATGTATATATCTGCTAAGACCTCTGTCGATTGCCCAACTCTGAAGGGTAAAAAGTGTACGAACTTAATGAGTCTATCCACGATTACCCAAACTGTATTACGACCACTAGGACTCCTCGGAAAGCCCGTAACAAAGTCCATAGTGATGTGCTCCCATTTCCATTCCGGTATCGGAAGCGGTTGAAGCAATCCTGCAGATCTCTGATGCTCAGCTTTGACTTGCTGACACACCAGGCACTTCGCTACAAAACGTGCTATCTCACTCTTCATTCTATGCCACCAGTAGTACTGTCTCAAGTCCCTGTACATCTTCGTGCCTCCTGGATGAATAGAGTAGGTCGAACTGTGTGCCTCTGTCATCAACTACTGTCGAAGTTCTCTATTTGGAACATAGAGATGATCTTCATATCTCAAGGTTCCGTCTTCATGTATACGTACTCATATCTGTAATCCAGCCTCTGTCCTCTGTCTAAGCCTCTGAAATCTGGCATCTGGCGGCAAAGCAGCCTTGATTCTCTCCACCAATATCGATTGGAACTGGAAACTCGACAACTGTCCGTCTATTCTGGGTATAACAACCTCTATACCCATCTGCTCTAGATATCTCAATAGGTGTTGTTGCGTAGTCAAGAAGAATGCTATAGGTCTTCTGCTCAAAGCGTCAGCTACTACGTTGGCCTTTCCCGGGTGGTACTGCAGCTCAATCTCGAAGTCTGTCATTACCTCGAGCCAACGTCTCTGCCTCTGATTAAGGTCCTTATAGGTGTAGACGTACTCCAGGCTCTTATGATCAGTGAATATTTCTACTCTCTCTCTCTCTCCATATAAGTAGTGCCTCCAAAGCTTCAAGGCAAAGATCACTGCTGCAAGCTCCAAGTCGTGAGTGAGATAGTTCTTCTCATGTATCCTCAACTGCCTAGAGGCGTAAGCCACAACCTTCCTATGCTGCATCAAGACACATCATAATCCTTTTCCGGATGCATTGCTATAGATCACAAATCCTTCGGGTCCAGAAGGTATGGTCAAGATAGGGGCTATAGTCAAACGCTTCTTCAGCTCATCGAATGCTTTCTGTCACTGTTCTGTCCAAGTGAACTCCTGCTCCTTACGGGTCAGGCGGGTCATCGGCTCTGCAATCTTCGTAAAGTTCTCCACGAACCTCCGGTAATATCCGACAAGTCCTAGGAAACTTCTCACCTCTGAGACATTGGTAGGGGTTGGCTATGTCTCTACTGATGAAATCTTTGTCGGATCTACTGAAATGCCCTCTCCTGAGATGACGTGTCCAAGGAAAGCGACACGATCCAGAAGAAACTCATACTTGCTCAGCTTGGCATAAAGCCTCTCTCTCCTCAGTGTCTCTAACACTAGTCTCAAGTGCTCTTCGTGCTCCTCGTGGCTCTTCGAATACACCAAAATGTCGTCGATGAAGAATACCACGAACTGGTCTAAGTATTGGTGGAATACTCTGTTCATCAAGTTCATAAATACAGCTGGCGCATTTGTTAGTCCAAAAGGCATCAGTAAGAACTCGTAGTGACCATAACGAGTCTTGAATGCTGTCTTTTGAATGTCTTCTCTTCGCACCTTTACTTGATGATAACCCGATCTCAAGTCGATCTTTGTGAACACCACTGCTCCTGTCAACTGGTTGAATAAATCGTCAATCCGCGACAGAGGGTACTTGTTCTTGATGGTCAAAGCATTATGGGATCTGTAATCAATGCACATGCATACTGTTCCATCCTTCTTAGGTACAAACAACACTAATGCTCCACAGGGTGATGCACTAGGACGGATAAATCCCTTGCTCTACAAATCCTCTAATTGTAGCTTCAGCTCATCTAACTCCTTCTTCGCCAATCGGTATACATTAGAAGATACCGGTGCTGCTCCGGGTACGAGCTCAATGGTGAACTCTACGTCTCTATCTGGTGGTAAGCCTGGTAGTTCTTCGGGGAAAACATCCTCAAATTTTGTAACTATTGGTGGTGGTACCATCTCCATAGCCATGTAAGCTCCAGCTATCTATCCTACTCTTTGTTTGACGGTCCCTCGCATGTACTCGAACTCTGGTTGATCTGGGGTCTAAAAGTGATGCTATCCTTCTGGCAGTCCAGCACAGCATTATACTGGCTTAACCAGCCCATGCCTATCACAACATCAAAGTATGACATAGGCAATACTAAGAATTGCGCTCTCATCTCTCTACCACATACAACTACCGAGCATGTTCTGATAGTGCTGGTAACTAGCACGATACCTCCTCCGGTAAGAATCTTCCAACTCTTAGGTAAGCCTAAAGTCGCTACTCTATGCATTGCTATGAATCTATTAGATATAAATGATAATGTAGCTCCAAAATCAAATAATATAGATGCAGGTAATGTTGCAACTAAGATGGTACCTGTGATAGCTTCCCCTTCTGTTTCTTCTTCAATAGCTGCTAATGCAAAGGCCTATCCGTGCCTCTGCCCTCCGGTCTGCTGTCAGGCTCGATCAAACTGTGCCTGTTGTGGGGCCAAAGGTGGTCCCCTCTAGAATCCTCCCGATGCTGGTGGATGTTGACCTCCTGGTGGGGGTAGTATCCTCGGGACTGGTGCTGCTGGCCTCTGTATGGTCTGGGGTGCTGCATCTCTGCACTGTAGGCAGTCTCGGGCAAGGTGCTGACTTGCTCCACATATTATGCATAATCCCAGCTTCTTCCGACAATCTCTAATGACGTGTCCCTTCTTTCTACAATGGTGATAAGTCGAAAGCTCCTGTTGTGGGTATGGCGCTGCCCTCTAATGTGTTTGTGCTCCGGGACGACGGATCGGTGTTTAGGATAATAAACGAGAAAAGATTTGATGAATGCAGGAAATGAGGTCTTGTGCGAAGACCCGCCCTTCTTTTATGTTTACAAACAAGATTATACAAATTTGATCCTACACGAGGATGACTAAGTACAATTTATTTAATCTGGATGAATATTGCTATAGGTGTCTGATCTGCAGTCGATCACTTTAGCCCTTGGACCACACGATGTTGAAGAAGTGCCGTGGAAGACAGGTAACAGCTTCAAGGGTTGCTAAAGAGGGTGGATGCCCGATGCCAAAGTCGTCGATCCCTTCTCTTTGCCTGAGCTTTGGATTCTCCTCTCTCCCTCTCTCTCTCTCTCATCTTTTTCTCTAATTTCTCGACCTTGTTCCTCATTGATAGAGGTCTCTATTTATAGAGTTTTAGTGACAACGACCACACAGTCGGCATAGAAACCGAGTAGTGGAAAGTATATCACCCTTTTACACGACAGTTTAAAATAACCAATGCCTGCGTATAAATGACCTTTTGAGTGAGCATGTGACACGCGTCCAACTAAGGGACAGAATGCGTATATCTGCTACGAAGATCACGACATAAAAGCCACATAGGTAGTTATCCCTTGTGTATAAGAGGTTGGCGTAGAAGCCAAATGACTCTCACCATGGCATAGAAGCCAAGTAGGCATAGAAGCCGAGTAGGCATAGAAGCCAAGTAGGCATAGAAGTCGAACAGGCGTAGAAGCCGAGTGGTCATAGAGGCCGAGGAGGCGTAGAAGCCGAGTGGGCATAGAAGCCGAGCAGGCGTAGAAGCCAAGTGGGCATGGAAGCCGAGTGGGCATAGAAGCCGAGCAGGCATAGAAGCCGAGTGGGCATGAAAGCCGAGCAGGCGTAGAAGCCGAGACGATGTGGACATTTTTAGCCAGAATTACGGCTCTTGGAGATATAATAAAATCTCTTGCATTAAATGCAGAGATCTGCCCCCATCCTGTGCATTAAATGCAGAGGCCTATCTTTAAGATTTGCCATCATTTTGCTCATTAAATGCAGATACGCGCCTCGAATCCTGTACGAAGAGTGACTGCTGATGTGGCAGTCTATTTGCCTTCTACGGAGCGTAAGAAGCTCACGACTGCTTGTGTAAAGCTGGACATCGTATTCCCTTATATGCGTAAGAGTAGTTTACGCAAAGGGGATGCCACTAAACGACGGTTTGGTGACATTTAATCAAATCTCCTGCATTAAATATGGAGATCCGCCATTATCCTGCTCATTAAATGAGGAGGCATAGTTTAAAGGTCTGCCACCCTTCTGTGCCTCAAGTGTAGAGACGTGCCTCAGGCATCTGTCAGTATTTCGGCGCTTTAAATGCAGAGACGTGCCTCGAGAAACTGTCATCGCTCTGCGCATTAAATGCAGAGACGTGCCTCGAGCCCTGTACGAAGTACAGCTTTTGATGTGGCAGGCTGTTTGTCTTCCGCGGAGCATAAACATCTCACATCTGCCTGTGTAAAATAAGGCAGCGTATTCCTTCGTATGTGAAAAAGTGGTTTACGGAAAGGAAATGGCAGTAAATGACAGCCTGGGTTACAGTGCCGCGCCATCATGATACCCGTCGCTTGGGTTATCGTGCTGTACTCTTTGTCAGGAGTCCAGACGTCAGGTTCATTACATGATCTGACAGGTTCATTTCAAAAAATACGAAGCATTTCTCGTACACTTCAATGCTGCGTTGAAAGCGGATGAGTTTTACGCTATATAGGCGATGAAGCACCCTGTTTACGCTAAAGCAGCCTGGATATTTTGCACTATACGGATGGTACTTGAGCTTATATTTTATGCTGTGCTCAGCGGAGAAGCTCTGTTGCAAGTCGATGGCTATGAGGTCATCTTTTTACGCTGCCCTGCACGAACGTATTGCGTATAGCTATCCGCGTATTTTTCATGCTTCTACAAGACCCCCTTCAAAGCTTTTAAATTCCTCATAATTTGAAATACTTTGAATGAAGCAAGAACCGTTCCTCGTAACTCAAAACGCTCTGAGTGGAGCCCGAAACGGTCAAGCCTGACACGTTCTTTCATGGCTGACTTTATGGCGGAGTTATTGGGGATCGGTGCTCTTTCTCGCCTATAAAAAGGCTGAGGAGTTCTCCTGTTCTTTCCATACTTCCTTCACCACACAGAGATGATGGCCGGAGTTTGTCGGGTTAATTTGAGGAAGAAGGAGATCATGCTCTTCCTGCATGTAAGGAGCCGAAAAAGACGGTGTCTTCGAGCAAATGTTCTCTGCAATGATGGATCATGGAAGGATATCATAGCCTCCTTTTCTCGGGATAATCAGTAACTTTGTATGGTGGTTCTTCGGGAGAGAAGAAGGGTCGAGTTTGACAAGGCAGCTTGCAAGTGGTGCCTTCTTCCGTTACCTCCGTGGCGCGGGATATAAGAAAGCAGAGTTACTATGCTTTTCTTCTGTTGACAGTATGGGTCTATGCCCAGTTCTGCATCCTTGTGCCACTGATCATCTTCTTGTTCATCGACTGTGGATGTCGATGAACTGCCATAGAAGAAGAGAAAGATCTTCACCAATGCGAGAACCTGGCAGAACAGATTCTGGGTACGATCTTCAGACGACGATGAGGAAGCCCTTTGTAGACGGGATTTCCCTCATATATAGTCATGAAAAATGAAGAAAAAACCCTTGTAGACTGGATTTCCCTCATGTAATCATTCTTTTAATTTTAATAAGATCATCTTTCTTCTTTGCATATAATCATGTTGCCATACTTTGCTGTGAAGTCTGAATATGTGTAGCTTTGACACGACTGATTCTTTACGCTGACTTTGTGTAGAAAGAGCGCTAGGTCCTGTCCCATATTTTACGCATAACTAAGGATGTGCAGAAAGCCGTTTAGCAGTCGAGTGTTCGAACTGTCCTGCTGTTTAGGAACCGCGTAGAATTCTGAACTGTTCTTTTACTTCTGATAAACAGAATTTTTGTTCAGACCGTCGTCTTCAAGAATGATTTCTCAAAAATCCCTTGGAACAGGGCGAGAACTGGCTATCAAACTGAGTCGCCATCTTGATTTTGTAGACAAAATATTCAGACTTGATTCTGGATGAACTTCGAATCGACCCATGAAGAAGAGTAATTTTCAATGTTGAACTCTGTATGCTTCGGGTACTTGGGGTATCTTGAGGTCAAGAAGGAGTATCTTCTGTGTGAACTACTGTAATTGACCGTCTTGAGAATCGTTCAGATGTACTGTACTGGCCTGCGCATCTTTCAGATGTGCGGAAAGTCATGGAGCGTGGAATCATAAGTTCGTTGCCGCTGAGCGTAAAAAGCCACCGAGCGTAAAATTATAGACTTGTAGTTCCTGAGCGTGAAGTCGTAGGTTTGTAGCCTCTCGAGCATAAAAGCTACCAAGCACAAAGGCAACCGGGCGTAAAACCATAGACTTGTAGCCATTGGAACGTAAAACCGTAGATTTGTAGCTGTCGAGCGTAGAAAACTCCTTGGTGCAGAACTGTAGATTTGTAGCTTCTGAAAAGAAAATCTTTCGAGCGTGAAGTCATAGATCTGTTGCCTCTGAGCGTAAAAAGCCACCGAGCGTGAGATAATAGATTTGTAGCTGCTGAGCGTGAAGTCATAGGTTTGTAGCCTCTCGAGCGTAAATGTCATGCCCCAGTCCCAAAAATATACGGAACTAGGCCACGTGGCATTGGCCAGCTGACACGTCACTAAGGGAATACCCAATTTAATGGACCCAAAGTGATGTGCTACGCTGTCCTAAAATTCTACAAGTTTAATTACAGGTAAATCTATCTCATCCACAAGAATAACAGGGAAAGTGCTGAATATATAGATGCTATATCTGAAATGTCATATACAACCCAGATAAAGTCAGGTGGGAACAATCCCACTACAAAAAGTAAGCAGAAGTGAAATAAGATAAACTAGCACAACATCCTCAAAATATGTAGCTCCAACTCCAGGTGTACTCAGGTAGACTCTGACGGCATCTCCTCTAACTCCATCTCAAGGGCATGTCCAGACTCCAGTCCAGGTCCAGGTACTGTGGGGTAGAATGTCTCAGCTAAACCTGGTCAGGGAACCAGGTCCTCAGAGGGACGTAACAAGATACAAGAAAATAACATGCCAAGTATGTAAATACTAAATTAAACTACTAAATAAAATAAATACAGGGTGCTAACCATCTAAGTGAATGCAAATTGAGACAACCTAATACGTATGGGAAATGTGTGGCTAGACATATGCTGACGTAATTCACCAATCTGTAGTGACAGGCTAGTATATGCCACATATGCCCCCGTTCAAGGGCACTATACAATTTTCCATCTACGATGAGAATGGTCACATGAATACATATCTATATCATCCGTATCACTCCGTCGAGTGCGACACATGGTAAAGAGGTGGGTGTCCCATACGTATTTTAGTTGTTCTCCCCTCCCAATGTAACTAAAGGTCAAGTCGTATATTTCCTGAATTATTCTAATCCGTGATGCGGTCACACGTACTAGTAGCTAGTCAACTACGCAGCTCGCATCCCAATATGCATTGCAACCTTGTTGCGTGTTCCCGTGATAGGGTCTAGGAGAGTATCAGGATATCCTCACAGTTGTTGGTAAGTCTGTAACTATTACGTTAATTTTCCTAAGTCAACGTATCTGTTGACTGTACCCAAGGCAATCTCAGATACATACAGTTATATATAATTTCAGGAGCAGTATCATATGACAATAATTGAATTTAAATAAGAACATTTAACAGTTAATATTTAAGCAGTAAAAAACTTGGCAAGGTATACTTGCCTACTCCCTGATAGTGTTGATAACCTGATCATGCAGTCAGGTTTAAGGTTGCTGGTGACAGGGGGTCACTGGCTGTGCTGAAGGTATTCTCTGTTAAAAATATACAGGTTCGTGAATTATCAGGGCATAATATAAAAGTATATATATCTACCTATGTATAATAAATAATATATATAGGATACACACTCACATATATATAGATATATAGTATATATATATACTTATAGATATAGTATGTAGTAGTAGTATATATATAGCATATATATATAGAAAAGAGAATGCAAGAATGTAAATTTATATAATAGCAGGGTATATCCACTGTCATAAATATTATAATATAATAATATTATCAGGGTGTATCCACTGATTATAATATAAATAAATTAAATGACAGGGCAGAAAGTAAATACATATACATCTATGTACTGCATAATATATATATATATAGATAATATATATATAGATAATATATATATATAAAAAGAAAATGACATTTGCAGGAATTTAAGTACAATATAAATGCTGTAATATCCAGCACTAATGCCAGGGTCTATATGTGACCACTGTTATATACAGTATTTATAATAATAATATTATCAGGGTCTATAGGTGACTACTGTTTATATATAATAATATATGAATTTAAAGACAGTGCAAGAATTTAAAATATACATATAAATATAAGCTGTATTATCAGCAATATTTATTAATAATAATTTCTAGTATAAATATAACATATAAATAATATGTTATATTATTTACAGTATTTATATTATATATAACTATATTATATATATAAATATATGAAACAGAAATAAAAGCATTAATAATTATTACCATATAATATAACTATATACATATAAATGCATACTATAATATATAATATGTAAATATATAATAAATAGATATTTATACTTAATATACATATATATAAATATATATGTATAATTATGTATAGATATATATCTATATATGTATATATACATAAATATATACATACATATATAATAAGACTATAATAATAATATAAAATATACTATATAAATACACTGTAGTATATAATAATATATATAATATATTTGTATAAATATTTATATACATATACATAGAAATACATATTAATATACCTATATATATACATTTATATATATACATATATATACATATAGGGATATATATGTAAATACATATATATTAGGGTTTTAATAATTTACCTACTGACAGGGGGCCCACTGGGCTTGCCGCCGGTGGAAGCACGGCGGCGGAGTCGACGGCGGCCGGCCGGAGGAGCAACGACAGTAGCAGTAGCTGCTAGCAGTAGCAGCAGCAGCAGCAGCAGCTTGCGGCAGCTGCAGCGCCGCGTGCGGTGGCGGGGGCGGCGGTGCAAGCTGTCGGGGTGGTGGAGGAGGAGGTGGCGAACAGGTCGGGGTGGGTGGAGGTGGTCAGGGGTGGCCGGAGTGGCGGTGGGAAGCGTCGGGGAGTAGTTCGGGGAGGATGACAGGGAGAGGCGGTGGTGGCTTGCGGGGGAGTTACCGACGGCGGAAGCCGTCGTGGGGCGGTGGGGGTAGGTCAGGGCGGTGGAGGAGGAGATGGCAAGGTGTTTGGTGGTGGTGGCGGTGGCCCAAGGTGGTCGGGGTGGCGGTGAGGAGCATCGGGGAGGGGAGGAGCTGCTGTCGGGCAGGGAGGGGAGGGGTGCTGCGGTGGTTCAGGGCGGCGGAGGCGGTGGTCGGAGAGGGTGGCGATGGACGGGGAGGTAGCCGAGGGAGGGGCGAGTCGAGTGGGGGTGGTCCGGCTGTGGGCGGTGACCGGAGCTGGCCGAGGGGAGCCTGGGAATGAGAGAGAAGGGGGTGTTTAGGGTTTATATAGATTTTAGGATAATGGCAATTTCGTAAATAAGTAGAACTTTGGGGGTATTTTGGTAATTTTGGATTTTTGGGATATTTTCAGCAGATTTTTCTGTGGGTCCCATGCCACCTATTGTCTAGCCAATAGGGTAATGCCATCTAACATGCATTTTGCATAAAAACCCTTGACTTTTCATAAATTGCATAAAAGTCCAAAAATTGGAAAATTGCGTAATTATGAAATTTGTCTGGAAAATCACCTGGTTCTAAAATTTACCAAAATTCACAGAATTGAGGGAAAAAGCTGGGGAGAATGTTTTGGACTGTGTGGGGTGAGTCTGGGCAGATGCAGGGTCTGATTTCTTAGGTGATACGGGTCACCGTATTTATTATTTAATAAATACTGCGCACGGTGTTCACTAATTATTTAAGGGCAGTTAGGGTCATAATTTTTCTACGGTGTCAATACGATAATTGTAATACAATTAGTGTAGAATATTATCGTATTTTTGGTTGGGCAAAACAGGTGCCTACTGGTCCTCAAATCTCTAGGATACAGAGGTTGGTAAAGAGCAGAAAATTAAATAGGGATTAAATACGTACGTTTGTAACGATATTTGTGTGACTAAAACGAAGCACAAAACGAGATTTCTGGGAGTTGCTAAAAAAATACAGAAAATGTAGTCTAGCAAGTCTAGGGCAGGGATGTGAATTTAGTTTAGGGTTAACAGCTAGTGTGAGGCCTTAATTAATTGTGTAAGGAACAGGTGCACAGTCAATAGAATATATAGTAAATAAATTTTTTTTTAAAAAAAGTTGCACTAATTCTAATTAACTAAAAATAATATTAAAATACTAAAATCTGGTCGAGGGAGTTTACAATCTACCCTCCTTAGAATATTTCGTCCTCGAAATAAAAACACACATATAATGAGAACGAAAGATTGATTAAGGACATAGATAGCTGAAGATTGATTTGAAATATTTGGACATACCCTGAACTGGAAATAGATCAGGGAAACATTATCGAATATCCTCTTCCCGTTCTCAGGTTGATTTGCCTGGTGCATGATGTTTTCATACCATATGAACTAGAGGAACGTAATACAACGTAAGGTAGGTAACAGAAATCATTCTACAAATAAGAACAGTGTTAAACTGCAATATAATCTACTAATAGGGTTTGGTAATTCCCCAAGAAACTATAGAAATGGCTTATAGAAATAATACACTTCATATTTATACTATATACGAGGTTTCTTCTTTCCGAAATAAGGAAAGACGGAAAACAGTAATCAAGAGTTCAAGGGGGTAATGGATTAGAAGTATGGAGATTCAAGGCGTTTAAAGAATTCAATGGGAATTGTCAAAGCAGTTGTGGATGGAAATGCTATTCTGGTACTCCTTATTCATATATTCGTATTAGCCTAGTTATGTAGCTGGTACGATATGCGCAGAGGTAAGTATATCTGTTTACTAATCACTATATATCTCAATCCATGTAAAGTAGTTATACGAAGAGCGAACCAAGTGCATTATGGTTGATCAGACCGTCATACACTGATTCTGAAATGTATTAATGTAGTACTCTAATAATACATATTTAATGAACAAGCTTGATAAAGAATAAGCTTGCAAAACTAGGCTATAATAGCAGAGCATAATTTAAGGTAGTATAGCAAATATAAGTACGCTAGATTAGGATATGAGAAGTACAAAACAATCCAAATTCACAAAAAGACAAGATTCTATAATCTCTAACTTCTAGTCTAGGTTGCTAGTTGACCCAAAAGAGGTGTGGTTTTCTAAGTTCTACAACCTTAATATATACTATAGGTTGTCCGCATTTAAGCACATGACTTGTATCCAGAGCGTACCTCTTTAATTGGAATATGTGGAAGACGTCATGTACTTCTTCCAATGTCTGAGGTAATGCTATCTTGTAAACAACTTCTTTGATGCGTTCCAACACATCGAAGAGTCTGATGTACCTCGAGCTTAGTTTTCCTCTTCTTCCAAGTCTGATAATTTCTCGGGTAGGTGAAAACACAAGATTAGAAGTTACTGACTATCCTAATAAGTCATGTATATCAAATCTAATTTGGAAACTACCTGTAGTATTCAGCTATTACTACATTCACATATTTTGAGCCTAACAATCAACGTCTAGCAATCTACCTAGATGTGTTTGCTTAATCCTGATATCCGAATGGGTAACTTGGTGGTCTAAGGATGACGCTTCTCTTCTTGTAGTCTAGGATAGTATGTGAACTTGGTTTAGCCAGTCCATGTCTAAGACAACGTCGAAGTTTGGTATTGAAAGTACCGGGAATCGCGTTCTCATTACGCTACTATACATGACTACTAGCATGCTTTAGTAATGTTGGTAACTGGAACAATGCCTCTTCCGGTAAACCTGACTATTTGCATGGGTACGAAACTACTAGATGTGAAAGACAGTGTAGCTCTAGAATCAAATATGCGGTTTGCTGGTAATAATGCAACTATAAGGGTACCTGAAATGGTTTCACCTTCCGGTTCTTCTGCAACTGCAGCTAGTGCAAAGGCCTGCTCGTGCCTTCGTCTAATGGTTTGTTGTCTGGCTAGGTAGTACTGCGTGTCTTGGGTGGCTAAGGGTGGTCCCCTCTGAAATCTTCCAGATGCTGGGGAATGCTGACCTCTAGTAGGAGGTTGCATTCTCTGGGCTGGTGCTGCTGGTCCTTGCCCAGTCCGAAGTGTTGCTTCTCTGTGTTGTGGGCAGTCTCTGGCCCTATGTTGATTATCTCCACATATCAAGCATAGTCTATACTTCCTTCGGCAGTTTTTGGCATAATGTCCTTTCCTGCCACAATAGTGACAAGTCGGAAGTTCCTTGTATTGATATGGCCCTGTCTTGTGTTGTGCCTGATTTCCCAGGTGACGGATTGGTCCTCCTGCTCCTGTCTGGTCTATGGCTGATATGGTTGGATTTGAGCATCTTGCTTCTCGGCCAATGGCTTCTTGTATCCTTGCCTCTGAAAGAACTTCTTCGTATGAAATCCTCGACTGTGCCGTAGTATACCCTTGGAGTTCGGGGGTAAGGCCGTGATGGAACTTTAGGGCCTTCTTCAGCTCGTTTGGAATCAGGATGGCACCGAATTGACTTAGTCGACTGAATTCTGCATCATAAGCGTCGACGGTCATATTTCCTTGTTCCAAATGCAGGAACTGGAAGTACAGTTCATCTCTGACCATGGCTGGGAAATATTTTGCATTAAAATATTCCAGAAATTGTTCCCAAGTATAGTTCTTGCCGGTGCTGCACTCGATAGATTCCCACCAGTGATGGGCGTTACCGAGGAGTAGGGTCCTTACTGCGGTTATCCATAGATCGGGGTGAAGTTGGGAACCTTCTAGCAGTATTTTCGTGTTGGAGATCCAGTCTGAGATCTCTTCCGGAGTTTTATTGCCATTAAAGGTTCTCGGGCTCATCCGGCTAAAGCCTCGAACAGTGCTAGCTGGTTGGACAGGGGCTGGTACTGGGGCAGCTGTCTTCTCCAGAACCGTTATTAGGCATTGTCTCAGGACTTCATTCTGTTGCCACTGAGCCTGCAATATGGTTTGGAACATCTGAGATTGTTCCTCAAGTTGTGGCATCAGGGCTGCGAGAATTGGAGGTGGAGGCAAAGGTATCTCCGCCTGCAGTGTTGGAGCCTGAGAAGGTTGCCCTTCTTGCTGGACTGGTGTTGCTTCCTGGGTCGGATCCTGGTGAAGGTACGAGTTTGTTGGATTGACCAGCATCCTTCTTGGAGATTGGTCTCTCGGGGTTGGTGTCCCTTGGACATCTGGCGAGAGGTCTGTTGCTTGGTCAGTTCCATTAATCGCAGTTTCCCCGGGTATGTCCATATTTCTGAAAAGAATAGAAAATTTTTGAAAAGTACGAAGGACTTAATAGATGATAATCAAGCAGGATACAATATTTATGGATGAAGTTAGTGTGGATGAGACCTAGTATTCCTATCCTATTGCAGGTTTGCTGAACATGATATCATGTTATTAGCAATTAACTCGACCTGCATGGGCCACCACTAAAACCGTGTCACATCCCAGTCCCAAAAATATACGGAACTAGGCTACGTGGCATTGGCCAGCTGACACGTCACTAAGGGAATACCCAATTTAATGGACCCAAAGTGATGTGCTACGCTGTCCTAAAATTCTACAAGTTTAATTACAGGTAAATCTATCTCATCCACAAGAATAACAGGGAAAGTGCTGAATATATAGATGCTATATCTGAAATGTCATATACAACCCAAATAAAGTCAGGTGGGAACAATCCCACTACAAAAAGTAAGCAGAAGTGAAATAAGATAAACTAGCACAACATCCTCAAAATATATAGCTCCAACTCCAGGTGTACTCAGGTAGACTCTGACGGCATCTCCTCTAACTCCATCTCAAGGGCATGTCCAGACTCCAGTCCAGGTCCAGGTACTGTGGGGTGGAATGTCTCAGCTAAACCTGGTCAGGGAACCAGGTCCTCAGAGGGACGTGACAAGATACAAGAAAATAACATGCCAAGTATGTAAATACTGAATTAAACTACTGAATAAAATAAATACAGGGTGCTAACCATCTAAGTGAATGCAAATTGAGACAACCTAATACGTATGGGAAATGTGTGGCTAGACATATGCTGACGTAATTCACCAATCTGTAGTGACAGGCTAGTATATGCCACATATGCCCCCGTTCAAGGGCACTATACAATTTTCCATCTACGATGAGAATGGTCACATGAATACATATCTATATCATCCGTATCACTCCGTCGAGTGCGGCACATGGTAAAGAGGTGGGTGTCCCATATGTATTTTAGTTTTTCTTCCCTTCCAATGTAACTAAAGGTCAAGTCGTATATTTCCTGAATTATTCTAATCCGTGATGCGGTCACACGTACTGGTAGCTAGTCAACTACGCAGCTCGTATCCCAATATGCATTGCAACCTTGTTGCGTGTTCCCGTGATAGGGTCTAGGAGAGTATCAGGATATCCTCACAGTTGTTGGTAAGTCTGTAACTATTACGTTGATTTCCCTAAGTCAAGGTATCTGTTGACTGTACCCAAGGCAATCTCAGATACATACAGTTATATGTAATTTCAGGAGCAGTATCATATGACAATAATTGAATTTAAATAAGAACATTTAACAGTTAATATTTAAGCAGTAAAAAACTTGGCAAGGTATACTTGCCTACTCCCTGATAGTGTTGATAACCTGATCTTGCAGTCAGGTTTAAGGTTGCTGGTGACAGGGGGTCACTGGCTGTGCTGAAGGTATTCTCTGTTAAAAATATACAGGTTCGTGAATTATCAGGGCATAATATAAAAGTATATATATCTACCTATGTATAATAAATAATATATATAGGATACACACTCACATATATATAGATATATAGTATATATATATACTTATAGATATAGTATGTAGTAGTAGTATATATATAGCATATATATACAGAAAAGAGAATGCAATAATGTAAATTTATATAATAGCAGGGTATATCCACTGTCATAAATATTATAATATAATAATATTATCAGGGTGTATCCACTGATTATAATATAAATAAATTAAATAACAGGGCAGAAAGTAAATACATATATATCTATGTACTGCATAATATATATATATATATAGATAATATATATATATAAAAAGAAAATGATATTTGCAGGAATTTAAATACAATATAAATGCTGTAATATCCAGCACTAATGCCAGGGTCTATATGTGACCACTGTTATATACAGTATTTATAATAATAATATTATCAGGGTCTATAGGTGACCACTATTTATATATAATAATATATGAATTTAAAGACAGTGCAAGAATTTAAAATATACATATAAATATAAGCTGTATTATCAGCAATATTTATTAATAATAATTCCTAGTATAAATATAACATATAAATAATATGTTATATTATTTACAGTATTCATATTATATATTACTATATTATATATATAAATATATGAAACAGAAATAAAAGCATTAATAATTATTACCATATAATATAACTATATACATATAAATGCATACTATAATATATAATATGTAAATATATAATAAATAGATATTTATACTTAATATACATATATATAAATATATATGTATAATTATGTATAGATATATATATATATATATATATGTATATATACATAAATATATACATACATATATAATAAGACTATAATAATAATATAAAATATACTGTATAAATACACTGTAGTATATAATAATATATATAATATATTTGTATAAATATTTATATACATATACATAGAAATACATATTAATATACTTATATATATACATTTATATATATACATATATATACATATAGGGATATATATGTAAATACATATATATTAGGGTTTTAATAATTTACCTACTGACAGGGGGCCCACTGGGCTTGCCGCCGGTGGAAGCACGGCGGCGGAGTCGACGGCGGCCTGCCGGAGGAGCAACGGCAGTAGCAGTAGCTGCTAGCAGTAGCAGCAGCAGCAGCAGCTTGCGGCAGCTGCAGCGCCGCGTGCGGTGGCGGGGGCGGCGGTACAAGCTGTCGGGGTGGTGTTGGAGGAGGTGGCGAACAGGTCAGGGTGGGTGGAGGTGGTCAGGGGTGGCCGGAGTGGCGGTGGGAAGCGTCGGGGAGTGGTTCGGGGAGGATGACCGGGAGAGGCGGTGGTGGCTTGCGGGGGAGTTGCCGACGGCGGAGGCCGTCGTGGGGCGGTGGGGGTAGGTCAGGGCGGTGGAGGAGGAGATGGCAAGGTGTTTGGTGGTGGTGGCGGTGGCCCACGGTGGTCGGGGTGGCGGTGAGGAGCTTCGGGGAGGGGAGGAGCTGCTGTCGGGCAGGGAGGGGAGGGGTGCTGCGGTGGTTCAGGGCCGCGGAGGCGGTGGTCGGAGAGGGTGGCGATGGACGGGGAGGTAGCCGAGGGAGGGGCGAGTCGAGTGGGGGTGGTCCGGCGGTGGGCGGTGACCGGAGCTGGCCGAGGGGAGCCTGGGAATGAGAGAGAAGGGGGTGTTTAGGGTTTATATAGATTTTAGGATAATGGCAATTTCGTAAATAAGTAGAACTTTGGGGGTATTTTGGTAATTTTAGATTTTTGGGATATTTTCAGCAGATTTTTCTGTGGGTCCCATGCCACCTATTGTCTAGCCAATAGGGTAATGCCATCTAACATGCATTTTGCATAAAAACCCTTGACTTTTCATAAATTGCATAAAAGTCCAAAAATTGGAAAATTGCGTAATTATGAAATTTGTCTGGAAAATCACCTGGTTCTAAAATTTACCAAAATTCACAGAATTGAGGGAAAAAGCTGGGGAGAATGTTTTGGACTGTTTGGGGTGAGTCTGGGCAGATGCAGGGTCTGATTTCTTAGGTGATACGGGTCACCGTATTTATTATTTAATAAATACTGCGCACGGTGTTCACTAATTATTTAAGGGCAGTTAGGGTCATAATTTTTCTACGGTGTCAATACGATAATTGTAATACAATTAGTGTAGAATATTATCGTATTTTTGGTTGGGCAAAACAGGTGCCTACTGGTCCTCATATCTCTAGGATACAGAGGTGGGTAAAGAGCAGAAAATTAAATAGGGATTAAATACGTACGTTTGTAACGATATTTGTGTGACTAAAACGAAGCACAAAACGAGATTTCTGGAAGTTGCTAAAAAAATACAGAAAATGTAGTCTAGCAAGTCTAGGGCAGGGATGTGAATTTAGTTTAGGGTTAACAGCTAGTGTGAGGCCTTATTTAATTGTGTAAGGAACAGGTGCACAGTCAATAGAATATATAGTAAATAAATTTTTTTTTTAAAAAGTTGCACTAATTCTAATTAACTAAAAATAATATTAAAATACTAAAATCTGGTCGAGGGAGTTTACAGTAAAAGCTACCGAGTACAAAGGCATCCGGACGTAAAACCATAGACTTGTAGCCTGTGAGCGTAAAACCGTAGATCTGTAGCTGTCGAGCGTAAAATCCCCTTAGCGTAAGAACCGCGAATCTTCCTCGCACGAAAACTTTTCGAATTCGCTGACTGTCCGCTTTCTCTGAGTGAATAGGCTGACGTAGTACCCAATCATAACCGAGTATTAATTAGGAGATTTGATTCGGGATTAGAGGAGTCCATCCGAACTCTATATATACCCCAAGTTTATGAGAGAAAAACTTTTCATCCGTCTTCTGCGAAAGAAAGCCTTCGTCTGTTCGAGTTCTTCTTCGTTTCTTCTCTGAGATTTTGAAGTTTCCAGTAATAGCCTCGAAACAATCCTCCTCCACTAAGGGAAAGAAGGTTGATTCTTCTTCTCGTTCTTCTGCTCAAGTGAGAGCGTCTTCGGTCGGGCAAGGCGAACTTCCTTATGAGCGAAGTATCCCGCCGACGAGCTGTGCACCCGGCCTAAAAGGTAGGGCATTTGGGATGAAGAAGAACGACCGAAAATCCTTCGCACATATTGTACGTGACCGCGCTAGGTCGTCTCCTGTGCTGATAGCCTCTTTGAGGAAGGTGATGCACAGAGACGCTTCATATTTTACGCCCATATTTCTAATATGTCAGCGTAAAAACTCTATATTTTCGCAGTCCGGCGTAAGAGCTTCGACTGTCGAAAGTTGGCGTATAAAATTTGAGTGTTTACGCCTCTGGACAAAGATTCTGGTCGTAATACCTCAATTTTATCAGTCTGGCGTAAAGCACAGACTGTATGCTGCCAGCCTTGAATTTTTATGCTTTTAGGAAATGGATTCCAGCATAATGGTCAAGTTTTTTATGGTCTTGGCGTAAAGCACAGACTGTTAATTTTTGGTATGTGCTGCAAGATCTGACGTATTTTTTATGCATTCTTGCAGTTGACTTGCATGTGTCTCCGCTAGTCGATGTGATGGGTTCTGCCGCAGGGATGCTGCACTCCAACTATCTGGAGGATCTGTCACACGTGACATTTTCTATCTCCGGGCCGCAGTATCCTGAAGGAAGGAAGATTCTGATATCGGCTCAGGGCGAGCGAATGCTGCTGAGCATGATCAACGGGGAGCCCCTGACGTATATAGACGGGGACCAATACATAAAGCCGGCCTTCCTCTTCGGGTACATGATTGACAAGCAGTCCCAGACGAAGCCCAAGAGAGAACTCTGGGTTTTCCCTGCCGGGAGCTTGGTTTTGTATCTGCCCAAGATGCCGAGAGACTATCCCATCTCGGCTTTCTTTTACGCCACATATCCCAGGAAGATGTCGTGGATGCTGACTCCCGATCTTCACGGCAGGCCGGGGAAGATCTTTCATCTGAAAGGAGCTGACCAAGGGTCGTTTGTCAGCCGGCCTACTGGCAATGTGACGGTGTTCAGGGGACTGTACCCGGGCAGCATCCCGAGTGAAGACAGCTTGGTGATCTAGCCGGTCAAATTATCGACTTTCTGCAATGATTTTATGGGGCACGGGGGAGTATATCCTAAGGTGAACCCTCGGTGCGGTGGGTGGATCACCCTTTCAAACCTTCGATGGGCTCGCTTAGTTGATTGGGCCCTGAAGCATTTTTAGACCGAGTTAGAGAGCATTGGTCTGTTTGCGGCTGTGAGTGCTACCAGTGTAGGGTTACCTCCTAACCCCAACCTATTCCTGGCGCTGATGGAGCGATATATTTTGCTTACCGGAACTTTTGCCACTCCACTTGGGGAGTTTGGATTGGCCCTCCATGAGATGACAGAGATCCCGAGACTGCCAATGGGGGATACTCCGTATGAAGAGTATGTTCCCATGAACTGGGAGCTGGGGGATTCAGACTCTCGGGTAGTGGAGGTCTATCAGGAGCAGATGTGCCACTACCTCGCTTGCACCGCTATTTATGATGAGCCCTTAGATTTGGCTCACATCAGCAAATGAACGTCCTACCTCTTCTTTCACCGGTCCAGGACTGCTAAGCCGGAGAAGGTATTGGAGGGTAAGGATCTTCCTGTGAATCCTCTGAGCGTGCTTAATGCTCAGGTAGTCGACGATCTTATAGTGGATGCTGGGGCTCCGGACTTGATCCTCGACGAAGGGATAGGACAGTATCCTGTAGGCACTAAGGCCAATTGTTATTTGAGGCGCTACCGTAGGCCTCTGTCCAGGGAAGCTCAACTGGATGGCTTCCTCTCCATATGGCTACGCCGAGTGGTGGTACCTGGCGTCGCATTTGCGGACCGTATTTACCGCAACACGCTGTGGCCTGCAGTGGGTCTGGTGTTCGGGGCAAGACTGGGCTTGCTCCCTGCCATGGTGTGTCGCATTCAAGATGGCCTGAGGGCCATGACTGATGGGATGCTCGCCGATGAGACTCGACGTGATAGCTTTCCCAAGATAGAATTACCATACCTGTATCTGATGGGATGGTTAATTCTTCATAACCCCAGGGTTATGTCTCCCGGCTCCGGCAGTAGTTCGGGGACTAGTTTCCTGTTGAACTACCAGAAGTCTTCCTAGAATGTGACCACGGTTCTAGACTGTCGGCGGGCGCTGTGCCTCAGTCACAGCTGGAAGCTCTTCTGCACTGTCCCCTCCGTACATCGCAATCAATCGAGGATTAGGCTTGAAGATTCTGGTAGAGAGAAGACCAATCTTTCTCCTGAAGCTTTTAATTGGTTGGTCTGTATTAGACCTTCCCATCTACTGTATAGGAGTGAAGACCATTGCTTCTTTGATCCCTACCTGCCTAGTCGGTTTGCCAGGCAGTTTGGGTATGATCAGTTGCACGTGGGCAACGCCGTCACCAGCTTCCGGTCCAGGGGTGGACTCATTGATGGAGCGAGAGGATGGCGATCTTTCCTCATGGGTTGCACTGGAGCAATTTTTACCGTGTCGGTCATTACACTCTCCACGGAGCTGCGCATCCTGCACTCGTATGCCCAGTTCTATGTGGCAACGAACACCTTCCATCGCGATTTTGACATGCATGGAAGTTTTAGGGTACCCTCTTCCAAGTCTGGGGGGAGAGTCGAAGTCCCCTCGATATCTTCGAACGAGGGTGAGGATTTCGTTAATCCCGATGAGCCTCTGGTGGCGGTATCGAAGGGTGAAGTTCCTCTGCCTGCGGGCCCTTTGGTGATTTCTGGGAAGCGAAGGGCTCCTACTCCGAAGGAGGCCTCCCCTCGCAAGAGGAGGAAGAAGATGATTAATCATCCTCTCCGAATTCTTGGTGTTGAGGCTCCTGGAAGTGAGCTTGCATCTCCCCATATTGGGGATAATTCTTTGATTGGGGGTTCCTCGCCTTTTAGAGAGGGACCCTCTAATGTTCCGGCTGGTGGTGCCGAAGAATCTATGCTAGAGGCTGCCGTCACTACTACTGCTTCAGGTAGTGGAACGAGGTCGCCTTCGGGGCTGAGTATACCTTTATGCGGATCGACATCGGGAGAGACTCCTGCCGTGTCTGTCAGTGCACCCAGCGAGATTCCAGCCGATGAGCCTCGGTCAGAATTTGACGAGGACCTGGAAGAGCATTCGCCGGTGCTCCTTAGAGCACCCCCTTCTCCAGGTATAATAGCTTGTCTAGCATCATTAAGGAATGATTTAGCTGTACAGGCTGCATATGCAATATATATACCGTCGACCATGGATAAATATCGTCTTCACGCCTTTTCTTTTAGGAAAGTTAACATTATGCTGATATACTTCCTTTCGTCCACTTTTCAGGGGAAGACCTCTTCGGGGAGGGCAGTGTAGATGCGCCCTTCGGCTCTGGTGGTGACACGGATGTGGCTGATTTTGAAGAGGAAGCCTCTTCGGGTGCCGGCTCGCCTGTCGACGAGATTCTGATATCTCAAGAGGAGGACGAGCTTGTCATTGCGACAATGCCTCCTTTGAGTATGCTGGTATCTTCGTCCGGTATTGGCGCTTCTTCTTTTGTCGCACCACCTGTTGAGGCGAAGGCCGTGGCAACATCGTCTGCGGTTGTTCTCGGAGGGAGGTTCACCAATGTCGAGGCCACCCCCAGCGTCCAACCGGATCTAGCTGTGCTGATCGGGCAGTACACTGACATCTTCTACACCACTTTAAAAATGTTAATATCTAGGGTGTTGGCGAAGAATCTGAGCTTTGCATCGCTGAAGAGGTCCTTCCAGTCGGCGATAATGCCGATCCGAGAATTCGATGACATTGGGCTAGCTGAAACGCTGGAGGAGATAGTTAATGGTTTGGAGCAACCCATTAACGAATATTTGCAGCTAGCTCAGGGCAATGTTGAAGATCTGGTCCAGGCTCGATACGACTCCATGACTGCGCGGCTTACCAAACAGATGGCAGGCGTAAATAAATCCATCCAAACACATCAGCAGGAGATGGATAAAGGAAAAGTCATCCTGGAGGAGACCATTGCTCTTCGAACAAAGTGCCAGGCCGAGCACGAAGGGAATGTAGTGAGGGTCCTCAGGCTGGAAACGAAACTCGCTCAGGCAAAAGAGTGGGCTTCCCAGTCGTCGGAAGCTCTAGCTATGGTGGATACCCGATTGGGCGTAGCACAAAAGAACTTGGCACGTACAGATGTCGCTCGCGCTGGTTTTCTTCGGGCTAGAGCCGAACTGTCCCTTATGAGCATTGACGAGGCACGACTGGAGCAGGGTCGTCATGATGTCTTGGATTTCAGGACTGAGAGGATGGCCGCATTGGCGCAGCAGCTTCGCGACCTGACCGCTTCCCCTAAATGATATACTTTTGCTTTTGCTTTTCAATGTACTTCTGCTCCTTTTTGGTAATAATAAAGAGGCTTTCATCTGACTTTGTGGACCCATCATTTCGGAATGTAAATGATAAGTTTAGGGTGAAAGTGATATCAGAGGTAATATGGACGTGATATACTCTCGGTAAGTTTTAGCAGGATATATCTATTAAGAGGTTAGATGGACATGATAGAATATGATCCCACTAGTTTCGCTTTGGAAGTAGTTTTGTCAGAATAAGATTTTTGCCATATTCCACTTGAGCATAGGAGGTTAAGCATAGTACCTTTTTAGGAATTTGCCATTGATAGGAGCCATTAGCAGGTCTCCATTAGGCTGGGCTAACCTGTAAGCACCGTTTGAGAACGTCGTCTCGATCACATAAGGGCCTTCCCATTTGGGCTGGAATTTGCCCTTACTTCTGTGAGTGAGAATCATCGGCCTTCCCACAGCTAAGACTAGCTCGCCGACTTTGAACACCCTTTCCTTCACTTTTTGATTAAAAGCCTTGGAAATGCGTGCTTGGTAGAGCGCGATGCGCTGTTGAGCTTGGAGGCATTTCTCGTCTAATCCTTCTAGCTCTTGAAGCCTTAATAGGTCATTCTTTTCTTGAGTCAGCTCATTACCACGGCTATCCTGAGTGACGAAATTTGGATCTCGATGGGGATAACTGCTTCACTCCCGTAGACTAATGAGAATGGGGTGCAACCTGTCGGTGCCCGTACCGTTGTGCGGTATGCCCAGAGACATTCTCCAGCTTCTCATTCCAATCCCTTTTGTTCGAAAAGACGAACTTCTTCAAGAGCTTGATAATGGTTTTGTTGAAAGCTTCCGCCAAACCATTAGCAGCAGGATTATATGCCGTAGAGGCGACATTCTGTATTCGATTTTTATCGCAAAATCGATGAAATGCTTGGCTGATGAACTGCGGTCCATTGTTATGGATTATCCTTCGGGGTATCCCGAAGTGATAAATGACATGATGCTTGATGAAGCTGATCACATTAGATGTCTTCACCTCAGCAAGAGAGATCGCTTCCGCCCATTTGGAGAAATAATCCGTGATGGCCAGTATGAACTGGTGACCTCTGGAAGAAGACGGGTGAATAGGACCAATGATATCCATACCCCATGCTTCAAAAGGCCAGGACGCAACCGTAGGATGTAGATATTCGGGAGGTTGATGAATAAAGTCTGCATGGACCTGATAGGCTCTGCATTGTCTTGCATACTTTATTGCGTTTGTGATCATAGTAGGCCAGTAATAGCCCATTCTCCTGATGCGATCCTGTAGCTTAGGACCGGGTTGATGCGCTCTGCAAACGCCGTCGTGGGCTTCATGGATAATCCGTTGTGCTTAATCACCAGAGAGACATCGTAATAATAGTCCGTCATAAGACCGGCGATATAGACATTGTGACGATGCGTCGAAATAGAAGCGTAATGATCGTCGTTTGACGGATACCGCTTCTTTAGGTTCCTCTGGCAAGATTTCGTATGCTACAAAATCTATGAAGGGACTTCTCTAGTCTCTCCTGGGAGGATCTGTGTTCACAGCGTGGCTGCATTCGATGTGAAAGTTGTTTTTCATACAGAATAAGTCTCTGTAAAAAAGGATTACCGAATTCTGCCTTCTTATAGGGGTAGCTAAATCTGCAGCTAGACTGGCTAGGGCATCAGCTTCCAAATTCTGAGATCGAGGTACATGCTCTAGGAAGAAACCTTTGAACGTCATGGCTATCTCGACCGTTGCTCTGTGATAGGGGATGAGGTCTGGATTCCGGACTTCATATATTCCTCTGACTTGATTGACGATCAGCAGAGAATCACCGAAAGCTTCCAGAGATTCGATGCCCAATTCTTTAGCGACTTGGAGGCTGATTAGTAGAGCGTTGTACTCTGCCACATTGTTGGAAAAGGGCTCGCTAAGGGAATATGCTCGGTAGATGACGAGCTTATCAGGAGTAACCAGGATAATTTCTACTCCCGAGACCACGTTTCCCCTAGGACCAGTTTTGGATGCGCCATCGAAGAATAGTTTCCATGCATCACTCTCCATTGCGGAATTACATTCTGCAACTTCGTCGGGAATATCCTCGTACAGCTTAGAGGCCTCCGGGATTGGATGAGCAACTAGGAAGTCAGCCAGTGCTTGGCCCTTGACAGATTTCTGGGGGACGTACACCATGTTATACGGTGTTAATAACATCGCCCAAGTCGCGAGTCGGGAATTAAGAACACTTGGCTTGTTCATTAGTACCTGAAGAGGATTGATCCTGGAGATGATGTGAATGGTTTGGCCTGTGATATAGTATCGCGTCTTCTGGATAGCGAACATCAGAGCCAAGCATTCTTTCTCTACTGGATTGTACCGGTGTTCGGCTCTGACCATCATCCTGCTGAGGTAGTAGATAGCCTGCTCGTGACCTATCTCGTTCTTTTGTGCAAGAAGAGCTCCCAGAGAATGATCCACCGCTCGTACATACAGCACGAATGGTCTTCCCATGACAGGAGGCACCAGAACTGGCGGACTGGTGAGGTAGCGCTTGATATCACCGAATGCTTGCTGACAGGCTTCGTCCCATACAAAGGATACACCTTTCTTCATGAGACGAGAAAATGGCTGACATCTCCCCGAGAGGTTGGATATGAACCTCCGGATATAAGCCAGATGACCTTGAAATCCCCTGAGTTTTCTCAGATTGCGGGGCGGTCGCATTTCTAAGATGGCCTTGACTTTATCAGGGTCCACTTGAATGCCTTTTGCGGTAATGACAAATCCCGAAATTTCTACTAGATACACCCAGAAAGGACTATGTAGGATTCATTTTGAGTTAATGTTGGCGCATCAATTCAAATACTATCTTCAAGTCTTGGATGTGATGATCCTTGAGGCAGCTTTTGACAGCTATGTCGTCCACGTAACACTCCATTGTCTTGCGTAAATGCTCATGGAATATGTTACTCATAGCCCGTTGGTACGTAGCCCCGGCATTCTTTAATCCGAAGGGCATGATCGTATAGCAATATACTCCCAGTGGTATCCGGAAGGCCGTGTGTTTCTCGTCTTCAGGATGCATCTTAATTTGATTGTATCCTAAAAATCTGTCCATGAAAGACATACGTTCAAAACCGCTAGTATTGTCAATCATGACGTCTGTGATGGGAAGAGAAAACTCATTCTTGGGGCAGGCTGCATTCAGATCTCGAAAATTGATGCAGACTCATATTTTCCTATTTTTTTTCATGACCGGGACAACATTGGAGACCCAGTCAGGATGTTGTTCTTCTCGGATGAAGCCGCAGGCTATTAACTTCTTGACTTCAGCTTCAATGACGTCCATCATATCCGGGCGGAACCGGCGTTGGTGTTGCTTCACAGGCTTCTAATCAGGCAATATGTTGAGCCTATGAGTAGCTACCCTAGGATCAAGGCCTGTCATGTCCTCATAATTCTACGCAAAGACGTCGATATATTCTTTTATCAGCTGGATAACTTCTTCCCTTTCTGCTTCGGAAAGATTGTTACTGATAAATATTGGCTTTGGCGAAAGTTCATCCCCAACGTTAATCTGGATAACTTCGTCTTCAGTGGGAGGTTCTCTCTGCTCGAAGCGGAACTCCCATTTTGTATCCATTTGCTGAGCCCAAGCGTCATTCTTAAATGGTTCGGATTCTTGTTCGTCTGATTCGAAGGAATCCGTTACTACCATATTTGTTAATAATGTTCGCTCGAGAGCATGAGATGAGTCGGAGGGCGCTGAGCCATTTTGAAAGGAGGAAAAGATATCCTCGCTTGACTCAGGAGCTGCGAGGGAGGTGGTATACCCTAACCCGAAATAAGTTCATTGATAGTAGGGATTGCCGTGCAGTGGTATTCGTCTGCCTTTCCCGTAGTTGAGATCCGGTTCCAGCTTCAAGTTATAACCCATATTTTGTATGATCTTCAGAGCTTGCGGACTGTATCTGTGAACCTGCATTTTACCGGCATCGTCATCGGAAGAATCCTCTTGCACAGTCGGTTGATTTTGCATGCGGCTAAAGACTATCGGATGCTGGCTGCTGCAAGTAGGCGGGACAATGAAGACATAATCCTCATGCGGTCCGTACGTCGTTGTGACATTAGATGACGATGCCACTTCCCATATATACGAATGATAGGAATCTATAGCTTCCAAGAATTTTGTGCTGTAGGTTCTATATCGTCGTAGGGGGATGATTCCTGATTCGGAATTTGGGTATCAATATACTGGAAAAGAGGATGTTTATTATCATCTGAAACTCCGTTCCTGGTTGCATTTACATCACTCGGCTGTTTCCTGCACCGGAGGTTGATGACCAAGGATGGAGGCTTCTGGTTCAAAGTGATTACTAGAGGATCACCCCCTTTTCCTGATTTGGTCTCGTTCAGGTGGATCGTCGTAGGTTCTATGGCTTTTGGACGAGTAGTCCGTCCTTTCACCTTGATTGCTAAAGGTTGCTTGGCAGAGGGTTGCTCTGGCTCCCGGTGGGATTCCTTCTCTGCTGCGGCTGACACCTCTTCCGTACAGTCTTGAGAGTACAATACGGCATCAGAGTAGTAGGATTCTACTCCTTTGAACGGGTTCAGGTCAGCAATCTCCGTTTGCACTATTCCTCGGGCGTCTACATATTTGAAGCATTGGTGTAGAGTTGAAGGAACGATGCTGTAGTCGTGGATCCAAGGTCTACCCAGCAAAATGTTGTAGGACACCTCATAATCGATGACGTAACATGTAGCCACAGATCTGAGGTTACCAATCTAGATCCTCAGGCGAATCTTCCCCAATGGCTTACTTCTTCCGGCGTTGAACCCCACGATCATAGTGGTGGTGTAAGCCAATTCGCTGGTAGGAATCCTCAGCGGTCTGAGCAGACTATGAGGAATGATGCTGATCGACGATCCCGGATCTATGTGTATCTGGTCGACCTCCATGGAACTGATGTACCCGGTGTAATAGAGGGGTCTGTCATGTTTGTTATGTTTCAACAATAAGTCATCTTGAGTGAAAGTGATGTTTGGGATCACCTCCATCGCACTGTGGCATTGAGGATACGCCACGGGTTCTTCGTCAGGGGACTTGAGCTGGGTCAAGTATGCATCCGCCTGCATCAATGCTTCGCTCAGGGCTTGACGAGTGTCCTGAGAGAGCCTGAGTAGCTCGAAGATGGACAGCCTGGCTGGTGTATTAGCCAGTTGGGCCAGGATATCGAAGTTGTATGGCTTCTCTAAACCTTTGTTTTGAATGTTTTTCACAGGTTTATCAAAGCGCACTTCTTTTTGCTTCCCTTTGTCCGCCGATGTTGGTCTTGAAGGACCGGTCTCTGGTACGACGGATTCCGGTTCTGAAGGTCTGGCCGCTGAAGCGTCTGCCGACACATCTTTCTGGCTGGCTCCATAGTCCTAGAGGTAGGCTTTCACTGAGCGGGTTCCAGTAGCCAAGACCTCGTCTTCTGATGCCGAGTGTACCGTAATCATGTGACACGGTTTGTGCTTTGAGTTCTTTTTAGACTTAGCTTTAGCAGCTTGAGTCTCTTTCTCGATTTCTGGCACCAGATCTGGATGAACCCACATAGTCTCGCCTCGCTGGGTAGTTAGTGGTAGCAGGTCATGATTTTGACCTCTAGCTGGAGGGAGATTAATGATGCTCATCGTCGTCCGGGAAATAGGCGTAACACCGTCCGGGATTTCTTGGGGAGGCAGATTGCCAAATTACAGGGAGATCATGTTGGCAGTGACCGTCTTCTCGCTGTTGTGCAGAGTGATGGCCTTGGCATCGATCAGCTCCTGGATCTTCCTTTTTAGTATATAACATGCCTTGGTGGGGTGGTGTATGTACCTATGGAAGATGCAGTACTTGGGGTTGTTGGTACTGCCGGCCTCATTGGGCCGTCTTACTTCAGGAAGGGTAATCTTGCCACTTTTGACGAGACATTCGAATATGCTTGGAATATCATCGTCGTCGAAAGAGTATACCTCGATGGGCCTGGAAGTCCCGGGCTTCGTCTGCGTTGTAGCCACCGTCTTTTGCCTGGACGTGTTGATTGCCAGAGCTTCTTTACCCTTGGAACCCCGAGGATGGTCGATGTTGGAGGATGACCTCTTGCCTTTATCAGAGGCCGAGATCATGATGCCATTATCGCGTGCCTTCTGACTATTGTCCTCTGCGACTACTGCGGAGATGATGAACGAGGGCCAATCACGAAACCGATATAGTCCTATGAACACCGAGATCACGAGGAGAAAGTTCTTTCTGCAGATGTTGACCAACGCCGAGTCTGGGACTCCTGGAGGCATTTATAGAGTGGCTTGAAGAAAACGTTCGATGAAAGTGCGAACATTCTCCTTTTCCTTCTGCCTGACTTCGATAAGAGAGGACATAGACATGTCCATTCCTTTCTCATAGAATCGCGTGAAAAATAACGCCTTGAAGTCTTCAAAGGAAGTAATGCAGTTGTCCGCCAGACTTCGGTACCACTGGTAAGCTACCCCCGAGAGACAGCCTTTGAACACCCGAGTGAGGAGGGCGTCGTTCCCTTGTTACAACACTGTCATCTTTCTGAAGTAGTTCATGTATTGACTTAGTGATATTTTCCCCTTGAACAAAGCCATAGTCTGTGGTTTGTATCTAGGAGGGAAAGGGACCTCTTCCCAGATGGTTGGGTAAGGTTGGTTGATTCCCAATTTCTTGAGCTGATCTTTGTGCTTCAGGGCATCAAATTGGGCTTTCAACTCTCGTACTGCCTGCATCGGATCTTCAGCCGGTGGCGGGACCACGGAGTGATGAGGAGTTGATTGCATCGTGACCCCGGTGGGAGGTAATACATTCTCTGAGTGAGGAAGCAGAGGAACTGCTGACTCATGATCCAGAGCAGGCTCTTGGACCATATTTGGATGGTGGTAAGTTCACCCCTACGCGTATCTGAGTTGGAGGAGCCGATGCTGGCACCATGGCAGCTGCGTGTTGAGTTAGCATCATCTGGTGCATATTCTCCATCATGGATTACATTTCCTTCAGAGACGTCTCTAGTATAGTGATGCGTTGCTCAGTGTTCCCGGATGGGAAAGCTTCCTCGTGTTCATCTCCAATGGCATAAACTCCCCTCTCCCTGGGTGTCATTGAAAGATTAGTATAGGCCTCTGTAGAAGTTGACTCTTTACTTTTGGTGTCTGATTCGGGAGACTGCCGACCCCCGGTATCGGAATCAGAAGAGTACGAAGCTGGTCGTTGCGACCTCGAACGAGTGTTTTGGGACACCCCAGCTTCGGTGTTCCTAAGGAGCATGTTGAATCTCCTTCGGCTCGGAGTTCTAGAGGGATGACGTCTTGAGCCTGACCCTCCTCTAGGTACGTGTGAAGCCATGTTCACAGATGCATGCGTGGGCTCTTCTTCTTGTAAAGATGGAGAGTAGCTCAACCGGTCGAAAACCGATCGTTTTGCTTCAGAACAACAATAATTAATTATAATCCAATAACTATTACAATAGTGCTCGCTAGGAGGCGTAATAGACATGCTGGAAGATCCCCTCTCCCTGCGCTTCTAGATCAGATGATTGCGCAGGTCAGTAGGAGCTATAAAAGAAGATGATCGCTTGTTCCTTTGCTGGCGTGAAGTTGAGTTGTCCGCTGTATGCTCTCGCTTGCGTAGTTTACAGGGATCATCTGCTTTTCTCCGGAAGACAAATATATTTTTACGCGCGGAGCGCGTTTGCGATTCCTGATTTGGCGCTGAGGCATCATCAGAAATTTTGTCTATTCTGCCAGGGACGGGAGACTAAAATTTATACGCAGAGCACGGTTTAGGCTCCTGGACTAGCACTGAGGCATTATCAGAAGTTTCGTCTGTTCCGCCAGGGACGGAAGACTAAATTTTACGTGCAGAGCGCGGATTATACTTCTGGGTTAGCGCTGAGGCTTTGCCAGAAGTTTTGTCGGTCCTGCCAGAGACAGGTGACTGAATTTTACGCGCAAGGCGCAGATTATACTTCTGGGTTAGCGCTGAGGCTTTGCCAGAAGTTTTGTCGGTCCTGCCAGAGACAGGAGACTAAATTTTACGCGCAAGGCGCGAAGGGAGCAAAGCTACAACCTCATTGGTCGGAGAGATCGGAGAGTCCACAGGAATGGCAGAGGATGTCTTGGGCATCCAGACCTTGCGCAGCTTCCTGTTGCTTTGGACGGAGAGGGAGTGAGAGCTACTCCCTGCTCAAAGCATGTCATCGTAGGCCGACTGGTCGAACTGGACGACCAGTGTCTTCTTTACGGATCCCACGGATACCGCATCGTGTTGAGAAATAGCTTCCTCATCAGAAGAGAAAGATGTCCCCAGCAGAGTCGCCATCTTATTTAGGATAATAAAAGAGAAAAGATTTGATGAACGCAGAAAATGAGGTCTTGTGCGAAAACTCGCCCTTCTTTTATGTTTACAAACAAGATTGTACAAATTTGATCCTACACGAGGATGACTAAGTATAATTTATTTAATCTGGGTGAATATTGCTATAGGTGTCTGATCTGCTGTCAATCACTTTAGCCCTTGGACTACACGATGTTGAAAAAGTGCCGTAGAAGACAGGTAGCAGCTTCGAGGGTTGCTAAAGAGGGTGGATGCCCGATGTCAAAGTCGTCGATCCCTTCTCTTTGCCTGAGCTCTAGATTCTCCTCTCTCTCTCTCTCTCTCTCTCTCTCTCTCCTTTTTTTCTCTAATTTCTCGACCTTGTTCCTCATTGATAGAGGTCTCTATTTATAGAGTTTTAGTGACAGCGACCACACAGTCGGCATAGAAACCGAGTCGTGGAAAGTACAATACCCTTTTACACGACGGTTTAAAATAACCAATGCCTGCGTATAAATGACCTTTTGAGTGAGCATGTGACGCGTGTCCAACTAAGGGACAGAACGCGTATATCTGCTACGAAGATCACGGCATAAAAGCCACGTAGGTAGTTATCCCTTGTGTAAAAGAGGTTGGCGTAGAAGCCAAATAACTATCACCATGGCATAGAAGTCGAGTAGGCATAGAAGCCGAGTAGGCATAGAAGCCAAGTAGGCATAGAAGCTGAGCAGGTGTAGAAGCCGAGTGGTCATAGAGGCCGAGGAGGCGTAGAAGCCGAGTGGGCATAGAAGCCGAGCAGGCGTAGAAGTCGAGTGGGCATGGAAGCCGAGCAGGCGTAGAAGCCGAGACGATATGGACATTTTTAGCCAGAATTACGGCTCTTGGAGATATAATCAAATCTCTTACATTAAATGCAGAGATCTGCCCCCATCCTGTGCATTAAATACAGAGGCCTGTCTTTAAGATTTGCCACTATTCTGCTCATTAAATGCAGAAACGTGGCTCGAATCATGTACGAAGAGTGACTGCTGATGTGGCGGTTTGTTTGTCTTCTGCGGAGCGTAAGAAGCTCACGTCTGCCTGTGTAAAGCTGGACAGCATATTCCCTTATATGCGTAAGAGTAGTTTACGCAAAGGGGATGCCACTAAACGATGGTTCGGTGACATTTAATCAAATCTCCTGCATTAAATACGGAGATCCGCCATTATCCTGCTCATTAAATGAGGAGGCGTGGTTTGAAGGTCTACCACCCTTCTGTGCCTCAAGTGCAGAGACGTGCCTCAGGCATCTGTCAGTATTTTAGCACTTCAAATGCAGAGATGTGCCTCGAGAAACTGTCACCGCTCTACACATTAAATACAGAGACGTGCCTCGAGCCCTTTACGAAGTGCAGCTTTTGACGTGGCAGGCTGTTTGTCTTTCGCGGAGCGTAAACAGCTCACATCGGCCTATGTAAAACAAGGTGGCGTATTCCTTCGTATATGAAAAAGTGGTTTACGCAAAGGAAATGACAGTAAATGACAGCCTGGGTTGCAGTGCCGCACCATCATGATACCCGTCGCTTGGGTTGTTGTGGAGTACTCTTTGTCAGGAGTCCAGATGTCAGGTTCATTGCATGATCTGACAGGTTCATTTCAAAGAATACGAAGCATTCCTCGTACACTTCAATGCTGCATTGAAAGCGGATGAGTTTTACACCATATAGGCGATGAAGCACCCTGTTTACGCTGAAGCAGCCTGGATATTTTGCACTACGCGGATGGTCCTTGAGCTTATATTTTACGCTGTGCTCAGCGGAGAAGCTCTATTACAAGTTGATGGCTCTGAGGTCATCTTTTTACACATCCCTGCATGAACGTGTTGCGTATAGCTATCCGCATATTTTTCATGCTTCTACAATCGGTCCTCCTGCTCTGGGCTGGGCTCTGGCTGGTGTAGTTGTGCTGGAACGTCTAGCTCCTCTGATGATGACCTCTTGGATTCTTGCCTCTGCAAGAACCTCCTTATAAGGGATCCTCGTATGTGTGGTGGTATACCTCTGTAGCTCGAAAGTAAGACCGTGATAGAATCTCTGAGCCTTCTCTAGCTCGTCGGGTATCAGGACAGCACCAAATCTGCTAAGACGGCTGAACTCTGTATCGTATGCGTCAACAGTCATATTCCTTTATTCTAGATGTAGAAACTGGGAGTACAGGATATTTCTGACTATAGCTGGGAAATACTTCACATTAAAGTATTCTATGAACTGTTCCCAAGTTTGGTTCTTGCCTACACTGCGCTCAATAGAATCCCCCAGTGATGGGCTTTCCCTTTTAGTTGGGCCCTCACGGCGGTCATCCAAAGGTCTGGATGCTGTTGTGAAGCCTCTAATAGCATCTCTGTGTTGGTGACCCAATCAAAGATCTGTTCTGTAGTCTCATTGCATGAGAAAGTATCTGGTCCCATCTGTCGAAACCATCTAACAGTGCCACCTGTCTGGGATGGTGGAGGTACTGGTACTGGTGATGTGACAGGTGTCCTCTCTAGTACTGCCATCAAACTCTGTCTCAACGTCTTGGTCTGATACCACTGTGCTTGCATCATAGTCTGAAAGAACTGTAGCATCTGTGGCTGTCCATCTAGCTGTGGCATCTGGGGTGGATAAGGTGGAGGTGGTGGTAGTAGAACCTCTGGCTGTGCGGTAGGTGTCTCCTTAGATGTCGGCCTCTCGGTCTGTGGCATCGGTGTTGCTCCTGAAGTCTGTCCCTCAAAGTGCTGTATGGGGATCGTCTGGGAAGTCTGTCCCTCGGGCTGTGGTATAGGATCGCCCTGCGAAGTCTCGTGCCAATGTATCAGCGGGGTCTGTAACGATGGTTGCCCTTGGGGTATCTCCTCTCTTTGGGTAGTGTTGTCTAGCACCACGGCACTGGGTGCTCCTCGTCCACTGCGTAAAGTTCATCTTGCTACAAGAGATAGGACTTCATTAAAAAGAGTACGGAATCAAGCAAACAGGATGAAGATATTTAGAAACAATACGAAGGAAGTTCAAAGATGCAATCAAGTGGATGAGACCTAGAAATTTCTATCCTATTGCAGGCTCGCTGGATATGTTACCATACCACAAGCGAAAAGTCGACCTGCATGGGCCACCACTAAAACCATGTCACGCCCCAGTCCCAAAATATATGGAACTAGGTCACGTGGCAATAGCTAACTGTCACATCTCCACGAATATCCCAATTTAATAGATCCAACGAAGAGTGCTACGCTGTCCTAAATACTAACATGTCCCATATCAGTCAATAACAGGTAATCTAATCTCATCCACAATATAAAGAGCAAGAAGTACTAATAAACTGATGGAAGATATACACCAGTCTCAAGATATCATAGTACAACCAATAATGTCTGGTGGAGATAAACCCACTACTATGACAAAATAAAGTACCGAAATAAGAGATAAAAGATACAGACTAGGGCATCGGCTGATTAGATAATGATGCACCTAATCTTAGGCAGAAAGCCTACCAACTGATCACGGGAACTCTGACGGTAGCACCTCTAACTCCTCAGCTGTAGCGTACCTCATCTCCTGTCCTGGGCCGTACACTGTGGGATAATATGCCGCATCCAAATTTGAAAAGGTACCAGGTCCTCAGAGAGACGTAATAAGATACATAGAAGCATGCTATATATAAATACTGAATAAAATAAATACAATAAGGGTGTGCTAACCAACTAAGTGAATGCAATGTGAGAACAACTTTGGTACGTATGGGTAGGCGTAGGCATAACGTCCAATACTCCGAAGAGCATGGTATCTGTAACGTCCATTATTCCGAAGAATGAGGTATCTGCAATATATATATACGTCTGTATCACTCCGAAGAGCGCAGTGTCTACAATAAAGGAAGTCACTGGATCTGTGGCTCCTTCGGATACTACGAAATCCAGTGTGTGTATCCCATATGCCTACTAGTTGTCCTTTCCGCCCAATGTAGATATATTAGTCGAATACTCGAAGTGCGTACCATGTGTCTATATGCCAGTCTCTAAAATTACCTAATCCTGAGTTACGTACTAACCGTGATGCATATCACACGCACCGATAGCTAGTCGAATACGCGAACCCGTATCCCAATATGAATATCATAGTGAATACGAATAAAAGTGTTAGGTCTTGGAAGATATCAACGTATCCTTCTAACTGGGGTGAGTCTACTAGTGACCAGGTCAAGTATACTACAACATCGACGTATCCGTCGATAGCACCCGAGTCAATCTCGGACGCACACAGTCATATGAAATAAGCAATAAAATATCATACAATATATACAATATTTAAGTTAGACAGTAAGTATGGCAAGGTATCTTGCCTGGGTCCTGAAGCTGTGAATGCCAATAGCCGGCTCCTGTAGTGTCTCCTGGCTAGTCCACTGACCCTAAACACACAATACAATATAGCAAATACTAACATCAGACACTAAGAAATATATATACACACTATTACGATGCTACTCTTGGGTGTTGTCACAAGTTCACGGTTGATCGAATACAGTATCACGTGTGCATGTAGCTAAGGTGTACACGCATTCTGTCATCGGTTCGTGTGCCTCAAGATATTAATTATAATTTATGGTTTTACGGAAATTATATTACGTCTAGTACAAATTTTGGTCCTTACCTTTCCATATTCAGCATACTTGGTTTGTCCAAGTTTTTATTGATGGGTTTACAAGCCATTTATAACAATTTCTGTTATGAGGACATTTACTGAGTTATTAATTACTACTTATTAGTCATCTAAGCAATATGGTTTAGCCTTCACATATCCAAAATTTAGGGTTTTCCATTTATTAACACGTGTCCATGCAATGACACGACACGACGGCATAATGACGTTAACCAATGAACGACACTTATTACCTGGTCGTGGTCAAGTAGGGTCTGTCTCATCCGCGGTATGCTCCGGCGTGTGTGGAACTCCGGCCGACGGTGGCTGGCAATGCAGCAGCGGCGGCGGCATCACTGTTGTAGTCGCAGCAGCGGCAACAACGGTCTGGATTGGCGGGGATGGTGCTGGGAGGGAGCTCGGGTCTAGTGGGAGGTTGGAGTTGAGTGGGCAGGGTCGATGGAAGTCGGGCGACGGTGTTGGTTGGTGTCCGATCGATTTGGCCGGCTAGTAGCGTTCGATATATGGTGAGGGGGATGGTTGAAGATGGCTGCGGCGACAGTGACCGACGGTGGTGCAGTTGTAGAAGCATAAAAAATACGCTTGCATGCCGTAATCTTCGATGAGCGATTACATACGTTACCTCATAATGGGACAAACGTCATACGCGGATTAAGGATATTATTCATACGTGGGTAACAGTTATTATAACCGCCGCGTAAAGATTATAACTCTCTTCATAGTATGGCTTCTACGCCTGCTGAACAGTTACTGTGACTGAACTCTATAAATAAAGACCTTCAGTCACAGGGGATGAGGGCGGAGGAGAGAGGATCTAGAAAAAGAAGATCAGAGAGAGAGCATATACAGAGAGTAGTGATTGACAACTTTGGCAACGAGAGTTCAATCCCTCCTACAATCTTTGAAGCTTCTTCTCCTTCTACAACACTTCTTCGTCATCGTGTGGTCCAAGGGACAAAGTGATCGACCGCAGATCAGACTCCTATCGCAATATTTCCCCAGAATTATTTTTTATTGTACTTAACATCCTCGTATAGGATTAATTGTACTTCTTTTTCTTATTTATAAACAAAGAAAGGGTTTCGTATAAACCTAGTTTCATTTCTTTTGTTTATCATCAAACATAAGATGGCGACTCTGCTAGGGATTACTTTATCATCAGATGAGAAAGCCATTGCCTAACACGATGTTGTATCCGTCGGATCGACGAAGAAGACTCTGGTCGTCCAATTCGACCAATCTGCTTATGAAGTATGCTTCGCGCAGGGGGTAGATCTCATTCCCTCTCTATCCAGGATAACAGGAAGCTGCGTAAAGAGTGGATGCCCCAGACATCCTCTACCATTCCTGCAAGCTATACGTCTTGTACGTAGATATTTGTCTCCCATCTGTGACATGGCAGACAAAACTTTTGGCAATGCCTTAGTGCCAATCCAGAAGCTTCAAACGCGCCCTGCGCACAAGAATTTGTCTTCCGTCTGTGACATGGCAGACAAAACTTCTGGCAATGCCCCAGTGCCAATCAAGAAGTCTAGAACGTGCCCCGCACGTAAAAATCTGTCTCCCATCGGTGACGTGGCAGACAAAATTTCTGACAAAGCCTCAGCGCCAATTCAAAAATTTAAAACGCGCCCTGCACGTAAAAATACATCTCTCGCCTATAAAGAGGCAGATGGTCCCTTGGATCGCATTAAGGGAAAACAAATGACGAATCTTCCAACCTTTAGAGTTGTACGCCACCAAGAGAAGTTGCCCACTCTTCAGATTATGCGTGACGCTGGAGGCCATTTGAGGACTTCCCCTGTTTTATGTGAACCTGTGCAAAGCTCCAGATTATGCCAGGATAAGCCCATCCGCGTAAAGAAGACCCGCTTCACGGGAAAATATGCTCCTCAGACGAATGATGGATCGTATGCCACTCGCATGGCTGAACTGCTGTATTCTTATGGCCGGAAGAGAGTTATGGTTCCCAATCTCCACGCCCCTACTGATGTAAAAAGGCGGAATAAGCCTTTTTCTTCTTCTGTTAATCCCCCTGATTTGCGTGACTTCTTGATCCAGAAACGAAAAGACAAAGGATCTTCTAATATGTCTATTACACTCCCTAGGGAGCATTATTGTAATAGTCATAAAGTTGTAGTTAACTACTGCTGTTCTAAGGTAAAATGGTCAGTTTTCGACCGGTTGAAATACTCTTTGCCTTTACAGGAAGAAGAGCCGACATTCGCATCAGTACACATGGCTTCACACATTCTTAGAGGAAGGTCAAGTTCAAGACGTCATCCCTCTAGAACTCCGAGCCAAAGGAGATTTGACAGACTCCTTGAGAATATTGAAGCAGGTGTCTTTCAAAACACTCGCTCGAAGTCATGACAATCGGCTTTATATTCTTCTGATTCCGACACTGGGGGTCGCCAATTTCCTGAATATGATGCTGATAGTATAGACTCGATCTCTACAGCGATCTATACCAGTCCCTCAGTAGCATCCAAAGAAATGGGAGTTTATGCCATTTGAGATGAACATGACGAGACTTCCCCGTCAGGAAGTACAGAGCAACGTATCGCTGTATTGGAAGCATCGCTTAAAGAGATGCATTCCATGATGGAGAGTATGCACCAAATGTTGATGACTCAATATACAGCTGCTATAGCTCAAACATCGGTTCCTCCGACTCAACTACGCTTGGGGGTGGACATGCCACCATCCAACGCAAGCCAGGAGCCCATTCTAAATCAAGAGTCAGCGGCTCCTCAACTTCTTAACTCGAAGAATGTATTGCCTCCTGTTGGAGTCACAATACAACCGATATCTTACCTTACTGTGGTCCCTTTTCCAACCGAAGATCCGATACAGGCAGTTCGAGAATTAAAAGCCCAATTTTATGCCTTGAAGCATAAGGATCAGCTCAAGAAGTTAGGAATCAATCAGCCATACATAGCTGTCTGGGATGAGATACCTTTTCCACCAAAATACAAACCACAGGCTATAGTTTTATTTGAGGGAAAGACATCACCGAGCTATTACATGAACTACTTCAGCATGATGATGGTGTTATTGTAGGGGAATGACGCTCTCCTCACCCGAGTGTTTAAGGACTGTTTGTCTGGAGTGGCCTACCAATGGTACCACAGTCTAGACGACAACTGCATTTCTTTTTTTGAAGATTTCAAGACTCTATTCTTCGCTCGATTCTACGAAGGAGGGATGGACATTTCTATGTCATCGCTCATCGAAGTGAAGCAGAAAGAGAAAAAGAACGTTCGTACTTTTATTGAACATTTTCGTCAGGCTACTTTGCAGATGCCTCCTGGAGTTCCGGATTCAGTCTTGGTGGACATTTGCAGAAAGAACCTTCTCCCATTGATCTCAGTGTTCACGAGACCATATCAGTTCCATGATTGGCCCTCGTTTATCATCTCAGCGATAGCAGCTAAAGATAACAGTCGGAAGACGCATGACAATAGAATCATGATCTCTACCTCCGATAGAGGGAAGCGGTCATCCTCTAATAGAGACCATACTCGTAGTTCTAAAGGAAAGGAAGCTCTGGCAATCAATACGTCCAGGCAACATACCTCAGTGACTACGCAGATGAATCCTAGGACTACTAGGCCTAAAGAAGAATATTCTTTTGACGACGACAATATTCCGAGCATATTCGATTGTCTAGTCAAAAGTGGCAAGCTTACTCTCCCCGAGGTAAAGCGGCCAAATAAAGTCGGTAGTACAAATAATCCTAAGTACTACATTTTCCACAGGTACATACATCACCCCATAAAGGTATATTATGTACTGAAAAGGAAAATCCAAGAGTTGATCGATGCCAAGGCCATCACTCTGCATAATAGCGAGAAAACGGTCACTGCCAACATGATCTCACTCCAATTTGGCAATCTGCCTCCTCAGGAAGTCCCGGATGGTGTAGTGCCTATTCCATGGGAGATGATAAACATTGTTAATCTCCCTTCGACCAGGGGTCAAAATCATGACCTGGTACCCCTAACTACCAAGCGTGGGGAGATCATGTGGGTTCATCCCGATCTGGTATCAGAAATTGAGGAAGAGACTAAAGCTAAGTCTAAGAAGAACTCAAGATATAAACCATGCCACATGGTTGCAATATCACCGACATCAGAAGAAGAGACTTTGGCAACTGGAACCTGGTCAGAGAAAGCCTACCTCAAGGACTATGGAGGGAACCAGGGAGAATCAACGGCAGACACTTCAGCTGCCAAACCTCCAGAGCCTGAACCTGTTATACCAGAGGCAGGTCCTTCTAGACCAACTTCGACAGACAAAGGCAAGCAAAAAGAAGTTTGTTTTGATAAACCTTTGAAGAATATTCAAAACAAAGGTTTAGAGAAACCATATAACTTTGACATATTGGCCCAGTTGGCTAATACTCCAGCCAGATTGTCCATTTTCGAGCAACTTAGGCTATCCAAAGACACTCGTCAAGCCTTGAGTGAAGCATTAATGCAGGCGGATGTATGCTTGACTCAGCTCAAGTCCCCTGATAAAGAGCCTGTGGCATGTCCTCAATGCCATAGTATGATGGAAGTGGTCCCTAACATCACTTTCACTTAAGAGGACATGTTGTTGAAACATAACAAACATGATAGGCCTCTTTATTACACCGGATACGTCGACTCCATGGAGGTAGACCGGATTCACATAGATTTAGGATCGTCAATCAGCATTATCCCTCATAGTCTGCTAAGACCATTGAAGATCCCTACAAGCGAACTGGCTTACACTACCACTACAATCGTGGGCTTCAATGGCAAGAAAAGCAAGCCGTTGGGGAAGATTTTTCTGAGCATCCAGATTGGTGACCTTAGATCAGTAGCTACATGCTACGTCATTGATTCAGAGGTATCTTACAATATTCTTTTGGGCAGACCATGGATCCACGATCATAATATTGTCCCTTCAACTCTACACCAATGGTTCAAATATGTAGATGCCCAAGGGACAGTGAAAACAGAGTTTGTTGATCTCAATCCTTTCAAAGGAGTTGAGTCCTACTATTTTGATGCCATGTTGTATACCCAAGACTACATGAAGGAGGTATCAGGCAGGACAGAGGAGGAATCCCACCGGGAGCCAGAAGAACCGTCTACCGATCAACCTTTGTCAATCCAGGTGAAAGGGCGGACTACCCATCCGAAAATCATGGAGCCTATGACTATTCACTTAGGCAAAACCAAATCGGGAGGAGGAAGTGATCCCCTAATGATCACTCTGAATCAAAAATCTCCACCTTTGGTCATCAACCTTAGTCGGAACAAGCAACCAACTGATGTAAATACAACCAGGAACATAGTTTCTGACGATAATAAAGATTCTCTTTTTCAGTATACCGACGTTCAAATCCCGAATCAAGAATCCTCCCCCATAAAGATATAGAGCCTATAGCACAAAAATTCTTGGAAGCTATAGACTCCTATCATCCGTATATGTGGGAAGTAGCGTCAACATCTAACATATAGGCCACATAAAGATTCTATCTTTATTATTCCACCTACTCACAACAACAGCATCCAATTATTTTCGGTCGCATGGGGAATAGACCGATTATACAAGAAGATTCTCACGAGTCTGATGCTGGAAAAATGTAGGTTCACAGATATAGCCCACAGGCTTTGAAGATTATGCAAAGCATAGATTATGACTTGAAGTTGGAGCCAGGCCTCAACTATGGAAAAGGCAGACGAATACCGTTGCTTGGTGAACCCTACTGTCAACGAACTCATTTTGGATTAGGGTATACCACATCTCTTGCAACTTCAAACAACTCTGAGTCGAGTGAGGAGACCATTTTCTCTTCTCAAGATAGTTTGTCATCATCCGATTAAGATGATGAACTTGAATGGACATTATCAGTAAAAATGGTGTTGACAGATTCTCTCGAAGCAGTAGAACAAGAATCTGAACCGTTCAAAAATAAATCCTGGGCATAGCAAATAGTTACACAATGGGAACTCCGGTTCGAGCAAAAAGAACCACCCACTGAAAATAAAGTTATCCAAGTCGATGTTGGGGATGAATTTTCACCAAAGCCGATATTTATTAGTAACAATCTTTTCGAAAAAGAAAGGAAAGAAATAATCCAGCTGATAAAATAATATATCGATGTCTTTACGTGGAATTATAAGATAATGCTAGGTCTTGATCCAAAAGTTGCTACCCATAAACTCAACATACTGCCCAATTCAAAGCCTGTAAAGCAACACCAACGCCGGTTCCGCCCAGATATAATGGATGCCATTAAAGCTAAAATCAAGAAATTGATAGCTTGCGGGTTCATCCGGGAAGAACAACATCCTGATTGGGTTGCCAATGTTGTCCCGGTCATGAAGAAAAGCGGGAAGGTTCGTATTTGCATCGACTTCCAAGATCTAAATGCGGCCTGCCCTAAGGATGAGTTCCCTTTTCCCATCACAGACGTCATGATCGATAATACGTGCGGTTTTGAGCGCATGTCTTTCATGGACAGATTTTCAGGATATAATCAAATTAAGATAAATCCTGAAGATGAGAAGCATACTGCCTTCCGTACACCACTGGGGGTATATTGCTATATAGTCATGCATTTTGGATTGAAGAATATCGGGGCTACATATCAGCTAGCTATGAGTAACATGTTCCATGAGTATCTACGCAAAATGGTGGAATGTTACGTAGACGATATCACTATCAAAAGCCGCCTCAAGGATAATCACATCCAAGACTTGAAGACAGTATTCGAATTGATGCGCCAACATCAACTCAAAATAAATCCTACAAAGTCCTTTCTTGGCGTATCCAGTGGCAAATTTCTGGGATTTGTCATCACCGCTAAAGGCATTCAAGTTGACTCTGATAAAGTAAAAGCTATCCTGAAAATGCGACCGCCCCATAATCTGAGAGAACTCAGGGGATTTCAAGATCGTCTAGCTTATATCAGGAGATTCATATCCAACCTCTCTGGAAGATGTTAATATTTTTCTCGCCTGATGAAGAAAGGTGTGTCATTCGTATGGGATGAAGCCTGTCAGCAAGTATTTAATGACATCAAAAGATATCTTACTAATCCTCCAATTCTGGTGCCTCCCGTCATAGAAAGACCATTTTTGCTGTATGTTTGAGCAATGGATCATTCTTTAGGGGCTCTCCTCGCACAGAAGAATAATGAGGGTCATGAACAGGCTATCTACTATCTAAGCAGGATGATGGTCGGAGCTGAACATCGGTACAATCCAGTAGAAAAAGAATGCTTGGCCCTAATATTTGCCATTCAAAAGATGCGACATTACGTCACAAGCCAAACTATTTATATCATCTCCAGAATCAATTATCTTCGGGTATTGATGAATAAGCCGAGTGTCCTTGATTCCTGACTAGTGACTTGGGCGATGTTATTAACACCGTATGATATGGTGTACGTCCCTCAGAAGTCCTTCAAAGGTCAAGCCTTGGATGACTTCTTAGCCTTCCATCCCATTCCGAAAACCTCCAAATTATATGAGGACATTCCCGACGAAGTTACAGAATATAATTCTGTAATAGAAGGTGATACATGGCGGTTATTCTTCGATGGTGCCTCCAGGACTGGTCCCAAGGGGAACGTGGTTTAAGGAGTAGGAATTGTTCTGGTGACTCCTGATAAACTCGTTATCTATCGAGCATATTCTCTTAGCAAACCATGCTCTAATAATGTGGCAGAGTATAATGCTCTACTAATCGGGATTCAAGTCGCTAAAGAATTAGATGTTGAATACCTAGAAGCTTTTGGTGATTCTCAGCTGATCGTCAATCAGGTCAGAGGAATATATGAAGTCCACAATCCAGACCTCATTCCTTATCACCAAGCAACGATCGAGATAGCCATGTCTTTTAAAGGATTCTTTCTAGAGCATGTGCCTCCATCTTAAAATTTGGAAGCTAATGCTCTGGCCAGTCTAGCTGCAGATCTAGCTATTCCTATAAGAAGACAGAATTCGATGATCCTTCTCAACAGAGATTTATTCTGTATAAAAAGTAATTTTCACAGAGAACGCAGCTACGCTGTAAACACGATTCCTCCTAAGAGAGACTGGAGAAGTCCCTTTATAGACTTCGTGACATACAAAATCTTACTAGAGGATCCTAAAGAAGCAGTATCTATCAAAAGACGATCATTACGCTTCTATTTTGATGCTTCTACACAAAGTCTATATCGCTGAACATACGATGGACTATTGTTATGATGTCTCTCTGATGATGATGCAAAGCGGGTTATCCGAGAAGCTCATGACAGTGTATGTAGAGCACATCAACCCGGTCCTAAGTTACAGGATCGTATCAGGAGGATGGGCTACTACTGGCCTACTATGATTGCTGATGCCGTGAAATATGTAAGACAATGCAAAGCCTGTCAGGTTCATGCAGATTTTATACATCAGCCTTCTAAGTATTTATATCCTACCATTGCATCATGGTCCTTTGAAGCATGGGGTATAGATATCATTGGTCCGATTCACCCGTCATCTTCTAGAGAACATCGGTTCATATTGGCTATCATCAATTATTTTTCTAAATGGGCGGAGGCGATCCCTCTTTCTGAGGTAAAGAAATCCAACGTGATTAGCTTTATCAAGCACTATGTAATTTATCGCTTTGGGATATCTCGAAGGATAATTTATGAAAATGGGCCTCAATTCATCAGTCAAGCGTTTCACCGATTTTGCGATAAAAATTGGATACAAAATATGGCCTCAACGGCATATAATCCTGATGCTAATGGTTTGGTGGAAGCCTTCAACAAAACCATCATTAAACTCTTGAAGAAGTTTATTTTTTCGAACAAAAGATATTGGAATAAGAAGCTGGGGGAATGTCTCTGGGCATACCGCACAACGGTACGAACTTCAACAGGTTGTACCCCATTTTTATTAGTTTACGGGTGTGAAGGAGTTCTCCCCATTGAAGTCCAAATTCAATCACTCAGAATAGCAGTATCTAATGAGTTGACTCAGAAAAATAATGATCAATTAAGGCTTCAAGAGCTAGAAGGATTAGACGAGAAATGCCTTCAAGCTCAACAGCGCATTGTGTTCTATTAGGCACGCATCTTCAGAGCTTTTAACCAAAAAGTGAAGGAAAGAGTGTTCAAAGTTGGTGAGCTAGTTTTAGCCGTGAAGAGACTAATGATCATTACGCACAAAAGTAAGGGCAAATTCTAGCCCAAATATGAGGGCCCTTATGTGATTGAAATAACGTTTTCAAATGGCACTTACAGATTAGCCAAGACTAATGGAGATCTGATAATGGCTCCTATCAATGGCAAATTCCTGAAGAAGTATTATGCTTAATCTCCCTTACTTAAATGGAGTATGATGAAGATCTCATTCTGATGATACTACGTACAAAGACTGGTTGGATTATTTTCTATCATGTTCTTATGACCTCTGAATAGATATATTTAACTAATTTGAAACTTTAAGACCTATCACATCCATATTATCTCTGATAGTATTTTGTATACAAATTTAGTTGGATCATATTCTATCATGTCCATATAACCTCTGAATAGATATATCCAGCTGAAACTTATCGAAAGTATATCACGTCCATATTACCTCTGATATCACTTTCATCCTAGCCTATCATTCGTATTCTAAGGTGATAGGTCCACAAAGTCAGAAAAAGCATCTTTATTATCTCCGGGAATAGCAGATTACATAAGAAGCAAAAAGGTACATCACTGGGGAGGTGCAATTAAATCGCGAATCTGTTGCGCCAAAGCAGCCATCCTCTCATTCCTGGAGATCAAGATGTTAGCGCGAGCCCGTTCCAGCCATGCCTCGTCATCGCTCAAGCGAGATAGTTCGGACCGAGCATCAACAAAACCGGCACGGATGACACCCGCATGTGCCAAGTTCTGCTGAGCTGTATCCACTTGGCCCTTCAGCACATCTTAAACTGCCAACGTCTTGAGAAGCCTCTTCCTTGCCTGAGTGAGTTTAGCTTCTAATTTTTGAACCCTCGCTTCATTTCCCTCACATTTGGCCTGGCACTTAGCTAGCTGAGGAATGACCTCCACCAAGATAGCTTACTCGTTATCCAGCTCTTGCTGCTGTTCCTGGATAGATTTGTTTAAAGATTCCATCTGCTCAGCAAGTTCTATAGTTAAGGAGTTGTACTCAGCCTAAACCATATCGTCAATGCTGCCTCGGGATAGTTGCAAATATTCGTTAATGGGTTGTTCTAAACCATTAACTATTTTCTCTAACGCATCAGCTCTTTCAGCGTTATTGAAATTTCTAATCGGCACTATCGTAAGCTGGGAGGACGTCTGCAGAGCATCAAAGCCTAGGTTCTTCTCCAGTACCATGGATATTAATTCCTTCAAAGTGAGGTAGAATATACCCGTGTATTGTTCAATTAGCGTGGCAAAGATCGGATGTACGCTGGAAGTGGCTGCAATACCGAAAAATCTTCCTCCAGGAATGAATATAGAGGATGTCGCCACAGTCGTTGCTTCAACGGATGGCACGACAAAAGAAGGGACACCAGCAACGGTTGAAGTTGGTGGCATACTCAACGAAGGAGGCACAGTCGTGATAATGGGCTCACCCTCCTCTGATGTTATTTGGACTGCTACTGGCGGGATGACATCCTAGAATGTTGTGGATGAAAGATCGGCAACCTCAAAGCATGCCTCTTCGACGTCGAACACTGCCGTTTCATTAGCCGGATCTGCAACAAAGTCAGAGGTTGCGTCAACTCCGCCCTCCCCAGAGATGTCTTTGCCTGAAAAGAAGATAAAAGAAAGTTAATATCAATTTGATGTTAATTTTTCTGAAAGAAGCGTAAAGACAATATTTACTCATGTCCGATGGTATGTATATTGCGTCTGCAGCCTGTACAGCTAAATTATTTCTTAATGATGCTAAGCAAGCTGTTATACCTGGAGAAGAGGGTGCACCAACTGACGTTTGAGGATAGTCATCCCAGTCGTCACCCAGATCCACTCGAGGTTCATCGGGTAGAATCTTACTGGAAATACTTACAGAGGAAGGAGGGGTTATTCCCATTATTTGTCTGGATACAAGTGTATTGATTCTTAGTATGTTCGGCCTCGAAGGCAATCTCGAAGCACTGCCAGCAACAGTGGTAGTTTCAGAACCGCGGGCAAAGAATCTCCAGCACAGTCAGCTGAAACTGTAGAGGTTCCCTCTCTAAAAGGTGAAGGACCTCTGATCGAAGAATTACCCCCAACAGGGGAAACAATAGGCTCACTCCTAGAGGCCCCCTTGGCAAAAACCCTTTTAGGACCTCTGACAGTCTTCTTCTTGCGGGAGGAAGGCTCTTTCAGAGTGAAAGCCTTCCGTTTATTAGAGATAACGAGAGCCTCTGCTGGCAAAGCTATTATGTCTCTCGGTATTATCAACAAGAACTCGTCTGCACCTTCATCAGATGAAATAGACGGTACCTTCTTCCTTCCAGTGGACCTATGGGAGGGCATCCTAAAACTTCTATACACATCAAAATCATGATGGAAGGTGTTGATGGACACATAAACTGTGCGTACGAGTGAAGAATGCGCAACTCCATGGAGAAAGAAGTCGCGGGCACAGTAAAAATTGCACCAGTACAACCCGTGATAAAATACCGCCATCCTCTGGCTCCATCAATAAGTCCACCTTTGGACTTGAAGCTGGTGATAGGATTCCCTACATGCAACTGGTTGTACCCAAATTGCCTAGCGAACCGGCTGGGTAGATAAGGCTCCAAGTAGCTGTGGTCCTCACTTCTGTACAATAGGTGGGAAGGTCTAATACAGACCAACCAGTAAAAGGCTTCAGGAGAAAGAATAGTTCTCCCTTGACCAGCATCCTTAAGTTTTATCCCCTGTTGATTGATATGTACGGGGGGGATGATACAGAAAAGCTTCCAACCATGGACAAAATTTAACGCTCGCCGACAATCTATGACGCTAGCCACGTTCCAAAGGGAATTCTTGTAATTCAACAAGAAGTTATTTCCTGAACCGCTAGCAGAGCCGGGAGACATCACTCTGGTGTTGTGAAGGATTAACCATCCCATCAGATATAGGAATGGTAATTCCACTCTAGGAAATCCTTTACGCTGTATATTATCTGCAAGCAGCACATCAGTAATAGCCCTCAGGCCAGCTTGTATTCTGCATACCATGGCAGGGAGCAGGCCCAATCTTGCGCCAAATACCAAATACACTACGGGCCATAAGGTGTTGCGATCAATGCGATCCGTAGATGCGATGCCAGGCACTACCCATCAGCGTAGACAGACAGAGAGAAAGCCAGCCAGTTGAGCTTCCCTCGATAGAGGCTTGTGACAATGCCTCATATAAATGAAGGCTTTAGTGCCTGCAGGATAACCCCCTATCTTCTCATCGAGAATATAATCTGAAGCCCCTACATCTTCAATGAGATCATCGACCGTGTTGGCACTAAGCATGCTCAGAAGATTCAAAGGCTTATCTCGGCTATCTATAACCTTGTCCGGCTTGGCATTTCTGGCCTGATGGAAGAAGTGGTAGGATACCCATTTGTTGATATGGGCCAAATAAGAGGGCTCCTTGTAGAAGGTTGTGCAGGCAAGATAGTGGCTCATCAGCTCCTGGTACACTGCCACTGCCCGAGGGTTTGTATCCCTCAGTTCCCTATTTGTGGGAACATATTCTTCATAAAGAGTGTCTCCCATTGGCAGTATTGAAATCTCTGCCATCTCATGAAGGGCTAAGCCCAACTCACCTAGCGGAGTAGCAAAAGTCCCAGTGAGCGAATTGTATCGCTCTATCAAAGCTAAGAACAAATTGGGGTTGACAGACAGCCCAACACTAGTGGCACTTACAGCCGCAAACAAACCAATACTTTCCAGCTCCGTCTGGAAGTGCTTCAGGGTCCAGGCCGTTAAACTGGCCCATCGAAGATTCCCGGGACTAAGCCATCCACTGGTGCGAGGGTTAACCTTGGGGTACACTCCTCCCTGCCCTATAAAGTTATTACAGAAAGTCGATATTTGAACCGGCTGGATCAGTGAAGTATCTTCACTCGGGATGCTACCAGGCAGTAATCCTCTGAAAGGCATAACAGGGCCTGAAAGACTGCTCACATAGGCTCCGCGGTTCAATCCTTTGTTGTATAAGATCTTCCCTGACCGGCCGTGAAGATCAGGAGTCATAGTCCACATCATCTTCCTGGGATGGGTGGCATGGAAGAAGGCCGAGATAGGGTAATCTCTGGGCATCCTTGGCAGATGCATGATCGTGCCCTCTGCAGAAAATACCTAATTCTCCTTCTTGGGCTTTGTCTGGGATTGTTTGTCGATAACATCCCCGAATAAGAAACCTGGTTTTTTATATTCAGTCCCATCTATGTATGTCAGGGGCTCCCCAGTGATCATACTCAGCAGCATTCGTTCTCCTTGGGACGAGATCAGAGTTCCCCTTTCTTGAGGATACTCAGTTCCAGAGATAGGAAATATCATATGGGACAAGTCCTCCAGATAGTTTGAGTTCAGCATCCCAGCAGCAGAGTCCATTACTTCATCCAAAGGAGGAATCTGCAAGTCCACTGCAAAATGCAAGAAAACAAGTTAGCTTTACTCTAGACGCTACACTCTTGCAGTATAGGCCAAAGACTAACAGTCTGAGCTTTTATGCTAGACTGCAAAAACTTGAGTTTTACGCTGGAAACTATTTTCAGTACATAAAACTCAAGGTTGGAAGTATACGCCAAAATCTAAAAGTCTGAGCTTTTATGCCAGACTGTCAAAAAAATTCAAGTTTTTATGCTGGAATTTACATCCAACGCGTAAAACTCAAAGTTTGTAGTATACACCAAATTTTGACAGTCTGAGCTTTTACGCCAGACTGCAAAAATATAGAGTTTTTACGCTGACACATTAGGAATATGGGTGTATTATTTCGTATACACGTATAACGTGTGCGAAGGTTTCTCTATTTCATTCGAAGTCTTTACCTGTGATGTTCGGAGTGCAACTCGACGTCGGAGCATTTCGCCCAGAACGGGACTCGCTCAGCCTAATGGGTGTTGCTCATGCTTGAGCAGGGGGGCAAGATGAGAAAACAGCTTTCTTTCCCTTAGTAGTGGAAGCCTGTTTCGATGCCATGGCGAATCTGAGTTCTCAGGAAAAAGACGAAGAAGAAGAGTTTTTTTGGAAAGCAAGGGTTTTACAAAGACAGATAAAGGGTCTCTCTCTCAAGACCTTGGGCTATTTATAGAGTTCGGATAACTCTTTGAATCCCTAGCCAAATTCGATATTTAATAGACGGTTATGATTGGGGACCACGTCAGTCTATCATTTGAAAAGAAAGACGGACAGTCATGCCGCATAAGGGATCCAGATTTTACGCTCAGAGGCTACAAATCTACGATTTTACGCTCAAAAGTTTTTACGCTCAGAGACTACAAATCTACGGTTTTACGCTCAGAAGTTTTTATGCTCAGAGGCTATAAATCTACGGTTTTACGCTTAGAAGCTATAGATCTATGATTTTACGCTCAGAGGCTACAAATCTACGATTTTACGCTCAGAAGCTATAGATCTATGATTTTACGCTCAGAGGCTACAAATCTATGATTTTACGCTCAGAAGCTAACAGACGCTACGCATCCATGACTTTTTGCATATCTTAAAAGTCACGCAGGATAGAGTGCGTGTATATCTTGACAAATTGGGTCTTACACTCAAGAAGGCCAATTACAAGGGTTTACGCAGAAAATGCTCCTCTTTGGCTATAAAACATTCCAAATGCCTAAAACACACAGATGTCAGCATTGAAGATGACTCTTTTTCTTGGGCCATTGGAAGTTCATTCGAAGTCTAGCCAGAATCCTTTGCATCTAAGTTCAAGTATGGCCGGTTCGGTCGGCATTTCTTGCCATATTTCGAGGAACTTTCGGAAATCCATTCTTGAAGATGATGTTTTGAACAGAAATTCTTCGTATCGGAGAAGTGACAGTTCAGAATTCTATGCGACTCCTCGTCCAAAAACAGCATGACAGTTGGATCTTCAAAACAACTTAATGCTAAAAAGCTTTTTACACATCTTCCATTACGCGTAAAAGACGGGACATGACAGAATAAACATTTATTAGAGTCAGCATAAAATTACTCCGACGTGTCGAAGCTGCACATTATCAGACTTCCTCACAGCAAATATGGCAAAGCAGCAATGCGTAGAAGAAGACAAGTTTATTAATCATGATTACATATAATGGAAATTCAGTTTACAAAGGATTTTTCATTTTCATGATTACATATGATGAAAATCTTTTTTTACAAAGGATTTCTCATTAAAGATCACGCTGGAAATCTGTTGTGCCATGTTCTCATATTGGTGGAGATCTTTTTCTTCTTCCATGGCCCTTCATCGGCTTCTATGACCGATGAACAAGAAAATGATTAATGGCGGGAGGATACAAAACTGGGCCTAAATTATTCAAGCCCATCCCCCAAACGCCATGGCAGCCACGCCCTAGAATTGTGTTAGGGATTCAGACCCAACACAATACTGGAAGACAGGGCCAAACTGCCTACCTACGTCCAGCTTCATAATAGGAGAAAATACAGCTAGCAAGCTGTGTGGTCCGATGAGACCCTTCCTCTCTCCTGGACGAATTACCATATAAAATTATTGATTATCCAGAGCAAAGAAAGCTATGATATTCTTCCATGATCCATCGTTGCAGAGGATACTTGCTCGAAGATGCCTTTTTTTACGGCTCCTTACATGCTGGAAGAACATGATCTTCTTCTTCCTCAGGTCAGGCCGATGGATCTCGGCAACCATCTTTTTGGTAAAGGAAGTATGGAAAGATAGGTTCACTTGCGTGCCTTTATATAGTCAGAAGAGAACATACCTAATCCCAACAAATTCCTAAATTTTGCCAAAAAAGTAGCCTCGCAGAACGAGTCAAATTTGACCGTTTCATGCTTCATTCAAAGTATTTCAAATTATGAGAAATTTGAAAACTTTGAAGGGGGTCTTGTAGAAGCATGAAAAATACGCTAGGGAATTATACGGGTAAAACCTCCAACATGCATGAAGTTCGCGTAAAACATGACTTTAGAGCTATACGCGTAAAACAGAGCTTCAGCTCCGTGTGGCATAAAATATAGCTTCAGAATAACCCCGCATAAAATAGTGCTTCAAGGCTGTATTGGCATAAAATGTTCCTACACCTTCCCTCTGGCGTAAAATACGTTCACTTTTAACGCGGCGTGAAGTTGTACGAGGACCTCTTCGTATTCCTCGAATGAACCTGTCAGACAAAACAGTGAACTTGACTCCTGACAAAGAGAACTGTACGACGATCGAGAGGACGGCTATAATGATGATTCCGCACAGAGGCCCAGGTTATCGTTTAGTGATATATCCTTGATACAATCCATTTTTATGCATTCAAGGAATACGCTGCCTATTTTCCATAGGCACAATTTAGCCTTTCGCTCAACATGAGACAAAATCAGATGCCACGTCAAAAGCTGTCTCTCGTACAGAGCCCGAGGCATACCTCTGCAGTTAATGTGCGAGATGGGGGTAGATCTCTGCATTTAATGTATGAGATTTTGTTCTATTTTCAATGACTGGGAGAGCTAAAATTAGGGTTAATACGCTCATATCAGCATCCTTGCATGTTACGTCAAAAGGCTATTTTCAACTATAGGAGTACGCCGTATGCTATCTCCTCGAAATACGCCAACTCAGGCTATATTTGTAAAGGTACGTGATAAGGCTATTTGGCCCAGAATACGCTCAAAATCTCAGTCAGGTAGGATAATTGGCTAGTTTTTTGCTGGTTATCTATTATTCATGCAGCATCAAGCTTTACACAAAATTTGGCTTTTACGCCAACAAGATAGCTATTTGGCTTTTACGCCAACAAGATAGCTATTTAGCTTTTACGCCAACAAGACGACTATTTGGCTTTTACACCAACATGACAGTTATTTGGCTTTTATGCCAACCATCTTTACGCGAGGAGCAGTTATCTACGTGGCTTGCATGTCGTGATCTTTGATGAGCGATTACACATGTTACCTCATAATGGGATACGCGTCATAAGCGGATTAAGGAGATCATTCATATGTGGGTAGCAGTTATTATAACCGTCGTATAGAGAGTGCAACTCTCTTCACAGTATGGCTTCTATGCCTGTTGAACAGTTCGGCTAGGGTTTGGTTTGAATAGTTCGGCTAGGGTTTCCTTAAGGTAATGAAGAGAAAGGGGTTTAGGGTTTCTAATGAGAAGAATGTATATTTATATAGTGATAGAATTTGTGGGCTAGCCTCAGGATTTGGGCCTGTCCTACCTTGTTGGGGTGGGGCTGGTCCACGTGGAAGAGTGCAGGTGGGCTTGGTCAGGCTTGTTTGAGGTAAACTTGACCTCGAATTTAATTAAATTAGTAAATACAAGGTATTCTCTAAGGAATATTGCGTAGTTAAGTCGAAACGCAATAACGACTATTTATTGCTGCACAATGGTCAGAGGGGTAGTCTGGCATGTCTAAAAGATGTTCGTGACATTGGGTTGAAGGTAAAGGCCAGTGTGGCTTTCCAACCTCGTAGCAACGGTGTGGTGTAATAAGACATATAGTCGTCGCACATTAATCCTAATTAAATCCAATTATCCCTAGTCTCTAGCTTTAATTCAAATTAATCCCTGAATTGGTTGAGGGGGTTTACAAATAGTTTGTTCAAATCCATCTAGGTTATAAAATATTTATTTATTCCATAAAAAACTTGTAATATGATATTCTTTGTGACACCACACACTATATTATCTATAATATAGAATATCAGACACTTGCATTAACTTTATAATATGCAAACATTTGTCCATATGATTCTCATTCAAAAATAAAGAAATATAGTTAATACAAAAGTTATAATTTTAGTATATAACCCTAAAAATCTTCCACTTATACTAAAAATCTCCTATTTATACTTAAAAGCTATGCTGCTATGCATCTGACTCCCATTTCCTCAACATGACTATCAAAAGACTTAGCAGGTAAGATTTTTGTAAATGGATCAGCTAGGTTGTTTGTCGATGCTATCTTGATCACAACAACATCTTCTCTTTACGATATTTTGTATCAGGTAGTACTTGTGCTTAATGTATTTTATCTGTCTTATGGGCTTGTGGTTTCTTTGAGTTTGCAACTGCATTACTATTATCATAATAAAGTATAATAGTCTTAGGCAAACTATTTAGTACTTCCAAGTCCAATAGAAAGTTTTAGAGCCAAAGCGCTTCTTTGGCTGGCTCAGAGGCTGCCACATACTCGACTTCTATAGTAGAATCAACAATATATCTTTGCTTGATGATCCTTAATATTATGGCTCCACCTCCTAAATTAAATATATAACCCGAGGTAGATTTCTTGGAATCCCTCTCTGACTGAAAATCTAAGTCTGTATACCCCAAGAACACTAAACTATCTGCCTGGTAAAGTAGCATATAATCTTTAGTCCTTTTCAGGTACTTCAAAATATGTGTTACCACTGTCCAGTAATCCCGTCCTGGATTACAATGATATATTCTAGCTATGTCAACGATAAAACAGATGTCTGGTCTCGTTCATAATATTATATACATTAATCTTCCTACTGTCGAAGCATAAGGAACCGATTTTATGTCCTCAATCTCTTTAGGTGTCCTAGGATACTACTCTTTTGATAGAGCAATTCCATGCCTAAAAGGTAAGAAATATTTCTAAGAATTTTGCATGCTAAAATAAGTTAATATATTATTTATATAGGTAGCTTGGGATAAGCCAAGCATTCCTTTCTTGCGATCTCGTAGAACTTTGATCCCAAGAATATGACCTACTTCTCTCAAGTCCTTCATATCAAACTATTTGGATAACCATAATCTTATATTAGATAACACTTTCACACTATTTATGATAAGCAATATGTCATCCACGTAAAGTACTAGAAATACCACCACATTTCTATTACAATTTTTCTATACAGATGATTCATCTGGACATTGAACAAATCCATTGGATTTTATCACCTGATCAAAAAGGGTATTCCAAGATCTAGAAGCTTGTTTAAGTCAATAAATAGACTTCTTGAGCTTACAAACAAGATATTTTTGATCCTTTTCAATTAACCTGTCTGGTTGCTTCATAAAGATATTTTTCTCAAGAATTCCATTAAGGAAAGCTGTCGTGACATCCATTTGCCAAATCTCATAGTCGAGATGAGCTTCAATAAATAAAAGAATCTGAAAAAACTTAACCATGGATACCGATAAAAATATCTTCTCATAATCAATATCCTCTTTCTAAGTAAAACTTTTCACAATAAGCCGAGCTTTAAAGGTTTCAACCTTACTGTCTGATCCTCTTTCTATCTTGTAGATCCGCTTGCATCCAATGGCATTAGGTAGTTTATAAGCTCCTAGACCTGATTAGAATCCATAGATTTTATTTTTGATATTATTGATTTTTGTCAACATTCTGCATCTTTATCTTGGAATGCTTCATTATAGGTGCAGGGATCATGATCTTGTTCCTTAGGGATAAAGTCTGATGACTCTTCCAAGAATATAAATTTGTCAAGTTATACCAAACCCTCCCACTACGATGAGGCACTATAAGTTATGGTGTAACATTTGTGACACACTGTGCAATTACTTGTGGTTACTTTTTTTGTACTGTTGGTACTGAAGTATTTGGTGTCTCACCTCTTGGTTCTTCTAGAACAAATCTACTCATGATTTTATGGTTGATATCATAGTCTTCCTCTAAGAATCCAATATCAGTGCTAACAATGACCTTCCGATCCTTAGGACTATAAAATAAACCTTATTTCGTTCCTTTTGGATAGCCTAAAAACAAGCGTACTTCTATACGAGATTGCAACTTATTTGATTTTTTATTCAGCATATGTGTTGGACTACCCCAAATTCTAACATGTTTCTGACTAGGCTTACGCTGGGTCCACAACTCTGTGGGGGTAATAAGTACTGACTTAGAAGGTACGATATTTAGAATATAAGCTGAAGTCTCTAAGGCATATCACCAAAATAAATTTGGTGCATCGGAATGGCTCATTATTGATCTAACCATCTCCATAAAAGTCCTATTCATTCTTTCTGCTACACCATTTTGCTGGGGTATTCTAGGTGCCGTCAATTTGGATATAATTCCAGCCTCTAATAAATAGTCCCTAAACTCTCCTAAAAGATACTCGCCACCATGATATGAACGTAATGACTTCATACATTTTCTATGATGTTTCTCCTTTTCAACCTTATACTCTTTGAATTTCTCAAAGCACTTAGACTTACGGTGCATCAAATAAATGTAACTATACATTGAATAATCGTCAATGAATGTGACAAAATATTCAAAGCCACCTCTAGCCCGGACAGTCATGGGCACACAAAAAATCAGAATAAATCAATTCCAACTTGTAAACCCCCTGATTTTTCAGGATTTTTTTTAAATTAATTTCTCACATTTTTCTAGAATTTTTTGTAATTAAAACCTAGGTATTTTATATTTAAATGATTTTTAAATGATGTTAAATAATATTAAAATATTATGAAAATAATATTTTCTGGTGTAAAATGAAAAATTAGACATAGGGAAATTTTTCGAGAATTTATTGGACCCCGGAAGCATTTTTAAAATCCTAAAAACCAAGTTTTAAATTAAACCAATTAAACCCTAAAATAAACCCGGTTCAATTGAACCAAACCAACCCAAACCGAACCGATTTAGCTAAACCCAAACCGAACCTTAGCGGGTCGGATCCGGGTCTAACACGCCGAACCGAAACCCGCTAATCCGACCCGCACCCTAGCCTTAGCGGATCGGGCCGGATCCGCCGCCCGACCCGACCTGGCTCCGCCCGACCCGAAACCCTTTCTCCTTCCCGCGACTGTGGCGATTTTTGACCGCCGCACTCCGCCGTTTCACCTCCCAGCAACGCCCGGCTGACCACCTCGCAGCGCCGCTTCGCGTCCCCTGCGCTGCTCCGCCTCCTCTTCCCCGAACGGCCAGCTCTTCCTCTTCCCCTCCCTCGCACCGGCCGCCCGTCCGCCTCCTTCTCCGCCTATAAAACTCGCCTCTCTCCCCGACCGAGATGCCCTCAGCCCTTCTTCCCCGACGACGACCTCGCCGGAGTCCCCGCAACCTCCGCCTCCAGCCTCCACGAGCAGCGCCTTGGCGAGCTAGCACCCGCAGCGCCTCGAGCCTCCGCCACCCTCACCGTTTCCCCTCCCGCTGCGCCTGAGCCGACGCCCTAGCCGCCCCCGCCTGTGCAATAGCCTAGCTCCGGCCGCCTCAGCCCCAGCGTAGCTCGGCCGCCTCCGCGAGCCGCCTCCGGCAAACCGAAACCCTAGAACAGCCCGGACACAGCACAGTGTCTCGTGTCGACACGCGGACACGAGAAACCCCGTTCCACGGAGCCCTGTTCAGGTAACCCATTCTCTCTCCTCATTGCTCCATTTTCCGTTCCGTCAATTGTGACGCGTAGGCTGCGTGACCCTCTCGATGCCCGTGTAACCCGTTCGGTGCGTCGTGTCCTGTGGCGATCGTGAACCGCGATCCAAAAACAGAAAAAATAATACCCCATTTTCTCCCAGAACTAAGTGCGCCCCGCCAAACGGGACAACTTGGTCGTATGCGGTCTTTACCGAAATATGTGCGCTGTCGATACGGACGTGCAAAATTTTACAGAAGTTGATTTGGATGTGCGTGCACACCGGAATCAACGCGTATCCGCCGACAACGCCCCGTATCCGCCTGTTCTGAATCTCGCTGTAACTTAGTGTACACACGTCGGATCAAAACAAAATTTATGCCATCGGACTCGTAGCAATACGCTGGTCCTGTGACCCAAGTTTGGTTCGATTCTGAGAACGTTGACAAAATCGCGTATCGTGGGCCCTACGGCTCCACTTGACGGGCGATTTTGTGATCGGTTCATCAGAATCCAAATTTGGAAGTTCCGTTGGGTTTGTATCATCGTTCTGGACTTGTTGACACTAAGTTTGACAAATTTAGAGACCTTTGGTTCTGACACATTTTTCGGTGCAAAGCGACCTACATGTGGACCCCGCTTGGACCTGAAAATGTCATTTTTGCCCCTGTGTCCAAATTGGACTCAAGGACAGGCATTTTTAGCTATTTGATATTTTATGAATCTGATGGTGATCTTTATTGTAGCAACCGGAGCAGTACCTGCAATTCTCACTGAGGTCAGAGCTACAGTTGGAGCCAGAACACCAGGCAAGTGTACCTTGCCAAATCCTGCAGTTTTTGCTACTTATTTCTTTGACTTATATATTTGTTGTACATGCTTAACCTAGGACCGTGTGACTTACTTAGCGTCCGATTAATAGTCGGGTGCCAACACCGTATGCGGAGTTGTGTAACGTCACCTAGAGATGGATATCGTGACCCTTTACATTCTCGTACTTGCATTATCAAGTACGTTATACCCAGGACACCTGACACTATTCATGTGACAGAATTTTCCTGAAATATTCAAGGTGATTCTGTGTAGGTTGCAGGATTTATGACATAAATATTATTTTCTTAGATCTTAATATATGACTTGTTGCATTAGTTTTGATCTTGCGTGACATGGACAAGAGACATTATGAAATTGTGACGTGAGATTACATTGGGTGGGGAGAGATTTACCATACAAAAGGTTGAATATATATATAATACTTTAATGGATGTGCCTTAGACTCTGACACAGAGCTTTGGTACCGTACTGGCCCTTCGAGAAAGTACTGCTATGGGTTTCCCCGACACAGATCCTATAGTAGTCTCAGCCCGAGTACGACTAAAAACTCTCACTTGCATATCACTTAGCTGGTTATATATTTACCCTATTGTTTCATCTATTGTTGCACTGTATTTATTTTGGCATGAGTTATCTTGTACCTTGCTATGTCCCCTGAGGACCTGGATCTGGATTATGTCCCCAGGATTAACAAAGGATATCTATCCTGAGGTATATGGAACATGAGAACTTCTCGGAGCAGAACCAGGAACCGAGGACGAGGTATTTGCAGAAGATTTCTCCTGAAAATCTTCATCTATGCCCAGTTTTATTGGAAAATAAACTCTTTTAAATTCCTGTTTAAATAAACAATTGTAACAGACTTGAATATCGGGTTATTCCCCGATTTATTTACTTATGACTGGATGATGTTTATTTCTTTTGTTGATATTGCTGTATTTATTCTGTGGATGAGATTAGTAAACCCTGATTGTTGTAATACAGCTTAAGTATGCTCCAATGGATCTATTAAATTGGGTTTGTCCATCGGTGTGTGCTGCTGGCCTTGTCACGTGTCTAGTCCCTCGATATTTTGGGACTGGGGCGTGACACAACTCATCTTTGGCCCTATACCCCGCGGTGAAAGACCTTTTGGTCATTTTATCTTCCAAGCATGATTCACAGATTGAAAGTGCCTCCACTTCCTATAAACTCAAAGGTCCATCTTTAACCAGTCGTTGAATCCATCTTAGGTTAATATGCCTCAACTACAAGTGCCAAAGATATGTTTGGTTCATACAAGAAGGTTCTTTTCTCTTATTTAAGTTAGAAGACGTATTATTCATTTCCATAAGTTGCATTATGGGTGAAATAGGATTAATGTTATATAAATTATCAACTAATGCACCAAAATAGATAAAATGCTTATATTTTTAATAACAATATTGTCATTAAAATAAACTAAATATTTATCCTTAACTAGCATAGAAACAGAAATCAAATTCCTTCTAAGTGAAGGTGCATAAAGACAATATTTCAATGTTAAAGTCTTATTTCTACCAAAAATCATAAAATAATATCTCCTACTGCAATGGACATTACTTTTGTAGCGTCGCCCATGAATAAGTATATCTATCCATCATTAAGTTGCCTGGTTTCCTGGAACCCTTATAATGTACTACATACATGATTAGTGACTTTTGTATCTACATACAAGGTTCTTGTAGGTAATATCTCAACTACTAAGTAAATGAGATATACTTTCTTTGTTCGCTTTTTTGAATAGTGGACAGTCACTCTTCTAATGTCGGGACCCTTTGCACTTGAAATACTTGCCTTTCAGTTTTTCAGAGCACCTTGAGGTCCTATGTCCTTCATTGCTGAATTTGCTTATTTCTGAATATTATTATTCTTCTTACCGCCTTTCCGCTTAGAAGTAGAAGCTTTTTCAGTCACATAAATATTGCTATGTTGCCTGAAGAGAGCTTCAGCATCCTGTAGTTCTTTTGCAAGTTCAGCCAAACTATATAACCTTTTGATTATTTTGTAGTTAAGGCATAACGAGTCAAAAAATTTAGACAGAGTCCCGAGAATGATATCGACCAGGATTTTCCCATCGATTTTAGCTCTAAGGATCTCCATCTTATTTAGATGATCCATCGTCTTGAGAAGATAATCCCTACTGGTGTCCCTTCAACAATAGTCGTATTCATTAAACTCTTCATAGCAAGCTGTCTAATTGCCTTACTCTGATATCCGAAGAGTTTTTTGAGGTTGTACATCATGTCATAAGCTATGGCCATGGCTTGATGCTGATGTTGCAGTAAATTTGACATAGAAGCCAGAATGTAACACCACATCATTTTATTTGCCTTGATCAATTTCTTATAAGACTTTTTGACTCTTTCATCAGAATTAACATCAGGCTTAGGAGGGTATTCCTCATGAAGTACATATTTGTACTCTTCAATAGTTAAGACAATATCCAAGTTATGTTTCCAGTCAATGTAATTAGGGCCACTAAGTTTATTTTCTTTAAGTATCACCATAAGTGGACTGAAAGAACCCATTTTGAAGTCCTGAGAATCACATAAATAAATATTATGTAGGGCAAATTTTTTTTGAATTAAATAAATATTGATTCCCTCAAAACAATAATAAAAATTTTACCAAAACCTTAAACACCATGAATTTAGTATGCCACGATAGTGTGGACGTATACTAATTCAACATTTATCCAATAAGGTTTTTCGTATTAATTTTACTATCATGTCAACTTAACTTTATGACAAATAAAATTAATTTGTTGTTCTTTCTTTGGTCCAACAAATCATAGCAATGACTCCGATGGGAACGATACCATTATTTGTATCTAAGTGTACACCATTACTTAATACTAAGACAATTACTTCCTAATGAGTTCCTTCAGATGGAGAAGTGAACACACACAAGATAACTTTCTATAATTATCCCTAAGAAAGTTTATAATGGTGATCCATAGTTAGACTCATCAGATATGGAGGAAGGCACTAAAGCCAATACACAAATATAATTACATCACCTATAAACAAGTAATGGAGACTACGTGATTTAAACTAAATAAATTTTCTCTCCCACTTAGTTATTTAAAAATAAGGGTTTTTCTTGTCCATTATTAATGTGGGCTTAGATTATAAAAAACATCCACAGAATAATAAACATGGATAAAATAATATAAAAATATATCAATAAACAAAAATAGATATCCAACTATTATGGCCATATATCTGCTTCTTCCTCAATTGTGCCATTTTTTCTAAGGTTTGGCCGTCTTTCCCTTCATCAAAAATCATCTATTTGCCTCCGGATTGCTTAAAAATAGTATCTTGTCCCATATTAGAAACAACCACCACCGCCATCATGATAGACCAATTTTTTTTAAATAATATTAATCCTATGATTACCGAAGGAGTTTACACATAATCTAAATTAAAAAAAATAATTAAATAAGCATGATCAAATTAAATAAATAAGAATGATCAATTTAAATAAATAAGAATAATCAATCTCGTAATTTTAATTACATCCATGAACAACAACAGTTACGACATGATATGGTTTAAGTCACAGAAATAAAATATGCATTCAGACCATAATAGTAGGATCTAAGATGCCTACAAAATTGAGTCATAACAGATCTACATCTACCACTATTTTTTGATGCAATTTTTATTAGACAACATAGATTTATTAATCAATACATAGATCCAATACCTGCTCTAATACCAATTGATAGAATTGGGGATCCGTAGGACCATGGATTGGTGTGTATATCGATTGATAAAAGATGAATAAGTTTAAGACGTGATCTAACCCTTCACTAGCAGAAACTAGGTTTCATAAATTATACCCAAAGTGATGAGAAGTAGAAGATTATTTTCAGAAACCTCGATCTGTTATAGACCTCAAGATCTTCTGCCATATTTCTTCCTTATTTAGACGTCATGTGGGCGACGATCTTCCAATCTTTTCTTCTTCTTGGCTGACCTCTCTTTCTTTCCTTACGTGAAAGACAAATTTAAAGAAAGCTATCCACTTGGATCCATATGAAGGTCAGGGAATAGAGGATATATATATGCTATGATAAGGACCATGAGAAAAAATTAGGGTTAGGTCTCCTAATGGATTTGAGTAACCCATGTTTAGCCCGAACACAAAGTCTATGCTCGTTAACAATAGCTTGGTCTACTAAAGAGCTATTGTTGCACTACCTTCCTAATTTCAAATTATGTTTATAGGATCCTTCTTATTATATGCATATTTGTCTCCCCATGTTAAGATATCGAATATCCATCGATAAAATTAAGTTACTGACAAATATATTGATCGACATCTTTCATCTTTATGTAGTACCACTCAACATATTTGTCATGTCGGATATAATTCACCTGCATGGTTTATATGTCAATCCTTATGAGCTCCTTAAGGGGACCTCATCAACCTGAAATTAGGATATGGATTCCTTTAATAATTAACAACCCATCATACACACACTGTCATTACCCAATTCATAGAGGTTGTTGAACCATAATAAATCTCTTTTATGAGTCAAAGTAATGTACATTGTATAAACATGTCTATTATTATCTTCAGATTAAGATCATAAGCATCCATAATAACAGAGATATTTTTTCTCTTATGTAGTCAATACAAAGAGAACAACCTCAAGTGGTCATGTTTAATACACACAAAGTGTACTAGTGTAAACCTATAGTCAAGATAGACTAATACCAGATTATACTACAACCTTACCAATGGTTTGTCCAAATCCATCTAGGTTGTGAACTATTTATATATTCCATAGAAAACTGGTAATATAATCTTCTATGTGACATCACACACTATATTATCTATAATATAGAATATCAGACACTTGCATTAATATTACAATATGCAAACATTCATCCATATGATTCTCATTCAAAAATAAAGAAATGTAGTTAATACAAAAGTGATGCTTTTAGTATATAAACCTAACAGTTGCTAAAGTCACGTCTGTTATCGACTTGTGGCACAGACGCTTAGGTCATATTTTAGTGCCCCGTCTAAAGATTTTATTCCATAATTGTTCTCTTCGACGTGGTTCCTTCTCTTCTCTATCCACATGTATGGGTTGTAAGTTGGTAAAACACTTAGCCGTATATTTTTCTAAGATTTTATCTAAATCCAGTAGTAATTTTGAATTAGTCCATTCTGACATATGGGGACTTGCTCCCATCCCATCTATGTCTGATTGTCTCTACTATGTGAGCTTTATTGATGATTACACTCTTTATACTTTGGTCTATTTTATGCTTCACCGTTAAGATCTTCCTATCATTTATAGGACTTTTACGAATATGATTCACACTCATTTCAAAGTTATGATTAAAAAAATTTGCTCTGATTGTGCTCATGAGTATCTCTCCACTATAATGAGATCTATCTTACAATCTCACGGTACTCATTTTCAGCAGTCCTTCTCTTACACTCATGAAAAGAATTAGGGTAGCCGAGCACAAATATTGTCATATTCTTGAGACTGCTCGTGATCTGTAGAAGCATAAGAAATACACATATAAATCTATTCAAATGACCCAAAGGAAGGAAGCGCACTTTCCTTAAAGTTGGACTAGAATTATACTTTTTTGCAAATAGGAGTATGTATATTCTTATCCAAAGTGCTTGTCATTAATGTGCCAGACTAACGGCTGACATGCCTTGCACAGTGTACGAGGAACGATAGTCGAGGCAATCAGATCTTTTGACAATGGAGTAATACTTACTCGTATATGGAAGTGCAACAAAAGTACGCGAGTTTAGCAAAGTCTGTGAGCTCAACAAAGTATGCGAGCTTAACAAAGTACGCTGGCCTGTCTCTCTTTCAGCAAAAGTACGTGAGTTTAACAAAGTATATGAGCTCAACAAAGTACGCTAGCATGTCCCTTCTTCAATAAAAGTACGCAGACAAATCTTTAATTTTATTGGAGAACGTGCCCGACTATTGATTAATCTCATAGAATTTAAGGAGGTCACGCTCATTTAATGCCAAGATCTCCTCTTCGATCAAGAAGATGCCATATGGCACATATATTTATCATGTCTTTCAGATGAACAAAAGTACGCAGCCTACTCCTCAACAAAAGTATGCAAATCTCTACATTTCTCTTTGTTGAGGGAGAAATGTAAGCGTACTTTTTAATTTCTAACCGACAATGGGCAGTTTTGAATTCAAAGAGATTACATGTAATTAATGTTATGATTCTTGAAATGCGTGCAAGTAGTTAGCACCACAACCGAACCCTTCGTCGTATAGGTTGCCACGTATCAAACTAACCTCAGTTTGTGTATACATAAAGTAGAACATGGGTGTCAATTATCCATATGTGTGCGCACAAAATAGCAAATATAGTACAAATTCCTCTTTTTGTGCGTGCGTACTCTAATAACCGTTCCAAGTGCTGAATGGCTATAAATAATTGGGATCAGTGTTATTCCTAAGATAGAAGTCTTGTGTGCTAGTGGCCAGAGCCTTCTTGCTGTTAAATTCTCCAGTGTTTGATATTTAGCATTTCTTTTTCGTGTGTTTGCTAGTCAAAGGAGTAAAGTGATCGACTGCATATCAGATCTACATAGCTACTATTTCCCCAGAATTTTGTACCTAGATTCTTGTATAGGATTTTTTTATTTTTCAAGTTTGTAATACAAAGTTTGAACACAATTTTTATTTATGACAAACAAAATAGCATCTCTGCTGGGGAAAACCTTCTCCACTGACGAGAAGGCGGTAGCTCAACCTGACACGACATTGATCGGTATAACATAAAATACGTTGGTCATCGAGTTTGACCAACAAACCTATGAAGAAATGCTCTCTGGGGATACTCAAATCTCTCACCGGTGACCAATCCGAGCAAAGCTTGTATGACTTGGCTACCAAAGTCCCGTCTTTCTTATCCCAACATCACTGATGACAAAGGAAAGAAAGCGATAATTTCTACCAATGCGGAGCTTCTTATTGACAGCCCTACTTCCTCGATTCCAATCCATGACTTAGTAGACAACATCCTTGGCCGATCTAGTGTACTCGTCAAAGGAATAAAATCACAAAGTTCTCGCAACGACAAGTTTAGTGCAAGCCATCACCACCTTGGCAGAGGAATTCAATATGATGCAAAGGAGAAGGTTCACAACCAAATTACTAAGCCTCTATATGTTCAGTGTGATGTGCAAAGCAATATGTGCATGGACTCGACGGTCCAATAGAACTCTTAGGGAAAGAAAATTGCACGTACATATTCTTCTTCCCACAACAAACATGGAACATGAGCCTTCCAAACTTCACAAAACTAAAAAATAGAGAATCCTAAGGCCCCATGTCCTGAATTCTTTTCATGCGTACATTCTCAGCCATAAATGAGAAATATTCGCATAGAAGATAAAAGATTGTGCACAGATCAACCTGAAGCTCCTGATTGTGCATACAATGTTCAAGACTTGCACATAAAATTGTGTGCGCGTAATGTAAAAAGGAAGAATATGCCCCTTTATTCTTCTTCTCTCTTTCCTTCTGATGTATATAATGTTATTACGCTGAAGCGTAAAGAAAGGGAAGCTTATATTTCTACAGTGGCGCTTCCAATTAACACCATTGTCATTGTCAGAACATTGTAATCAATTATTGTTGTTCAAAAGTAATTGAACCATCCACCAAACGGTCTGTGTTTGACCGATTGTACTATACTTCATCAATTAGACAACATTCTGGAAGACAGAGTGAATAGTAAGATGAAGAGGAGCTACCCTTTGTCCCTATCTATAATGTATCGAGACTCCCACACTGGGAGGCATTTAAGACAAAATACCTCTATGCTTCAACCAGCCAGCAAATATTTGACCAACTTGTTGAATCTTTTGAAGAAGTATACCGGAATACTCATTCCTGAAGGAGAGAACTTCCTAAAATAAGTAGTAGTCATTCTTCAGAATCTAAGGCAGACTTCAGTGCCTATTTTCTAGGGATTTTATACCTCCTGGATCTGAAAGTGATAGTGTAGACTCTAGCTACACAATCCAATCCACTAATTCCTCTATTGATCACAAAGAGGTTAATATATGCAATTGGCTATGAACCAGAGGCCAGAACATCTGAAAGCGCTGAATAATGCCTCAACTTACTTGAAGCACGGTTAGAGACATGTACACAATGATGCAAATCATGCATCATATGTTAATGGCATAAAGCACTACTACAATTGCACCAACTCTACCACCTACAAGAAATAAAAATAAGGAGGTAGATGACAACCAAGTTTTGGCTGCAAACCTTGGGGGTGGCTAATAACAAAGGCTATAGGATATGCCTCCGACAGTGAACCCTTGGCCCACCATAATACAACCAACTGTGGCAGTCAATACGATTGATTCTGAAGCATTTTGTGCCTTAGAAGCTTGGGTTGCTTCTATTGACAACAAGAAGAACCTGGCAAAGTTGGGGTAAACTATATCCCCTCCCGAATAGGACAATGTTGTTTGTCCTCTAAACTATAAACCTCATTCAATGCTTCCTTATGACAGATTATGGTCTCCTCGGAAATATATGCATCACTTTATCTCTTAGAACTTGCACATAATGAAGGATGATGCTTTAGTAACAATATTATTCATTGGCATCTTGCAGGGGGTAGCCTTCGAATGGTTCCTTAGTATACCAAATGGTTGTATTAAAATGTTTGAAGACCTGAAGACAATATTCTTCGCAGGTTCTACGAAGGAAATTTTAAGGTCATAATGTCTACTCTGATCTCGACACAACAGAAAGAGGAAGAAAAATCACTTGTCTACATTGAGCGATTCTGGAGGCTGGCCTTGAAATTTCCCCTAGAGTCCTACAGTCCATGCTGATTGATGCATGTAGATACCATCTTCTCCTGATGATGAAGTTTTGCTTAGGACTAGTACAATTTAAAGAATTACCATATTTTATCTTAAGTTGTGAGGCTGCTGAAAGTTTGGTGGATGACCTAAAGTCAAAAGGGTTCATACCCTCCTCCTTTGATAACAATGGAAAGCGTTACCTAAACAACAACAACAACAACAAAAATAACAACAGTCGCAACAACAAAGGAAAGGAAGTGCTTGCTGTGAATATATCCAAACTGGCTGCCTCCTCGCAAAAGAAGAAGGCTCCGAAAAACTAAAAGCCCAAAGAAGAGTATTCCTTTGATGATGAAGATGTAATTAGCATCTTCGATGTTTTGATGAAAAGCAACATGCTAAACTTGCCTGACATCAGACGAACAGAAGAAGCATGTCGTACAAAAGACCCAAAGTACTGCTTATACTACCGATACGTACACCATCCTACAAAGGATTATTACATATTTAAGAGGAAAATTTAGCAGCTGGTAGATGCTAACGCTATCACGCTCTAAAATGATGAGAAGATGGTCACTATGAACCTGGTGTCATGACCCGCACCCAGATGATTTAAAAATAAAAGCGTGGGTACGTCCAGCCTACGTTGCAGCATTGACGGTAGAATGCTGTCTAGACCTTAAGATATACAAGTCTAACTAATGAACAATAAGTACTCAATCATAACAAACTAAAGAAATATATGAATGAAGAAGACAAATTCGAATATAAAATCTCAAAAGTTATCCAAATCATAATCTAAAAATCTAAATATTCATACAAGCCAAATAAGTCCCGGAGACAAATCTGGTCGAATGGAATAGAACTAACAAAAGTAATGAACTAAAAAATACTAATCTAACTCTCCCAGAGAATTCCAAGGTGCAAAATCGTTCTCAACTATATCCTTATCCGAAGATCCCAAATTTGTAGCAAAATATCATAATATTGTCAACATATCCAGTCATAAGTGGAGCAAGTACTATTACAACTATGAAAATACATAATACATGTATAAATCTATTATGACAGAAATTGTACAAGTAATGAAATTATGTAATTAAAACAGGTAGAGGCAAGTCGAAACATGGAACTGACAACATAAAAAACTGGCAACATGTAATTAAGTAGCAAGATAAACTGACAACATCTAAATATGAATATCAAAATCTGACAAAACTGGTAATACCGTGTGACCTAGAATACAGGGTTCGACATATCAGGACTAGGCAAAAACCTGCATATCATACGTAAGGTGTACAACTGCTACCTATCAAATCAAATAAGAAAAATATGATTTACCACATGTCTATTAGTGTATTATCCTACCCGACTCTCTCTCATAAGAATCACAGAAGATAGTAGACACAATAATGGAATATGAGTCCAGAACCATACTAGATAGTCACTACTCATGAGAATGGATAATCATGAACCATGATACAGATAAACACATGTCATGAATACGGATAGTCTCGAATCAAAATGTGGAGACTCTATGAATCATGACACAATAACTTACATCATAACTCGGGCTCACGTATTAAAACTCGAATAATCACGATGTCACAACACACTTTTAACTCAATCATGACTCATAATAACTTATCCATGTGCACAATATCATAGTGTCAAGATAACTAGTAAGAAAGAATAATAGTATTTATCATGTAAAGTACTTGCTTATCGTCCAAACCTGGTGGTACAAGTCAGAACTCGTATCAGAGCCCAATAATCTATATTATGAGTTTACAATGTCAATAGGTGGTTTGAAATAAAAAATAATCTTAACTACTTGGTTATTAGGTTTCTAGGTCAATTCTAAATCAATAGGGTAAAAGTAGGTAAATACCTATTTTCAAGTTCACCAATACCTAATTGGTTGGCCTATAGAGCTGTCTAAGCTATCACCAAGTCATATATAAGATATCATTAGGCTTACCTTATATATATATATATATATATGTGTGTGTGTGTGTGTGTGTGTGTGTGTGTGTGTGTGTGTGTGTAATTAACTAATATCTTAATACTATACCTTACCTATTCCTTATCTTAATACATATCAATACTAGGATACACATATACCCTATCTCTAATTGAATAGCAGAAGTCCATTGGTAATATAATATATATTTGTCCTACACTAGAATTTCCTTAAACTATATTACAAAATCCCTTAGCATGATTCACATAGCCTACAATAAGACACACATACCATACACCCTATTATATAACATCCCTACACTCTGATACTCTATGATACCATAATATGAACCGATACTCAGCAGTCCTAACACTTACTAGAACACTAGAAAACCTGCACCCAACCTACACTCTGATTAACTGCAGTTTAGGCCTGCAATGCAGCAAGGCACTACTGCCTGCATTGCTTGTAGTGTACTGCAGTAGCCATCTGTGCATTTTCAGCATAATCAAGCTGCCTACATGCGCTCCTTCTTATTGCTGTTACAACCTACATGCCTACGTTTGAGCTACCCGAGCTATTGCTTGTCATGACCCGCACCCGGAATGGGGATACGAGTATGTGAACAACGCCCAGCCTACAACGTAGAATCTGTGGTAGAATATTGTTTGGGTCAAGAATACTATATAACATATCATACAATATATATATATATATATATATATATATATATATATATATATATATGGTACCTAATATACTATCTCAACTTCAAATGGAGGAACAATATGGTATATAATAATGAAACCAATAATCAATCACAATATCAAACTTGGGGAAGAAATAGCATGATATGAAATAAGAAAAGAAGTACAGGAGTCACAAATACATCCACAAGCTCACAATATAAGTCTAGGCATAAAGCAACTCCAATATATATATATATATATATATATATATATATATATATATATATATATATATATATATATATATATATATATATATATATAAAGAGTCTAAAATAAGACTAATACAATATCTAAAAGATATAAGTCTAAGCCTCCTCGGTCACTGGCACTAGGTTCTCCTGCTTTAGGGGAATATCCTCTAATGTCTCACCGTCCTGCGGTTCGTAGTAAGTGGGACACTACTCCTCAAGCCAATCATCTGAAAAATATATTCAATCAGGATTGGAGCAAAGTACAAATCTCTGAAAGCAGTTCCAAATACATGGTAGAACATATATGATAAGTAATAGAAAATAATACAAGATAAAGTAGCAACAGGCAATGAAATAAACTATAGCAAACAGGTAAAATACTAGAAAAGAAGAATAGGCAATATAGAATACATGTAAGTAATAGAAATAGATAAAACTAGATAATGTGCCTTAGAGTTTAAGTTTTTTTGTGATCATTTTGGGTTAAACACAAACATAATATGGTAACTCGGTTACATATGATATGTAATCGACATTTACACTAATACACTAGGATTGATCACATAACCAACTCTAACTTCTCCATCCCCAACGAATACTTATGAATCCAATCATGACATATTACGAACACTAATATAAGCATACTGAATACAAGCAGTATGTGAACACAAAGTACATGATAATCAATAAACAATATACACGATAAAATATATGTGAAGGAGTACCCTCTGAACACGGTAGGGGATAACATCTCATGACAGGATCTATTTAGTACAAGTCCATGTAGCCACTGTATCAGAATCAAGTAAACAGTTCTACAACATGTAATATATCTACTATCATGAAATAAAAACTAACAGAGAGATGTACTCACCTCAAGTCCTGAGCAAAGGTGTCACTCGGTGTCCGAGCTGGTGTCACACAGACCTATAAATGAAATATCATGTCATTTAGGTGTAGAAGTGGTAAATAAGCTAAAACACATTAGAAATGATGTTTTAGATCAATAACTTAATTCTAGTGTCTTACATAGGTTCCATGTCATTTTTAAGGCTATATTAGTTGATACTAAGTTATACCTTGGTTTTTAGGTCCATACTAGCTTTTAGGGTGATTACTAGTCTATACTAGTAGGTACTAGACTATAATAAACTATACTTATGTTTTAGTTTAATACTAGTTAATTAGCTAATATCAGATAATAACTTATACTAGGCATAATATATATTAATATATAACTTAGCCTATACTTGATACCCTAATTAACACTCCCAATAGCTTGCCTCAATTGGTATCTTAATATCAATATATCACTACTTGGTGTCAAGTTACTCTAATCACTCACTCCGATACTTGGTATCTATGATGCCACACTCCGACCTTCCTCAAAACATCTAGGATACCCTCACTAGACTATATCCCCCTTTGGTATCACTTTACCTATACTCAATACCTTATCAATACTCATTGTTCTACTTAACATCTACATACTAGTTTACCTTAGCTTATAATTTGTTTGAACTCAATACCTATTCATGGGAACTCACCCTTGCTATTTGTTTCCTAATATCTCTGTCCCTCTAATTATTATTGCTACTACTGTGCATCAAGTCTGCAGGAATATATTTCCTTCACTGTTGCACACTATCACTGTTGCTTACCTGACATTAACCCCCTCAGCACCATACTGGTACTTCTACTGCACATTAGAGCAGCTAATATGCTACTGCATATCACCCTCGATGTTGTATATATTTACTTGAGCCATCCTACAGTCCCCATCTTTCCTTTGTGTTGTTGCTAAACTCATAACCATGAACCCCCAACTCCCTATCGTGTTTCAGTCCACTCAACCTCTTCTATTTGTACTTGGACAAGCTCGTTGTGTGTGTGTAGGTGCACACACACCCCTGGATCACTGCCCAATTTTCCCTACTAAATATTCTACATCATTGTCCCTCTAATGAACCCTTCTAACCCAACACAACATACTCGTAGGCACATGCCAAGATACTCAGTACCAATATCCCTCTGGCTCTTACCAAGTTCTTTGGAATATCACTCCATATTAAACTATATAAGTTTATATACAATACTATTACATACCTTATTTTACAGTGCATGCCCACTACAACAAGGACTCCCCTCATAACTGTTAATACACAACACTAAACCACACTCTACATTATTATATCAAACATATTATGCTCATCACACCTAGTATCCACACTACTCATCTCTATGCCTATGACTCATGATTCATGATACATCAATGCCATATATGAACATCATTACCAAAATATACATAACACTAATTTATGTAGGGATAAACATGAAAGTAGTCATAACATTAGATCTAAATAGAATATACGTAAAACTGATACCAAGAACCCAATTATAACCAAATTACCAAATCTAACACATAGTAATTATATACATAAAAAATATCACTATATAACTAAAGTAATTAGTTATAAGAGAAATTAAAAGAAAATTATGCGAATATGCATAAATCACCCAAAATAAATTTCGTATCATAGAGTATCCCAAAATACCATGATATGGCCTACTCGTATTTATTTATGGACACGTATCTAGTCCCATAATCCTGATCTAAGTCTAATTAGACTAAATTGGTCCCATGATGTCACCCTCATATTTTTAATCAAGGGTAGTTTGGTAATTGACATGGGTATTTTAATTTTTAGAATTGATTGTATTTAAATATTATGCATGTGTATTAATTATTTTGTTATATTATTTAATTATTATTAGATACTAGATTTTTTTTTACTTGTGTAGTGGACCTAACCATTTAATTAGATGCATAAACCCAATATTTTAGTTTAGTTTAGATTGAGCCCATGAATTAGGCCCATGTATTAGGAGGATGAATTAATTAGTGAAACTATTACACATATGGTGCTTGTCAATTGGTCAAATAGATCAATATGACATATGATTGCTTGTTTATGACTAGTGTTGTGTCCATAATTAGGTACGTGTAGGCCGTATCTCATCAATTTGGCGATACAGATTATTTTGGGAGTTTTCCTCTGACACAGAGATTTGTGCATATCAATTATTGACACGGACACGTAGTTGATATTATTATTGTTTTTATAGTGCATAATTAATATTCTAGACTTGCTTGTGTCCTTAGGGATGCGTTTGGTTGTGTGGTGGAGCCTTATCGCGAGCGTATCAAAGAATGGTGTGATACGGGTGCAGTGCACTCCACGTGTTTGGTCTATTTTCGTTATTTCTATATGTACTTGTGTATATATATATATGTATGTTATATTTTATGATATATATATATGAGTATATACCTATAGTCCATAGTATATATAAGTGTATATAGCTATATATCTATAAGTGTATATGTATCTATGTGTATAGCTATGTCTATATCTAGTGTGTGTGTGTGTGTGTGTATATATATATATATATATATACATATATATATATATATATATATATATATATACATATATATATATATATTGATAGTATGTATATATGTGATGGTATATATATGTGTATGTGTTTATATCTATGTATGAGTGTGTGTGTGTGTGTATGTGTGTGTGTGTGTGTGTGTGTGTGTGTGTGTGTGTGAGTGTGTGTGTGTGTATATATATATAGTAGAGTGAGTGTTTATATATATAGAGTGATACATATAGCAGTCATAGAGGTGTGTGTATGTGTGCATTATAGTTGTTGTTGTGTGTGTGAGTGTATGAGGCAGTTTTAGTAGAATAGCAGGGTGTTTTAGTATGCACAGCAACTCGGGGTGCACACGGCTTAGCATAGAGCACTGCAGTATCAACTGAGGCATCGAGCCATTCATCAGTACAGTCCTAGCTAGGCTCGGGCCATTGCACAAGCATCTAGCAACTGAAGGCAGTACAGCACACCATCTACAGTATCAGTCACAAGCAGTCAGCAACTCGAGGCAGTGCTCATGCAAAGGGGGAAATGTGCAGCCAACTGCAGGTGGAAATAAGTAGGCGAGGCAGTGAGAACTGTGCATTATCCTACTACACAGTGGAAACTGAAGAGGGGGTTCGGGCATGGAAGAGAAGGAAGCAAATGCTTTCAGTTCAGCAACTGAGAGAGGTACTGCAGCACCTGCAGTAGGAGCAGTCAACAAGTATCAACTCAGCAAGAGGGAAAGCCTAATAGAAGGAAACCTGCAGTAGTATCTGAAATTCAGTGTTCAGCAAGGGGGAAGTCAGCAACATTCGTGCACAACAATGTGGAGTTCACCTCGAGGTAGCATTGGCAGTAGTAGCTTCAACAGTTTGAGAGTACACTTCGGAGCACAGCAAGGCTCGTGCACAGTAAAATTAGCAAGGAGCCTCACTGTACTTTAAGATGCACTGTGCAGTCAGTGCACATTATCGGTATCAATGTTCAGTTTCTGGTATCAGTAAGGTTTTTGGGTTAGCAAGGTATTGGGTATTTGGTTAATCTGGTTGGTTAGTATATTAGATAGTTAGTATAAATAGATCGTTAGTTATATATACTTGTTATATGATAAATAGTTAGTTATGTATGCTAATATATTTATATGTTATAATAGTGGATTGGGTAATAGCTAGTTAGTATTATCTTGTAACTACGTACTAATAGGTATATATTAGTAGTTAGTTATATTATATAGTTAATAATTGAGGTATTATATATATATATATTAGCCATAGTCATGGAGTTTGAATTACCTTGGGATACCAAGAAAATATCAAGGTAAGGGGTCGATATAAAGGTATGGGATTTGGGTATCAAGATAGGTGTGATACGCATTGGTGCAAGGCCAAGGTATCCTAATTTCAGTAATTAGCTAAGTACTATATATATTGAATTGTATATATATATATAAATTACTATTTTCCTAAATAAAACTTGCATATCTTAGGATACGACATTTTGGTATATTTTATGGTATCTTAGATTAGCTTGTATAGCGTAGTTTCATAGTGTATTGACCTAGTATCTTAGTGTTAGACCCTTGTAACCTAGAAATAGTCGGTTTAACTTAGAAATGACTTTATGACTTAGAATTGCATCAACTTAACTTATTTTCTTTTCCAAACCTTGTATTGATGCAACATACCATATATAGGTCTGTGTGACACCAGCTTGGGCATCGAGAGACACACCTTGGTCAGGACTTCAGGCGAGTATATTTCTCTGATAATTTTTGATTCATAATAGTGTATATATGCATGTTCTAGAATTGTATACTTGATTTTGATACAGTGATTTCACGGACTCGTACTACATAGATCCCGTCAGGAGATATTATCCCCTACCGTATTCAGCAGGTACTTCTGTACATGTATTTTATCGTGTACATTAGGTATTAATTTATATTTTGTGTTCACACGCTGCTCGTGTTCAGTATGCTTATTCGTATTCACACACTGCTCGTGTTCAGTGTGATTATATTCGTGCACACCCACTGCTCGTATTCAGTGGTCATATTCATGTTTGTAGCGTGTCGTGATTGGATCATTGGTATTGGTTGGGGATGGAAGAGTAGGAGTTGATTATGTGATCAAAGTCCTATTGTTCATCGTGTATATTCTGATTACATACCTCACTTATAATTGTCTTACCTTATTGATCATGTTCATCCAAACAGATCACATAATAAACTTGTATTCTGAGGCTCATTAGTTAAATTACAGTTATTTTATCATATTGCAGATATTCATATTGTTGTTCTATATTCTCTTACATTACCTGTATACATATTGTTTATTTAATCATATGTTAGTGATCTTGTATTTTATTTCTATTATCTGTTTTATATGCTCAATTATGTTATTGAAACTGCTTTCATTGGTATATTTTTTACTCCAATCCTGACTAGATATATTTTTCCAGATGATTGGCTTATAGAGCAGTGTCCCACATTCTACGAATCACAGAACGGTGTACCTATAGAGGATACTCTAATAGAATAGGAGGACTTAGTTCCTGAGCCCGAGGAGGTCTAGTTTATTTGTGTTGGCTTGTATTAGACTATATTTATGGAGATTCACAGTTTGTGTATTATTTCAGATTATGGATTGTATCTTAATTTCTTTCCTTCGCTATTCCATTCGTGCTTTATCTTCCTTAGTTTGTTTTGTGATTGAGATTAGTTATACTTGTGAGATACTATATTGTTCCTTCGTTTGGAGTTGAGATTATTGACAGGTACCATATCATATTATTGAGATGTTAGATAGTTAGAAATGACCCAAACAGTGTTCGACTGCCGATGTTGTAGCGTAGGCTGGGCGTAACCACGTACTCGTGCCCGAATATTCGGGTGTGGGTCTTGACACATTTTTAGTGGTGGCCCATGCATGTCTAGATTCATAATTAGTACGATATCGTAGTTGTGCTTGTCTAGAGTACTGCTACGAGCCTGCTTTAGGAAATAGTATTTAGGCTGAGAGTTTACTCAATCACAACTAAAAAATTATTCCAAAATATATTTTGCAATCCTTATCTATTAAATATTTATTTTCTTGGAATAAAATTATGTCCTTCTTTGATGATATCATATCATATTCAAAATTAATTTTTTATTTTAATCTATCTTCAGGATGCTGTCGAAGACGCGTTCCCGGCACTCAGGTACCGCGATAGCACGATCAGTCACTTCATCACCCATGAGGGCATTACCCTTAGATAATGGTCCAGCACCTATATTCAGGAGGTTAGCTTCACCGGTCCAGGTAGGCGTATCTGCAGCAACTTTTGGAGGTACTCCACCTCTGGTACCGAGTGCAGCACAAAAAGTTTTCGAGAATATTTCATTCCACCACCCACAGTTGATAAGACACAGATATTCACGCTCTTTCAGCAGATGATGGAGGTACAGCAGCATCTGTCAGAGGTCCTATGACAGAACATGGAGAATGCTCACCAGATCGTACTTGCAGCAATTGAGAGGGCTTCCATAGTCTAGCCACAGATGGCACAACCTCAGTTTATTCCTCAACAGCCTAGACCAGGGACCATAATAGACTTTAAGAGGATGGGCCAAAAGGATTTTACAGGAACAGAGGGGATCCTTTATGCGGATGATTGGATTGAGGACATCGAGCAAAACCTGCGACTAGCACAGATTCTAAAGATATTATAGATAGAGGCAGCGGGGTGCATGATGTTCGATATTAATTTGTCATAGTTCAGGATAGACCACAGGATTGTAGTACCTGGGCTTACTTAGGAAGCATTCAAAGAGCTTTTTAATGAGAATTTCTTCCCAGATGTGGCTCTGATATCTTTGGAGAGCCAGTTCCAGTACCTTATCCAGTGAGGTATGTCAGTGGACGAGTATGCGGTAGAATATTGCAGATTAGGTCACTTCGTGGAGGGACAAAACCCCAGAGGTAGATCCAGGAAGTTCAGAAAGGGCCTGAACTGGGAGGTTAAATCCCACACGAACGGAGATCCTACCGCCACCTTCAAAAAAATTCTCAAACAGGCACAGTGGACAGAGGATGTCTTAGAGCTTGGTTCTAAGAGGCCGAGGGACAGAGGAGGATCCGGTACCAATACGGGTCCAGCGAAGAGGCCTTATTTCTAGCAATAGTACCAGAGGAACTATCAGCATCAGAGACTGAGTATCATGGGCCAGCTAGATCACCGACACAACAGATGCATCAGATCCAGAGGGCAGCTATTTCTTGCACTTTCTGTAAGAAGCAATGACACAGATGGGATGCATGTAGGATAAGACTAGGCCAATACTTATTCTGTGGGTCAGGAGACCATCAATTGAGGGCTTGTCCTGAAGTCCCAACTCGTCCAGTTCAGGACGGAGGTTAGGCACAGAGAGCATCCGCTAGACCACCAGCGAGACCGCAGAGAGGACCTCTACCACCACAGCAACAACAGTTTGCTTAGCATCAGTAGCAGAGAGGTGCACAGCGATAGGGGTGAGCTTTTGCCTTTAATATCGAGGGGGACAAGCCAGTTGGCAATGTTATCTCAGGTTCAAGTTATCTTGATTCCTTTCCAGCTCATGCTTTATTCGATTCTGATGCTTCTCATAGTTTTGTATCTGTATCTTTTGCTCTGAGACATCCTCATGAGTCTGAAACATTGGCGAGAACTTGCAAGATCACGACCGGGGGTGGTATTATCCTGGTTAGTGATGTTTACAAGAACCAGAGAGTTTATTTGGAAGGCCGAGAGTTGAGCATATGTTTACTCGTAATGCCACTTCTGTGTTACGATATAGTACTCGGGATGGATTAGTTGAGTAGGCATCATGCTAGTATTAATTATCATGGAGGCAGAGTTTTATTTCAGATGCCAAGAGAGCTAGAGTTCAAGTTTGTCAGGGGAGTAGCAGGGCAGAGTTCCAGTTTATTTGGTAGAAGAGCAGGAGCCACCATATCCGTTAATTACAGAGTTTATGGATGTCTTGACAAAGGAGTTGCCGGGGTTGCCATCGGACAGAGTTGTAGAATTCTCTATAGATTTGGTGCCAGGCACAGAGCCAATATCTCAGTACATTTATATAGTGAACAACAGTAAACTGGCAGAGTTTAAGAAGAAGGTGGATGAGTTGCAAGACAAGGGATTTATCTGTTTTAGTTCATCACCATGGGGGTACTCCGGTACATTTTTTACCAAAGAAGGATGGGTTGGTACATATGTGTATCGACTACAGGGCACTTAACAACCTCACTATCAAGAACAAATACCCATTATTGCTGATTAATGACTTGTTTAATCAGTTGAGCAGAGTGAAGGTATTCTCAAAGATAGACTTGAGATCAGGGTACCACCAGGTGAAGGTGAAGAAGGAAGACATCCCGAAGACAACTTTTAGGACTCGTTATGGACAGTTCAAGTTCTTGCTGATATCGTTTGGGTTGACTAATGCTCCGACAGTATTTATGAACCTGATAAATAAGGTGTTTCATCAGTACCTGGATCAGTTTGTTATAGTCTTTATTGAGGATATTTTGATATATTCGAAGACCCCAGAGAAGCATGAGCAATACTTGAGGATAGTTCTGAAGACCCTCAGGAAGGAGAAGCTGTATGCCAAGATATCGAAGTGTGAGTTCTTCCTTGATAAGGTTGAATTCCTCGGGCATGTTATTACAGGAGATGGAATCTCAGTGGATCCGAAGAAAATTTCAGTAGTTGAGTCATGGTCTACCCCGAGTTCAGTAGCAGAGATCAGGAGTTTCCTTGGATTGACAGGCTACTATCGAAGGTTTGTTCAAGACTTTTTTGGACATGCAGAGCTGATGACTAGAAGGACGTGGAGTTTGTCTAGACTGACGATTATCAGTCAGTATTTGAGGAGCTGAAGAAGAGGTTGACTACAGCTCCAATCTTGACACTGCCATCGGGAGCATGAGGATTTTTCATATATAGTGATGCATCAGGTAAGGGTTTAGTTTGTGTGTTACAACAGAACGGGAAGGTGATTGCCTATGCTTCCAGACAATTATGCCTGCATGAGAAGAACTACCCTACCCATGACTTGGAGTTGACAGCAGTTATCTTTGCTCTTAAATTATGGAAATACTACTTGTATGGAGAGAGAGAGTAGAGATCTTCACAGACCACAAGAGCTTAAAGTATGTGTTTACACAAAAAGAGCTCAACATGAGGCAGCGGCAATGATTGGAGTTGATGAAAGACTTCAATATTTCTTTACAGTACCATCCAGGGAAAGCCAAAGTAGTCGCGGATGCCTTAAGCAGGTATCTTGTGGCTATGTGCTTGATGAGAGAGAGACATTTATTGGCCGATTATGACAGTTTGGGCATTGAGGTATTAGTTCCTGGAGTCGTAACAAAGATGTAGGGACTTTAGGTACAGTCAGAGCTGATGGACTAGATCAGAGCTGGACAGTATGAGAATGAGTCTCTGAGGAGGAACATAGCACAGGTTCAGATTGGGTTGGCAGAAAACTTCAGTATCGCAGATGATGGATTATTGCTGCACGGTACCAGATTGTGTGTACTGAGTGGAGCATTGCGCGAGAAGATTCTGTAGGAGGCACATCGATCTCAGTATTCTATGCATCCAGGTGCTAGAATGATGTATCGAGACATGATAGAGCATGTATGGTGGTATGGTATGAAGTGAGAGTTAGCTAGTTTCGTATCCAGATGCTTAGTTTGCTAGCGGGTAAAGGCGGAGAGACAGAGGCTAGGTGGACTGCTTCATCCTTTACCTATTCCAGAGTGAAAATATGAGCATGTGACCATGGATTTTTTTTAGGACTTCCGCGTTCTTCAGGAGGTAAATATGCAATTTGGGTCATCATAGATAGGTTGACCAAATTAGCCCACTTTCTGCCATTCAAAGTGGGTACATATACAAAGAGACTCGCGGAGATATATGTCCGCCAGATAGTCAGATTGCACGGTATTCCAGTGAGCATAGTCTTGGATCAGAATAGCCACTTTATATCCCACTTTTGGAGGAGTTTGTAGGCTAGCTTGGGCACTCATCTCAAGTTCAGTGCCGCATATCGGAAAGGACTATTTAGACTCTCGATGATATGCTACACACCTATGTTTTGGATCTTGGAAGTTCTTGGGAGGATCACCTTCACTTGGAAGTATTTTTATACAACAACAGTTACCAAGCCAGTATCGAGATATCCCCATTCGAGGCGTTGTATGGACGGAGATGCCGCACTCCGTTATCATAGGATGATGTTGGTGAGAGAGCTTTATTGGGACCAAAGATGGTAGTGTATGCAGCTAAGAAGGTAAAGCTCATCAGGGATAGACTTCGAGTGGCATAGGACAGACAGCAACATTGGACCGATAGCCACCGGAGACCTTTGGAGTTTGAGAAATAGATTTTTGTTTTGCATTACTTGTGATTGATTGTTTTTTTGTTAGTGTACTAAGGTGTATTTCGTGCTAGGTTAGCGGTCTGGTTTTCTTGAGGATTTCTCCGAGATGTGGCACGATTCATTTCGGTGGAGACAAAAAGCTTAGTTCATGATTCATCGAACCTTTCAGTATTCTTGAGAGGGTTGGTGCAGTTGCATATAGGCTAGACATACTACCTGCATTAGAGGAAGTACACAACATGTTTTACATGTCACAGCTAAGATGGTACATGGCAGATCCCAGTCATGTGTTGGATCACTCGGAGATAGAGGAGGGCCCTACTCTTAGCTATCCAGAGCAACCAGTTGAGATTCTGGATCAGAGTGAGAAGGTGCTGAGAAAATAAACGATTCCTTTAGGGTACGTCGCATGGAGGCATCACTCGCCAAGAGAGGGTACTTGGGAGCGAGAGGCCGAGATGCGCGAACGATATCCATATCCGCTTGAGTCATGAGGTATAATTCTTTCTTGTATTGTATTATTTGCTTTTGGTAGTTAGTTTCCTCCTTAATTTCGAGGATGAAATTGTTGTAAGGTGGGTAGGATTGTCACCCTCATATTTTTAATCACGGATTATTTGATAATTGACATGGATATTTTATTTTTAGAATTTATTGTATTTAAATATTGTGCATGTGTATTAATTATTTTGTTATATTATTTAATTATTATTAGTTGCTAGATTATTTTAGACTTGTGTAGTGGACCTAACTATTTAATTAGATGTATGAACCCAATATTTTAGTTTAGTTTAGATTGAGCCCATGAATTAGGCCCATATTTTAGGAGGATAAATTAATTAGTGAAACCATTAGACTAGAACCTTCCCACTTAATTAATTTCTTCATGAGAGGCCCCAAAGGGTATTTTTGACATTTCATAATTGCTTGGGGAAGGGTTATATGGTCGACCATTAGAGGGAGGAGAGAGAGTGTCTCTCATTTTATTTTTCTATTTTATTTAGATCTATATTTTCTTCCTTTCTAAATTCTTTCATTCCTTCACCATTCCTTCACAAATTTCTTTACAAATTCCTTCCCTATTTCTAAATTGAGGCTACTATAATAAGGATCTATAAGAAGGAAGCAAGCAGCGACAAGGAGGAGGCCAAGATCTACAAGGAAGAAGCTACATTCAACATTTAAAATTTTTTATTAGGAATTCATCTCCCAATAGGTATATTTCAGTTTTTTCTCTTGTAGTAGGTTCTAAATCTAAGATTTTACCATGATAAATTACCTCACATGCATAGGCTACCCATAGGAATTAGTTTTAGGTTCATAGGAGACCTATGGTGGAAGATATGTGTATTTTTGTATCAATTTTGGGGGAATTCCAAGATTGGCACATGTGATACTTATCAATTGGTCAAATAGATTAATATGACATATGATTGCTTGTTTGTAACTAGTGTCATATCCATAATTGGGTACGTGTACGCCATATCTCGTCAATTTGGTGATACAGGTTCTTTTGGGGGGGTTTCCTCCGACACTGAGATTTGTGCATATCAATTCTTGATACAGACACATAATTGCTATTATTATTATTCGTATAGTATATAATTAGTATTTTAGACTTGATCATGTCCTTCGGAGTGTATTTGGTTGGGTGGTGGAGCCGTATCGAGAGCGTATCATAGAATGAGTGTGATACGGGTGCGGTGCACTCCACGTGTTTGGTCGATTGCATTTATTTCTATATGTACTTTTGTGTGTGTGTGTATATATAAATATATATATATATATATATATATAATGATATATATGTATGAGTATGTACCTATAGTGTATAGTATATATAAGTGTATATAGCTATATATCTATAAGTGTATATGTATCTATGTGTATAGCTATGTCTATATCTAGTGTATATATATATATATATATATATATATATATATATATATATATATATATATATATATATACACTATATGTATGAGTATGTACCTATATTGTAAAGTATATATAAGTGTATATAGCTACATATCTATAAGTGTATATGTATCTATGTGTATAGCTATGTCTCTCTCTCTCTCTCTCTCTCTCTCTCTCTATATATATATATATATATATATATATATATATATATGTGTGTGTGTGTGTGTGTGTGATAGTGTATATATATATATATATATATATATATATATATATATATATATATATGTGTATGTGTGTGTGTGTGTGTGTGTGTGTGATGGTATATATATATATATATATATATATATATATATATATATATATATATATATATATATATATATAGTAGAGTGAGCGTTTATATATGTATAGAGTGATACATATAGCAGTCATAGAGGTGTGTGTATTTGTGCATTATAGTTGTGGTTGTGTATGTGTGAGTGTGTGTGTGAGGCAGTTTCAGCAGAATAGTAGGGTGTTTCAGTGTGCACAGCAGCTCGGGGTGCATAATGCTTAGCATAGAGCACTGCAATATCAACTGAGGCATCGAGCCATTTATCAGTACAGTCCCAGCTAGGCTCGAGCAATTGCACAAGCAGCCAGCAACTGAAGGCAGTGCAGCACACCATCTGCAGTATTTGTCATAAGTAGCCAGTAACTCGATGCAGTGCTCTTGTAAGGGGGGAAATATGCAGCCAACTACAGGAGGAAATGTGCAGTCGAGGCAGTGAGAGTTGTGTAGTATCCTATTATACAGTGGCAATTGAAGAGGGGGCTCAAGCATGGAAGAGCAGGGAGCAAATGTTTTCAGTTTAGCAACTGAGAGAGACACTACAGTACCTGCAGTAGGAGCAGTCAGCAAGTATCATCTTAGCAAGAAGGGAAGCACAACAGCTGGGAACCTGCAGTAGTATCTGAAATTCAGTTTTCAGCAAAGGGGAAGTCAGCAACATTCGTGTACAGCAATATGGAGTTTACCTCGATGTAGCATTGGCAGTAGCAGCTTCAATAGCTCGAGCAGTACACTTTGGAGCACAACAAGGCTCGTGCACAGTAAAATCAGCAAGGAGCCTTACTGTATAGTGAGATACACAGTGCAGTCAGTGCATAGTATCAGTATCAATGTTCAGTTTCAGGTATCAGTGAGGTTTTTGGGTTAGTAAGGTATTGGGCATTTGGTTAATCTAGTTGGTTAGTATATTAGATAGTTAGTATAAATAGATAGTTAGTTATATATACTTGTTATATGGTAGATAGTTAATTATGTATGCTAATATATATATGTTATAATAGAGGATTGGGTAATAGCTAGTTAGTAGTATCTATGTAACTATGTACTAATAGGTATATGTTAGTAGTTAGTTATATTATATAGTTAGTAGTTGAGATATTATATATATATATATATATATATATATATATATATATATATATATATATATATATATATATATATATATTGTCACCCTCATATTTTCAATCAAGGGTAGTTTAGTAATTGACATGGGTATTTTAAATTTAGAATTTATTTATATTAAAAATATTGTGCATGTAGTTTATTTAATTATTATATTATTTATTGATTGTTAGTTGTAGTATTATTTTAGACTTGTGTAGTGGACCTAACCAATCTATTAGTTGCATGAACCCAACATTTTAGATTGGTTTAGATTGAGCCCAAGAATTAGGCCCATTGTTAGAAGGATGGATTAATTAGTGTAACCATTAGACTAGAACCTTTCCTTCCTAATTAATTTCTTCATGAGAGGCCCCAAGGGGTAAATAGGATATTTTACATTGCTTGGGAAAGGGGTATTTGGCCGGCTATAGAGGAAAAGAGAGAGTGTCTCCCTTATTTCAATTTCTAATTCTACTAGATCTAGTTTTCCCATCTCCAAATTTCCTTCATTCCATCATCAATTCTCCACCAATTTTTTCATAAATTCCTTCCCTATTCTTCATTGGAGGCTTCTACATCAAGGGTCTACAAAAAGAAGCAAGGATCAACAAGGAGGAGGCCAAGATCTACAAGGAGAGGAGCTACATTCTATTTAGGGACTTTTTATTGGGAATCCATCTCCCAATAGGTATATTTCAGTTTTTCTTCTTCTAGTTGTCATGACCCGTACCCGAAATTTGGACATGAGTTATGGGTACGTCCAGCCTACGCCACAGCATCAGCGGTAGAACGTTGTCTATTTCTCAATAATACTATACATAACTCGCAACCTGACAATAATATCAAATCCATAAGGAGGACAATGAAATAAATATCTCTCAATAGCTCATAATGTATACTCAATCACAATAATTATAAGAATATAAATGGCACGATAAAAGATAAGAAGTAATGAAATAAGTCAAACACAATATCTCAATAAAGATAAGAAGTAATGACATAAGTAGTTATGATACCTTGATATATATATATATATATATATATCGCTAGTTATCTATATATGAGTAGATATTTCATATAGATGCATTATATGTATAGATATTGATATATTGGAGGTGTTTGTATATGTATATACGTATGTGTGCATTGTGTGTATAGTTGTGTGGCTGTGGGTGTGTGTCAGCGAGTGAGGAAGACTCAGCATTCAGTGGCAACAAAAGGGGGAGCACACAACAATGTGTGTAGCAGGTACAGCATGTATCAGTGTAGCTCGTGTAGTACACGAGCACACAACATCAGCAGCATGAGGAGTTTCAGTAATCTTCAGACAGCAGGGAGTATCGAGAATGGTTGGACAGCAACCCAAGCAGAGCAGTAGCAACTGTGCAGGAAATACTCATTCATCGCAGCATAGTGTGCAGCAAACAAGATCAGTAGCCTCGAGTATAGCAATGCAGTATCTACACAGTACAAACTAAGCAGAGGCTGCAACAAGAAGGTAGAGCAACGTGCTACTTCGCAGTGATAGTATCAGTGAGCAATCACCGATATCACTGTAGTAGAGGTATCACCAACAGCCATGCAATAATTAAGGGCAGTATCAGCCCGAAGGAGCACTGTAGTGCTCAACCTCGTGGAGATATGTGACAGCTCAGGTACAAAGGAGTATCGAGCAGTAATGTGTAGTGCACAATTCAATCAACAGGGAGGCCCAGTAGCTAGCTGCAGAGTTACGGTGCAAGAGGAGTTGTACAGTAACAGTATCTTTATCAGTCCAATATTCAGGTATCAGTTCAATAGTTTTAATTTATAGTTAGGTTTTGGGGTTTATGAGGTATTTGGTTTATGGGTAGTTAGCTTGTAAATGGTTTAGTTAGTTAGGTTGGTTTAGTAGTGTATTGATAGTGAGACTCTTAGACTATAGTATCTATAGTATCTATGTTTGATATTAGTATATATAACTATTAGTATAGATAGTTAATAGTAGATTAATAGCTATGCTTAACATATAGTTTAGCTATATGTATATCTGTTTATATGTAGGTATATTATATATGGATATGTATGTAGTGTATTATAGTTAGTTTTCTATATATTAGATTGATATCTATTATAGTAGCTTAGTATATATCGTTATAGTTAGTACATTAGTTTTGGAGTTTTATATGTATATGTGTACTAGTATATTGGTTTAGGGTTTCTATATATTATTAGCTATATGTTAAGTGGTTTTGGATTACCTCGAGATACCAAGGTAAGGGGTCGATACCCAAGGTATTGAGTTTGGATATCGAGATAGGTGTGATACGCATTGGTGAAGGGCCAAGGTATCATATTTTCATTGATTTGTTATAGTATTATGTATTTTGACTTGTATATATATCTAAAATACTATTTTCATATATGAAAACTTACGTATCTTAGGATACAGCTTTTCGAGTATTTTATAGTATCTTAGATTAGCTTGTATAGTTTAGTTTTATAGTATATCGACTTATTATCCTAGTATTTGACTCTTGCAACCTAGATTTAGTCGGTTTGACTTAGAAATGGCTTTATGACTTAGAATTGCATCATTTTAACTTATTTTATTTTTGAACCTTATATTGATACAATATACCGTATATAGGTCTGTGTGACACTAGCTTGGGCATCGAGAGACACACCTAGGTCAGGACTTCAGGTGAGTATATTTCTCTGATAGTTTTTATTTTATAATAGTATAAATATGCATGTTCTAAAAATGTATACTTGATTCTGACACAGTTATTTATAGACTTGTACTACATAGATCCCGTCAGAAGATGTTATCTCCTACCGTGTTCAGCAGATACTCGTGTACATGTATTTTATCGTGTATACTGGGTATTGATTTATATTTCAGGTTCACACACTGCTCGTGTTAAGTTTGCTTATTCGTGTATACCCACTACTCGTGATCAGTGGTTATTATATTCATGTACATCCACTGCTCGTGTTCAATGGTCATATTCGTGTTCGTAGCGTGTCGTTATTGGATCCATTGGTATTAGTTGGGGATGGGAGAGTAGGAGTTAATTTTGTGATTAAAGCCCTATTAATATATCGTGTATATTCTGGTTACATACCTCACTTGTAATAGTCTTACCTGATCATGTTTACCCAAACCGTTCACATAATAAACTTGTATTCTGAGCCACATTAGTTTAGATTACAGTTACTTCATCATATTGCTGTTATTCTTATTATTGTTCTATATTCTCGTATATTACCTGTATACCTATTGTTCATTTATTCATATGTTAGTGATCTTGTATTTTATTTCTATTATATATTTTATATGCTCGATTATGTTATTGAAACTGCTTTCAGAGGTATGTACTTTGCTTCAATTCTGATTGGATATATTTTTCCCTAGTTGATTGGCTTTTAGAGCAGTGTCCCATATTTTACGGGCCGCAAAATGGCATACCTTTAGAGGATACTCCTATAGACTAGGAGGTCTTAATTGTGGAGCCCGATGAGGTCTAGTTATTTGTGTTGGCATGTATTAGACTATTATACTTGTGAAGATTCACAGTTTGTATATTATTTTATATTGTGGATTGTGTCTTATTCTTTCCTTCGCTATTCCATTCATGCTTTATCTTCCTTAGTTTGTTTGTGATTGAGATTAGTCATACTTATGAGATACCATATTGTTCCTCCGTTTGGAGTTGAGATGATTGACAGGTACCATACTATATTATTGAGATGTTAGATAGTTAGAAATAATCCAAACAATATTCTACCGCCGATGTTGTGGTATAGGCTGGACGTAGCCACATACTCATGCCTAAATATCTGGGTGCTGGTCATGATACATTTTTAGTGGTGGCCCATGAGGTCTAGATTTGTAAGTAGTACGATTCATAGTTATGCTCGTCTAGAGTACTGTTACGAGCCTGCTTTAAGAAATAGAATTTAGGCTGAGAGTTTACTCAATCACAACTAGAAAAATTCTAATATCAGTTTTACAATCCTTATCTATTGAATATTGCTTTACATTGAATACAATTATGTCCATCTTTGATGGTATCGTATCACATTCAATATTGATTTCTTATTTTAATCTTCAGGATGCTGCCAAAGACGTATTCCCAGCGCTCAGGTGCCGCGACAGCACGCTCAGTCACTTCATCACCCTTGAGGGTAGCACCCTCAGACGATGGTCCAGCACTTACATTCCAGAGGTCAGCTTTACCGGTCTAGGTGGCCTTATCTGCAGCAGCTTTCGGAGGTGCTCCACCTCCGATACCGAGTATAGGGTAGACAGTTTTCGAGGATCTTCTACCCCACCACCATTAGTTGATCAGATGCAGATGTTTACGCTCTTCCAGTAGATGATGGAGGCACAGCAGCGTCAGTCGAAGGTCCTATGACAGAGCATGGAGAATGCTTACTAGATCGCACTTGCAGTAGTTGAGAGAGCTTCTACAGTCCAGCCACAAATGATACAACCTCAGTTTATTCCTCAGTAGCCGAGGTCGGGTACCATCATAGACTTTAAGAGGATAGGCCCAAAGGACTTCAGAGGCACAGAGGGGATTCTCTATGCAGATGATTGGATCGAGGACATCGAGCAGAACCTGCGGCTGGCGCAGATTCCAGAGATGTTACAGATAGAGGAAGTGGAGTGTATGATGTGGCTTTAACACGATTTCGGACAGATCCCAGGATTGCAGTACCAAGGCTCACTTGGGAAGCTTTCAAAGATTTTTCAATAAAATTTCTTCCGAGATGTGGCTCTTACATCCCTAGATAGCCAGTTCCAGTACCTTGTCCAGGGAGGTATGTCAGTGGACGAGTATGAGGCAGAGTTTTATCGACTAGGTCACTTCATGGAGGGACAGAATCCTAAAGGTAGACCCAGGAAGTTCAGGATGGGCCTGAACTGGGAGGTCAAATCCTGCACCAACGGAGATCCTACCGCCACTTCGAGGAGATTCTCAAATAGGCACAGAGAGCGGAGGATAACTTAGAGCTTGGCTCTAAGAGACCGATAGAAGGATCCAGCACTAACACGGGTCCAGCATAGAGGCCTTATTTCCAGTAGCTGCACCAAAGGCATTACTATTATAAGAGGCAGCATTATCACGGGCCAGCTAGAGCGCTAGTACGGTAGATGCATCAGATCTAGAGGGCAGCAGTTTCTAGCACTTTTTATAAGCAGCAAGGACACGGATAGGACGCATGCAGGATAAGGCTAGGCTAATGCTTATTCTGTGGTTCGGAAGATCATCATTTAAGGGCTTATCCTAAAGTCCTAACTCGTCTAGTTCAGGGTGGAGGTCATGTGCAGAGAGCTCCCGCTAGACCACCAGCGGGGCAGTAGAGAGGACCTCTACCACCGTAGCAACAACAGTTTGCTCAACATCAGTAGCAGAGAGGAGCACAGTGATAGGGGCGAGCTATTGCCTTGATTGTCGAGGAGGAGGAGCCGGTTTACAATGTCATCTAAGGTTCAGTTTATCTCGATTCCTTTCTAGCTCATATTTTATTCGATTCTAGTGCTTCTCATAGCTTTATATCTGTATCTTTTCTTTTGAGGCATAGTCTTAAGTCTGAGCCTTTGGCGAGGGCTTGCAAGATCACGATCGGGGGTGGCATTATCCTGATTAGTGATGTTTGCAAGAACCAGAGAGTTTATTTGGGAGGTCGAGAGTTGAGCGTATATTTACTCGTAATGCCACTTCTGAGTTATAATATAGTACACGGGAAGGATTGGTTGAATAGACATCATGCTAGTATCAATTATCGTGGAGGCAGAGTTTTATTTCAGACGCCAGGAGAGCCAAAGTTCAAGTTCGTCCGGGGAGTAGAGCGGAGCAAAGGCAATTTCTGTGGAGCTTTGGTAGAAAAGCAGGAGCCGCCACATCCGTTGATTGCAGAGTTCATGGATGACTTTCCAGAGAGGTTACCAGGGTTGCCGCTGAACAAAGATATAGAATTCTATATAGATTTGGTGCCAAGCGTAGAGCCGATATCTCAGCATGTCTATAGAGTCAACAACAGTGAACTAGCAGAGTTTAAGAAGCAGGTGGATGAGTTGCAAGACAAGGGCTTTATCCATTCCAGTTTATCACCATGGGGTGCTCTGATACTTTTTGTACCAAAGAAGGATTGGTTGGTACGTATGTATATCAACTACAGGAAACTTAACAACCTCACTATCAAGAATAAATATCCATTACCGCGGATTGATAACTTGTTTGACCAATCGAGCAGAGCAAAGGTATTTTCAAAGATAGACTTGAGGTCAGGGTACCACCAGGTGAAAGTAAAAAAAAAAAGATATCCCGAAGACAGCTTTCAGGACTCGTTATAGGCAGTTTGAGTTCTTGGTGATGCCGTTTGTGTTGACCAATACCCCAGCAATATTCATGAACTTGATGAATAAGGTATTTCATCAGTACCTAGATCAGTTTATTATAGTCTTTATAGATGATATTCTGATATATTTGAAGACCCCAGAGGAGCATGAGAAGCACTTGAGGATAGTTCTGGAGACCCTCAGGAAGGATAAGCTGTATCGAAAGCTATCAAAGTGTGAGTTCTTCCTTGATAAGGTTGAATTCCTCGGGCATGTTATTATAGGAGATGGAATCTCAGTGGACCCGAAGAAGATTTTAGCAGTTGAATCATGGTCTACCCCAAGTTCAGTAGAATAGATCAGGAGTTTTCTTGGATTGGATGGCTACTATTGGAGGTTTTTTTAGGACTTTTTCAGACTTACAAAGCCGATGACTATACTAACCAGGAAGGATGTGAAATTCGTCTCTACTGAAGATTGTCAGTCAGCATTTGAGGAGTTGAAGAGGAGGTTGACTACAGCTCCAATCTTGACATTGCTATCAGGAGCAGGAGGATGTTTTATTTATAATGATGCATCGGGAAAGGGTTTGGGTTGTGTGTTACAGCAGCACGGGAAGGTGATTGCCGATGCTTTATGGCAATTACGCCCGCCTGAGAAGAACTATCCTACCCATGACTTGGAGTTGGCATCATTTATCTTTGCTCTTAAATTATGGAAATACTACTTGTATGGAGAGAGAGTGGAGATCTTCACAGACCATAAGAGCTTGAAGTATGTGTTTACACAAAAAGAGCTCAACACGAGGTAGCGACGATAATTGGAGCTGATGAAAGACTTCAATATTTTTTTATAGTACCATAAAAGAAAGGCCAACATAGTCGCGGATACTTTGAGCATGTATTCCGTAGCTATGTGCTGGATGAGAGACAGACATTTATTGGCCGATATTGATAGTTGGGCATTGAGGTATTGGTTCCTAGAGTCACAGCACAGATATGGGGACTTCAGGTACAGTCAGAGCTGATGGATCGAGTCAGAGCCAGACAGTATGAGGATGAGTCGCTGAGGAGCATCATAGCACATGTTCAGATAGGGATGGCAGAGGACTTTATCGTCGCAGATAATGGATCATTATGGTACGGTACCAGATTGTATCTATCGATAGAAGTATTGCACGAGAAGATTCTGCAGGAGGTACATCATTCTCAGTACTCTATGCATCCAGGTGCCAACAAGATGTATAGAGACATGAGAGAGCATGTATAGTGGTATGGTATAAAGTGGGAGGTAGGTAGCTTCGTATGGAGATGCTTAGTTTTCCAGCAGGTAAAGACGGAGAGATAGATGCCAGGTGGATTGCTTCAGCCTTTACCCATTTTGGAGTAGAAATAGGAGCATGTGACCATAGATTTTGTATCAGGAATTTTGTATTCTCCAGGAGGTAAAGATGTGATTTGGATCGTCGTGGATAGGTTGACCAAATTAGCCCACTTTCTGCTATTCAAAGTGGCTACATCTTCAGAGAAGCTCGCAGAGATATATATGCACCAGATTGTCAGATTGCACGGTGTTCCAGTGAGCATAGTCTGGAATCAGGATAGTCATTTTATATCCCACTTCTGGAGGAGTTTGTAGGCTAGCTTCGGCACTCAGCTCAAGTTCAGTACCGCATATCACCCTCAGACTGACGGATAGTCGGAGAGGACTATTCAGACTCTCGAGGATATCCTACGCACCTATGTTTTGGATCTTGGAGGTTCTTGGAAGGATTATCTTAACTTGATAGAGTTTTCATACAATAACAGCTACGAAGCCAGTATCGAGATATCACCATTCGAGGCATTGTATGGACAGAGATACCGTACTCCGTTATCCTGGGATGATATTGGTAAGAGAGCTTTATTAGGACTCGAGATGGTAGTAGATGTAGCCAAGAAGGTAAAGCTTATCAAGGACAGACTTCGAGTGGTGCAGGACAGGCAGCGGCATTGGGACGATAGCCACCGGAGACCTTTGAAGTTTGAGGTATAGATTTTTATTTTGAATTATTTGTGATTGATTGTTTGTTTTGTTAGAGTACTAAGGTTGTGTTTCATGCTAGGTTGGAAGTCTAGTTTTCTTGAGGATTTTTTTGATACGTGGCACAATTTATTTCGGTGGAGGCGGAAAGCTTAGTCCGCGATTCATTAAACCTTTCAGTATTCTTGAGAGGGTCAGTGTAGTTGCATACAGACTAGACTTACCACCTGTATTAGAGGGAGTGCACAATATATTTTACGTATCATAGCTAAGATGGTACATGGCAGATCCCAGCCATGTGTTGGATCACTCGAAGATAGAGGTGGGCCCTACTCTTAGCTATCAAGAGTAGCCAGTGGAGATTCTGGATTGGAGGGAGAAGGTGCTGAGGAACCAGATGATTCCTTTGATGCACGATCCGTGGAGGCATTACTCACCATGAGAGAGTACCTTAGTGCGAAAGACCAAAATGCGCGAGCGATATCCATATTTGTTCGAGCCGTGAGGTATAATTCTTTTTTGTATTGCATTGTTTGCTTTTGGTAGTTAGTTTCTTCCTTAATTTCAAGGATAAATTTTTTTTAAGGTGGGTATGATTGTCACCCTCATATTTTCAATCAAGGATAGTTTAGATTGGTATTTTAAATTTAGGATTTATTTGTATTTAAAATATTGTGCATGTGGTTTATTTAATTATTGTATTATTTATTGATTGTTAGTTGTAGTATTATTTTAGACTTGTGTAGTGGACCTAACCAATCTATTAGTTGCATGAACCCAATATTTTAGATTGGTTTAGATTAAACCCAAGAATTAGGCCCATTATTAGGAGGATGGATTAATTAGTGTAACTATTAGACTAGAACCTTTCCTCCCTAATTAATTTCTTCATGAGAGGCCCCAAGGGGTAAATAGAATATTTTATATTGCTTAGGGAAGGGGTATTTAGTCGGCCATAGAGGGAGGAGAGAGAGTATCTCTCTTATTTCAATTTCTAATTCTATTAAACGGCAAGTAGTTCCCCTCAGTCTAGTTTCGAGTGATATAGTTTTTCCAACTCCCAATTTTCTTCATTCCCTCATCTATTCTCCACCAATTTCTTCAAAAATTTCTTTCCTATTCTTTATTGGAGGCTTATACATCAAGGATCTACAAGAAAAAAGTAACCATCAATAAGAAGGAGGCCAAGATCTACAAGGAGATGAGCTACATTCCATTTGGGGACTTTTCATTAGGAATCCATCTTCCAATAGGTACATTTTAGTTTTTTCTCTTCTAGTAGACTCTAAATCTGTGATTTAACTATAAGAAACTAACTCACATGTACAGACTACCCATAAGATTGGTTTTAGTTTCATAGGAGATCTATGGTGGAAGTTATGTGCATTTTGGTATCAATTTTAGGGAATTCTGAGATTGGCACATGTGGTAATTATCATTTGGTCAAATTAATCTATATGACATATGATTACTTGTTTGTGACTTGTGTCCTGTCAATAATTGGGTACATATAGGCCGTATTTCGTCAATTTGATGAAACGGGTTGATTTTGGGGGGTTTTCTTCGACACGGGGAATTGTGCATATCACATTATGACACAGATATATAGTTGATCTAATTACTATATGTATTATTCATATTTAGTGTATTAGAATTGCTCGTGTCCTCCGAGATGTATTTGGTTGTGTGTTGGAGTCATATCGCAAGCGTATCATATAATTAGTGTGATACGGGTACGGTGCACACCACGTGTTTGGTTTATTGTCCTCATTCCTATTTATATATATATATATATATATATATATATATATATATATATATATATGTATATGTATATGTATATGAGTATGTATATAGTTAAGTGTATCTGTATGTGTGTGTGTTTATATGTGTGTGTAAGTGTATAGAGTGATGTGTATATATATATATATATGTATTAGTATTTATATGTATATTTATGTGTGTGTTTGTGTTTACATATGAGAGTATATATATATATATATATATATATATATCAAGGTATCACAACTACTTATGTATAATTAGTGTGATACCTTGATATATATATATATATATATATATATATATATATATATATATATATGAGTAGATATTTTATATAGATGCATTGTATGTATAGATATTGATATATTAGAGGTGTTTGTATATGTATATACGTATGTGTACATTGTATGTGTGGTTGTGTGGCTGTGGGTGTGTGTCAATGAGTGAGAGAGACTCAGCATTCAGTGGCAGCAAAAGGGGGAGCACACAGCAATGTGTGTAGCAGATACAGTATGTATCAGTGTAGCTCGTGCAGTGCACGAGCACACAACATCAGCAGCATGAGGTGTTTCAGTAATCTTCTGATAGCAGGGAGTATCGAGCACGGTTGGACAGCAACCTGAGTAGAGCAGTAGCAACTGTGCAGAAAATACTCATTTGTCGTAGCACAGTATTCAACAAACAAGATCAGTAGCCTCGAGTACAGCAAGTGCAGTATCTACACAGTGCAAACCAAGCAGAGGTTGCAGCAAGAAGGTGGAGCAACATGCTACTGCATAGTGACAGTATCAGAGAACTCTTATTGATATCACTGTAGTAGAGGTATCACCAACAGCCAGTGCAGCAATTAAGTGCAGTATCAGCCTGAAGGAGCATTGTAGTACTTAACCTCATGGAGATGTATATCAGCTCGGGTACAAGGGAGTATCGAGCAGTAATGTTCAGTGCACAGTTCAATCAATAGGGAGCAACAATAGGAAAGCCCAACAGCTAGCTACAGAATTACTGTGCAAGAGGAGTTGCATAGTAACAGTATCCATATCAGTCCAATATTCTGGTATCAATTCAATAGTTTCAGTTGGTAGTTGGGTTTTAGGGTTTATGAGGTATTTGGTTTATAGGTAGTTAGCTTATAATTGGTTTAGTTAGTTAGATTGGTTTAGTAGTGTATTGATAGTGACACTCTTAGCCTATAGTATCTATAGTATCTATGTTTGATATTAGTATATATAACTATTAGTCTAGATAGTTAATAGTAGATTAATAGCTATGCTTAGCATATAGTTTAGCCATATATATATTTATATATATGTAGGTATATTATATATGGATATGTATGTAGTGTATTATAGTTAGTTTTATATGTATTAGATTGATATCTATTATAGTAGCTTAGTATATATTATTATAGGTAATATATTAGTTTTAGAGTTTTATATGTATATGTGTACTAGTATATTGGTTTGGGGTTTCTATATATTATTAGCTATATGTTAAGAGGTTTTGGATTACCTTGGGATACTAAGGTAATACCAAGGTAAGGGGTCGATACCCAAGGTATTGAGTTTGGGTATCGAGATAGGTGTGATACACATTGGTGCGTGGCCAAGGTATCATATTTTTATTAATTTGTTATAGTATTAAGTATTTTGACTTGTATATATATCTAAAATACTATTTTCATATATAGAAACTTGCATATCTTTGGATACAGCTTTTTGAGTATTTTATAGTATCTTAGATTAGCTTGTATAGTTTAGTTTCATAGTGTATCGACTTAGTGTCCTAGTGTTAGACTCTTTTAACCTAGATTTAGTCGGTTTGACTTATAAATGGCTTTATGACTTAGAATTGTATCATTTTAACTTATTTCATTTTTGAACCTTGTATTGATGCAATATACCGTATATAGGTCTGTGTGACACCAGCTTGGGCATCGAAAGACACACCTTGCTCAGGACTTCAGGCGAGTACATTTCTCTGATAGTTTTTAATTTATAATAGTATATATATGTATGTTCTAGAAATGTATACTTGATTCTGACACAGTAATTTATGTACTTTTACTACATGGATCCCGTCAGAAGATGTTATCCCCTACCGTGTTCAGCGGGTACTCGTGTACATATATTTTATCGTGTATACTGGGTATTGATTTATATTTCGTGTTCATACACTGCTCATATTAAGTGTGCTTATTCTTGTACACCCACTACTCGTGTTTAGTGGTTATTATATTCGTGTACACCCACTATTCATGTTTAGTGGTCATATTCGTGTTCATAGCGTATCGTGATTGGATCCATTGGTATTAGTTGGGTACGGGAGAATAGGAGTTGATTATGTGATCAAAGCCCATTGTTATATCGTGTATATTCTGTTTATATACTTGATTTGTAATCGTCTTACGTGATCATGTTCACCTAAATAGATCACATAATGAACTTGTATTCTGAGGCACATTAGTTTAGATTGAAGTTACTTCATCATATTGCTGATATTTATATTGTTGTTCTATATTCTCGTACATTACCTGTATATATATTGTTCATTCATTTATATGTTAGTGATCTTGTATTTCATTTCTATTATCTGTTTTATATGCTCGATTATTTTATTGAAACTGCTTTCAGAGGTATGTACTTTGCTCCAATCCTGACTGGATATATTTTTTCCCAGATGAGTGGCTTTTGGAGTAGTATCCCATATTCTACGGGCCGTAGGACGACGTACCTATAGAGGATACTCCTATAGACCAGGAGGACTTAGTTGTAGAGCCCGAGGAGGTCTAGTTATTTATGTTGGCATATATTAGACTATTATATTTGTGGAGATTCACAGTTTGTATATTATTTCAGATTGTGGATTATGTCTTATTCTTTTCTTCGCTATTCCATTCATGCTTTATCTTTCTTACTTTATTTGTGATTAAGATTAGTCATACTTATGAGATACCATATTGTTCCTCCGTTTGGAGTTGAGATGATTGACATGTACCATATTATATTATTGAGATGTTAGATAGTTAGAAATGACCCAAACAGCATTCTATCGCTGATGTTGCGGCATAGGCTGTGCATAACCATGTACTCGTGTCCGAATATCCGGGTGCGGGTTGTGACATATTTATTAGCCATAGTCATGGGGTTTGAATTATCTTGGGATACCAAGAAAATATCAAGGTAAGGGGTCGATATCAAGGTATTGGATTTGGGTATCGAGATAGGTGTGATACGCATTGGTGCAAGGCCAAGGTCTTATAATTTCAGTAATTAGCTAAGTACTATATATATTGACTTATATATATATATATATATATATATATATATATATATATATATATATATATATATATATATATATATATCCAGATTACTATTTTCCTAAATAAAACTTGTGTATCTTAGGATACGATATTTTGGTGTATTTCATAGTATCTTAGATTAGCTTGTATAGCGTAGTTTTATAGTGTATTGGCCTAGTATCTTAGTGTTAGACCCTTGCAACCTAGAAATAGTCGGTTTGACTTAGAAATGGCTTTATGACTTAGAATTGCATCATTTTAACTTATTTTCATTCCTAAACCTTGTATCGATGCAACATACCATATATAGGTCTGTATGACACCAGCTTAGGCATTAAAAGACACACCTTGCTTAGTACTTCAGGCGAGTATATTTTTCTGATAGTTTTTAATTCATAATAGTATATATATGCATGTTCTAGCATTGTATACATGATTTTGACACAGTAATTTTATGGACTTGTACTACATGGATCCCGTCAGGAGATTTTATCCCCTACCGTATTCAGCGGGTACTCGTGTACATATATTTTATCATGTATACTAGGTATTGATTTATATTTTGTGTTCACATACTGCTCGCGTTAAGTGTGCTTATTTGTGTACAACCACTACTCATGTTCAGTGGTTATTATATTCGTGTACACCCACTGCTCGTGTTCAGTGGTCATATTCGTGTTCGTAGCGTATCGTGATTGGATCCATTGGTATTAGTTGGGGATGTGAGAGTAGGAGTTGATTATGTGATCAAAGTCTATTGTAACATCGTGTACATTCTGGTTACATATCTCATTTGTAATCGTCTTACCTGATCATGTTCACCCAAACAGATCACATAATAAACTTGTATTCTGAGGTACATTAGTTTAGATTGTAGTTACTTCATCATATTGCTGATATTCGTATTTTTGTTCTATATTCTTTTACATTACCTGTATACCTATTGTTCATTCATTTATATGTTAGTGATCTTATATTTTATTTCTATTATCTGTTTTATATGTTCGATTATGTTATTGAAACTGCTTTCAGAGGTATGTACTTTGCTCCAATCCTGACTAGATATATTTTTCCCTAGATGATTGGCTTTTGGAGTAGTGTCCCATATTCTATGGGCTGCAGGATGGCATAACTTTAGAGCATACTCCTATAGACCAGGAGGACTTAGTTGCAGAGCCCGAGGAGGTCTAGTTATTTGTGTTGGCATATATTAGACTATTATATTTATAGAGATTCACAGTTTGTATATTATTCCAGATTGTGGATTGTGTCTTATTCTTTCCTTCGCTATTCCATTCATACTTTATCTTCCTTAGTTTGTTTGTGATTGAGATTAGTCATACTTGTGAGATACCATATTCTTCCTCCGTTTGGAGTTGAGATGATTGCATATACCATATTATATTATTGAGATATTAGATAGTTAAAAATGACCCAGACAGCGTTCTACCATCGATGTTACGGCGTAGGCTGTGCGTAACCACGTACTCGTGCCCGAATATTCGGGTGTGGGTCGTGACTTATATATTAGCCGTAGTCATAGGGTTTGAATTATTTTAGGATACCAAGGAAATATCAAGGTAAGGGGTCGATATCAAGGTATTGGGTTTGGGTATCGAAATAGGTGTGATACACATTGGTACAAAGCCAAGGTCTCCTAATTTCAATAATTAGCCAAGTACTATATATATTGACTTATATATATATATATATATATATATATATATATACACACACACACACATAAATTACTATTTTCCTAAATAAAACTTGTGTATCTTAGGGTACGGTATTTTGGTATGTTTTATAGTATCTTAGATTAGCTTGTATAGCAAAGTTTCATAGTGTATTGACCTAGTGTCTTAGTGTTAGACCCTTGCAACCTAGAAATAGTCGGTTTGACTTAGAAATAACTTTATGACTTAGAATTGCATCATTTTAACTTATTTTTATTCCTAAATCTTGTATTGATGCAATATACCATATATAGGTCTGTGTGACACCAGCTTTGGTATCAAAAGATACACTTTGGTCAGGACTTCAGGCGAGTACATTTCTTTAGTAGTTTTTGATTCATAATAGTGTATATATGCATGCTCTAGAATTGTATACTTAATTCCGACACAGTGATTTCACGGACTCCTACTACATGGATCTCGTTAGGAGATGTTATCCCCTACCGTGTTCAGCAGGTACTCCTGTACATGTATTTTATCGTGTATATTGGGTATTGATTTATATTTCATGTTCATACACTGCTTGGATTCAGAGTGCTTATTCGTGTACATATACTGCTCGTGTTCAGTGTGATTATATTCATGTAACACCCACTGCTCGTGTTCAGTGGTCATATTCGTGTTCGTAGCGTGTCATAATTGGATCCATTGGTATTAGTTGGGGATGGGAGAGTAGGAGTTGATTATGTGATCAAAGCCCCATTGTTTTTCGTATAAATTCTGATTACATACCTCACTTGTAATTGTCTTACCTTGTTGATCATGTTCACCCAAACCGATCACATAATGAACTTGCATTCTGAGACACATTAGTTATATTGCAGTTATTTCATCATAGTGCAGATATTCATATTATTGTTCTATATTCTCGTACATTACATGTATACCTATTGTCCATTCTTTCATATGTTAGTGATCTTGTATTTTATTTCTATTATCTGTTTTATATGCTCAATTATGTTATTGAAACTGCTTTCTAAGGTATGTACTTTGCTCCAATCCTGATTAGATTTTTTTTTTTAGATGATTGGCTAATAGAGCAGTATCACACATTCTACGGGCTGCAGTACGGCGTACCTATAGAGGATACTCCTATAGACCAGAAGGACTTAGTTGTAGAGCCCAAGGAGGTCTAGTTTATTTGTGTTGGCTTGTATTAGACAATATTTGTAGAGATTCACAGTTTGTATATTATTTCAGATTATGGATTGTATCTTAATTTTTTTCCTTCGCTATTCCATTCATGCTTTATCTTCCGTAGTTTATTTTGCGATTGAGATTAGTTATACTTGTGAGATACCATATTGTTCCTCCGTTTGGAGTTAACATAATGGACATGTACCATATTATATTGTTGAGATATTAGATAGTTAAAAATAATCCAGATACCATTTTACCGTATATGTTGCGGCGTAGGCTGGGCGTAACTACGTACTCGTGCCCGAATATCCGGGTACGGGTCGTGACACATGATACACTCTTGGTGTGTTAATCTTGAAATTTTCCCAAAATACACACAAATTATTATGTAGAAACTATAATACACATCCAATTGGCCTAAAACTTATTCCTATAGGTAGTCATATTCCATAGAAGGATTCTTAATGGTCAAATGCATGATTTGGAACATATAATGAAGATGAATTCATAATTGTATCTATTAGGAGATGGATTCCTATTAAATTTCTCAAATGGACACGATCCGGACACAAGCTCCTTCTCCTAGTGCTTTTTGTAACTCCAATTTTTAATGCTCCTTGAGTAATGAGAATGAGAGAGAATATGAATGAATTGAGAGGGATTAATGAAGTGAAATGGGGATCTGAAGAATTTAGGAATCTAAATGGAATGAATAAATGGAGAAGAGGGAGAGGGAGAGAGAGAGAGATGACCCCTCTTATGTGGCAGGCCCCCCTTTCCCCCTCTCCAAGTCACCAACAATGTCCATAATGCCCCTACATGATGAATTAGGAAGAATAATTAAGGATGACTATTTTGGAAAGTTTTTTACACTAATGCAAATTAGTGTAATCCTTCTAATTAATTAGTGGAAATGGGTCTAATGGGCCTAGTCCATATTGGGCTCACTAGTTGTTATGACAAGTCTTTTTGGGTTCACTAGTGTAAAGTCTATTTAATAGGCTAGCCTACTGCTATAAATAAATAATATAAAATAAAAATAAATATATGCATCACTCTAATTATTATAATCTCTAAAAATAAAATAACTATGTCAAATTACTAAATTATCCCTATGTAGAAAAATGAGGGTGACAATTCTATCCACCTTAGAAAAATTTTGTTTTCGAAATTAAGGAAGAAATTAAGTACCAAAATAATAACAATAAGCGAGAAAGAATTATACCTCACGGCTCAAATAGATAAGGATATCGCTCGCGCTTCGCTTCCAGGTGGACTCCCCTGGAGAGTGATGCCTTCACGAGACGCGTAACAATGGAATTGTCTGGTTTCGCAACACCTTCTTCCTGCAATCAAGAATCTCCACAGGGATGCTCTGGGTAGCTGAGAGTTGGACCTGTCACTACCACATTTTCTAGGAAATAGTATTTTAGTCTTTTCCTATTTAATTAATTATTGTGCATGGTAAATAATTATTTGTTGTATTATTTAATTGTTGTTAGATATTATTATTTAATTTGGACTTGTATTAGTGGACCTAGCTAGTTTAGTTTGGACCCATGGACCAACATGAATTAATTAGTTAGACTTGGCCCATTTAGAAAGCCCATTGTTAAGGAGATGGATTAAATTAATTAAATTATTAGACTAGAAGCTTCCTTCCTTAATTATTTCTTCATGAGAGGCCCCAAGGGGTATATTGGATATTTTATAATTACTTGAGGGAGAGGTAGGGGCCGGCCTATTAAAAGAGGAGGAAAATTCTCTCTCCTCTCTTTTTTATTCCAAATCTAGATCTAGAATTTTTCACTACCAAATTTCCTTCATTCACATTTCATTTTCCTACCAAATTTATTCTAATTCCTTCCCAAATCACCATTAGAGAGTTAAGAAACAAGGATCTAGAAGGAGGAAGAAGGATCTACAAAGAGGAGGCAATTTTATCTCAATTGGAGATTTCATTGGGAATCCATCTCCCAATAGGTATAATTCAGTTTTTCTCCTTCTAAATCTGAGATTTAATCATGGAAAATCAACCCATATGTATGTACTACCCATAGGACTTGGTTTTGTGTTCATAGGAGACCCATGGAGAAAGTTATGGTGCTTTTTGTGTCAATTTTGGAGAATTCCGAAATTATTTTTGTTGTGTGTGTCAATTGATCCTATAGATCACTTTGGCATATGTTTTCGTGTTTTGGGCTAGTGTCGTGTCCATAATTGGGTACGTGTAGGTCGTATCCCAATAATTTGGTGATACGTGTTATTTTTTGGTTTTTTCCTCCGACACGGGACTTTGCACATGTCGTATTTTGACACGGACACATAGATCTATAATTGACACTTTGTTTTGTTCATAAATATTATATGTGACTTTCTTATGTCCTTCGGGGTACAATTGGTTGTGTATTGGACTCGTGTCGCATGCGTATCCTAGATCTAGTGGGATACGGTATGATACTCTCCATTTGTGGTGTGTTTATGTGTAGATCTAATTAATTGTACTTTAATTCTTGAATTATAATTTAGTATATATATATATATGTTATATATTTATTATAGTGTATTTATTATGGTATTTATGGTAGCATAGATCTATGTATTATATGTGTACTAATATAATGTATAAATATATATGTAGCTTTCTTCTACATGCATTTATATATGTTACAAATTATGTTAGGAATATAAAATATATGGAAATGTTTTATAAAATATATATATGTGTTTAATTAAGTAATTATATTATTTATAGTTATTATGTGATTATTTATATATATGTGTGGATGTATATTTATTAACATATTTATGTATGTGTACCTTTAACCATGTTGTAGTATGTACATTAGTACATAGGATGTGTATTATAGCTATTGGTATTTATTTATATAGATGTATATAATATATATGTATTGGATTATATATATATAGAATTATATATTTTAATTATTGATTTATATATATATATTGATATTTATATATATATTGATATATATATATATATATATATATATATATATAGGTTATATATATATAATTACTATTTTTTGTGACAGTAGGATTAATGACAGAAGAACTGTCATTATTAGAGGCGGTTACAGCAGCAGCCACTGTAACAGTGGCGGCGAAAATTAATGACAGAGCCGCCACTGTCATTAATAACCGCATACAGCAGCGGGAATTCGCAGCAGTTGCGACGGAGACTATGGTGATAGTTGAAAACGGTCACCGAAGGGGAGGCAGCAGTGCAAAAATACAGCAGCAGTAGCGACGGCGATTCAGTGACAGCCTGATCTGTCACTGAAAGTCTGTTTACTGAAAAATCAATATTTTTCAATACTGCTTTCAGTGACAGTTAGGCAGTTTTTAGTATCTAGTTTATATGTTATTTATATATATATATATATGTATATATATATATATTAATTGTGAGATATAATACTAGTATTATTATGTTTCTTAATTATATAATATTAGTATATATATATTATATTATGTATGAGGGTAATTACTATATCAAAGGTATTGAGTATTACCTTGTGGAAACCAAGGTAAGTGGGATACTCAAGATACGGGGTTTGGGTATCAAGTTGTGACTTGGTGGGGATACCAAGTTGGTTCAAAACCATGGTTTCTATTTGTTTGTAATTAATATTCTATATTATTATACATTATTGTTGATATATGTGTATTGTGAGATTTACCTTGGATTCACGTATCCGGAGATACGGTATCCTAATATTTTAGGATGTGGTTTCTATGACTTAGATTTTAATATCTTGACCCTAGATTGTTGTGTTAGACTTGTGCAACCTAGAAATAGATAGTTGACTCATAGTTGACTATAGTTGACTTTTGACTTAGAATTGACTTATTGACCGAGAAGTTGACTAGTTTAACTTATTCTCTTTTCGGGACCTTGTATTAATGTTGTATTCCATATCTAGGTCTTCGAGGCACTGAGTCAGACATCTGTGAGACTATTTATTGGACTTCAGGTGAGTACATTCTCTGATAGTATCTCATTTATGATATCCTCGATGTTCATTGTATCTAGTGTAGATATCCATGTTCTCTTGACACTATGGTTACACGGATTGGTATATCCGGATCTCGTCATAAGATGTTATTCCTTGGTATATGGTGTATATGGTGCAAGTATTATTTTATTGGTTATCTTGTACATGTACAAATACCGATTCTCGAGAAGACTAGCTATTTTCTTGGGGAATCTCGTGCCATAGCATACTGTGGTTGGATCTATTATACCACTCGGGGTGGGGAGTATTAGTATAGATATGTGATCAATATCCCTATTGAATAAAGTACTGATTACTAAATAGTATTGATCTTACACCGCACGTATGATTAGCCAGGCCGCATTGCATCTTGCCCAAGCCGATCACATGTTAAGCTAGTACTCACACACTTAGTCATTAGTATTATTGTTTCATTGGCATATTGTTCATTATTGTATTTATTTCCAGTATTTCCTTATTGTATATATATTTCTTGTATCTATTGTGCATCTTGTTTATCCACAGCTATTTACTGTTACATAGTTTTTATCATTAATTAGAACTGCTGTTAGAGATGTACTCTGCTCCTTTCCTGACTGGATATATTTTTCCAGATGACACTGAGGAGTGGTACCCTACCTATTATGGACCCCAGGATGTTGTGGGTTTAGATTCTGAGACCCTGGCTCAAGAGGGACTTATCCCAACTGAGACAGTTGACCCTGGAGTTGTAGCTTCGTAGTATTCTTTGTACTGGATTTGTCTCTAGCTTATTTTGTTACTTCTTCAGACTCATTGATGTATTATTTTAGACTCATGAGTTGTATTGTGACTATTCTATTCTTTATCTGATTCGTGCTCATTTTTATATTAGTTCTGTGATTGAGTATACTATCATTATTGGTGGTTCATTATATTGTTAGATAGTTCATCTAGACAGTGTTCTACCGCCGATTCTGCGGCGTAGGCTAGGCGTTGTTTCCAACTAGTACCCTTACACCGGGTGCGGATCGTGACACATTTTTGGTGGTGACCCATGCAGGTCTAGCTTCACAAAGTATGTGATGTCGTGGTAGTACGATAATTTAGTTGTACTACTGCGAGCCTGCGATAGGATATAGGCTGAGATACTCAATCACATCTAGGAAAAATTCTTTTGATTCAATTATTCTCCTTTGATATTGATACTTGATCTCTAAACTGTCCTTTCCTTGATGTCTTACATCTTGTGCCATATTGATTCTTTCTTTCGCTTTGTCTCAGGATGCCGCCTAAGACTAGATCGCAGTAGGGGAAAGCAGTTTCTGAGAGGTCTACGACATCCCGAGGGCCTGCACCAGTCACTTCTCTGGTGATTGGAGTGTCAGCTGCTTTCGGAGGTCCACCACCTACTCAGAGGACTGTGCCAGCTGTATCTGAGGGGCTTCCACCTCCACCTCTTGTGCCAGCAGAGACGTCACAGATGTTTACACTATTTCGTGAGATGCTCGAGGCACAGAGGGCTCAGTCAGAGGCACATCAGAGGCAGACCGACGTTCTACGGCAGGGCATCGAGAGTGCTCATCAGCTTGCTCGTGCTGTAGTTGAGAGAGGAGTTCCGATCCAGCAACAGGTTGTTCCTCAGGTTGCTCAACTTCGGCCAGGCAATATTCAGGACTTCAAGAAACTGGAGCCTAGGGTTTTCAAAGGGACGGAGGGCATCGTCTATGCTGATGATTAGCTCGAGGACATTGAGCGTCTTATGAGGGTATCCCGCCTTTCTGAGGATCTAAGGGTTGAGGCGGTAGGACTTCAACTGTTCGACGTCGCTCGCACTTGGTTCAGGAATGAGCCGGTTCTAGTTGACGCAGGACAATCTTGGGAGGTATTCAAGGACCTTTTCAAGAAGAAGTTTTTTGCCCGGGCAGACAGGCTAGACCTGGGGAGACAGTTTGAGAGTCTAATTCAGGGGAGCATGTCTGTGGAGGAATACGCTGCGGAGTTCGGCAGGTTGAGCCGATTTGCAGAGTATTTGGTGAGGGAGTCGGAAGTGCGAGCCATTCGTTTTCGTGAGGGTCTAAACTGGGAAGTGAAGATTCTCATTCCATCTTTTTATGAGACATACTCGGAGATACTTGCGGACGCACGCAAGGTTAAGCGGGATTTGGGTTTGAAGACCAAGAGAGACCATAATTTTTTTCTGGGGGCCAACGGTAGTGCAGTATCTGCCAAACGTCCTCATTTTCAGTCCAGACCTTTCTAGCAGCCACAGCAGAATCAGACTCCAGCTAGAGTACCTTTTCACCAGGTACCTCAGCAGCAGAGACAGTTACAGCAAGCTCCATGCAAATACTGTAAGAAGCCCGGCCACATCTGGGAAGTTTGTAGGAGGAGGCTAGGAGTTTGTTTGTATTGTGGTACTTAAGGGCATCAATCGAGGGAGTGTCCTCGTCGTGCAGTTCAGGGAGCAGCTCCAACTCCGAGGGCACAGACGAGACTGCCTACAGGACAGCCGAGGGGACCGCTTCCGACACAGCAGTAGCGTTTTGTCCAACATCAGCATCAGGGAGGTGCTCGAGAGGGACGAGCATTTGCTATGACCGTCGAAGAGGAGGAACCCACCGGAGATATCATCGCAGGTTCTATTCTTCTTGATTCCATTCCAGCTTTAGCTTTGTTTGATAATGGTGCTTCCCATAGTTTTGTATCTATTTCTTTTACTTTAAAGCATGGTTTGGTAGCTGAGTCTTTGCTTAGGACTTGCAAGATCATGACCGGGGGAGGCATTATCCTGGTTAATGATATTTGCAAGGATCAGAGAGTTACTTTGGGAGGCCGGGAGTTGAGTTCGTGTCTACTTGTAATGCCACTTTCGAGCTACGACATTGTACTCGGGATAGATTAGTTGAGTAGGCACCGTGCTAGCATAGATTGTAGAGGAGGTAGAGTTTTGTTTGGTCCGCCAAGAGAGCCAGAGTTCGAGTTTGCTAGAGGAGCTGCAGAGCAAGGCAAAGGCATTATTTATGGAGCTATGGTGGAAGACAAAGAGTTGCCACATCCGTTGATAGCAGAGTTCTTGGATGTGTTTCCGGAGCAATTGCCAGGATTGCCGCCAGATCGAGATATTAAATTTTCTATAGACTTGGTGCCAGGTGCAGAACTAATTTTGCAGCATGTCTATAGAGTAAACAACAGCGAGCTGGTCGAGTTGAAGAAGCAGGTGGACGAATTACAGGATAAATGGTTTATCAGATCGAGTTCTTCACCATGGGGAGCCCCGGTATTGTTTGTACCGAAGAAGGATGGATCGGTGCATATGTGCATTGATTACAGGACTTTGAATAATCTTACTATCAAGAGTAAGTATCCTTTGCCATATATTGATGATCTGTTTGATCAGTTGGGTCGTGTGAAGGTGTTTTCTAAGATAGATTTGAGATCAGGCTACCATCAGGTGAAGGTGAAGCCGGGGGACATACCGAAGACTGCTTTTAGAACTCGGTATGGTCAGTACGAGTTTATGGTGATGCCGTTTGGTTTGACTAATGCATCAGCGGTATTTATGAACTTGATGAACAAAGTGTTCCACCAGTACCTTGACAAGTTTGAGGTGGTGTTCATCAACGACATACTCATATACTTGAGGACACCAGAGGAGCATGAAGAGCATTTGAGGATTGTGTTGGATGTGCTGAGGAAGGAGAAGCTGTATGGAAAGTTGTACAAGTGTGAGTTTTTCTTGGACAAGGTGGAGTTATTGTGGCATGTTGTGACTGGTGATGATATTTCAGTGGATCCGAAGAAGATTTCAGCAGTGGAATCTTGGAAGACTCTGAGTTCGGTAGCAGAGATCAGGAGTTTCTTGGGATTGGCAGGCTACTACAGGAAGTTTGTGCAAGATTTTTTGAGGATTGTCGAGCCGATGACCAGACTCACTAGGAAGGATGTAGAGTTTGTTTGGACGGAGGATTGCCAGGTTGCTTTTGAGGAGTTGAAGAAGAGGTTGACGTCTGCTCCTATTTTGACGTTGCCATCAGGGTCCGGAGGTTTTACTATTTATAGTAATACATCGGGGAAGGGTTTGGGTTGTGTTCTTCAGCAGCATGGGAAAGTGATTGCCTATGCATCCAGAAAATTACATCCTTATGAAAAGAACTATCCTACCCATGATTTAGAATTGGCAGCCATCATATTCGCTCTGAAGTTGTGGAAACATTATTTGTACGGAGAGCATGTGTAGATCTTTACAGACCACAAAAGCTTGAAGTACGTTTTCACGCAGAAGGAGTTGAACATGAGGCAGCGTCGATGGTTGGAACTGATGAAGAATTTTGATATCTCTTTGCAATATCATCCTCGGAAAGCCAATGTAGTTGCCGATGCTTTGAGCAGGTATCCGGTAGCTATGTTCTTGACGCAGGATCGATATTTGTTGGAGGACTTGGAGAGCTTGGGCATTGAGGTGATTATTCTTGGGTGTGCTATGCAGATGTGGGGATTGCAGATACACTCAGATTTGATGGACAGGATCAAGGCAGCATAGTATGATGATGTATCTCTGAGGAGTATCAGAGCTCAAGTGAGAGCAGGATTGGAGGATGATTTCACTATTGCAGAGGATGGATCTTTGAGGCATGGAGTTAGATTGTGTGTGCCTAATGGGGAGATGCGAGAGGAGGTATTACAAGAAGCGCATCGCTCTCAGTATTCCATGCATCCAGGTGCTAACAAGATGTATCGGGATATGCGAGAGTGTGTGTGGTGGTATGGCATGAAGAGGAAAGTGGCACAGTTTGTATCCAGATGCTTAGTGTGCCAGCAGGTGAAAGCCGAGATGTAGAGGCCAGGAGATTTACTTCAGCCATTACCCATTCCAGAGTGGAAGTGGGAACACATTACTATGGATTTTGTGTCCGGACTTCCACGATCTCCTGGAGGAAAAGACGCAATTTGGGTCATTGTTGATAGGTTAACCAAGTCGGCCCACTTTTTGCCTTTCAAGGTGGGTTTGTATACGGAGAAGTTGGCAGAGATGTATGTGAGGCAGATGGTTAGGATACATGGATTTTCCGTCAACATAGTCTCAGATCGAGATAGTCGTTTCACTTCTCATTTCTGGAGGAGTTTGCAGGAGAGTTTGGGCACTCAGCTCAAGTTCAGTACTGCATATCATCCCCAGACAGATGGGCAGTCAGAGAGGACTATCCAGACTCTCGAGGATATGTTACACACTTGTGTCCTAGATTTCGGGGGTTCTTGGGAGGACCATCTCCATTTGGTAGAGTTTGCTTACAACAACAGTTACCAGGCCAGTATAGAGATGTCACCTTTTGAAGCTCTATATGGTCGGAGGTGTCGTACTCCTTTGTCTTGGGACGATGTTGGAGAGAGAGTTTTGCTTGGGCCAGAGATGGTTGTGGATGCAGCAGAGAAGGTTCAGTTGATCAGAGACAGACTTCGAGTGGCGCAGGACAGACAGCGGTATTGGGCCGATAGCCATCGGAGACCTTTGGTTTTTGAGGTATAGTTTAGATTTTGTTGTGCTTGTTTTTGGTTGGTTGTTATAGATTAAGTTCTTAAATGGTATTTTGTTCTAGGTGGGTAGTTTGGTATTTTTGAGGATTTCTTCGACACGAGGCACGATTCGCTTCGGTGGAGGCAAAAATCTTAGTCCACGATTCATTGGACCTTTCACTATTCTAGAGAGGGTCGGTGCAGTTGCTTATAGATTAGACTTGCTACCTGCATTGGAGGGAGTGTACAATATGTTTTATGTGTCTCAGTTGAGATAATACGTGGTAGATCCTAGTCATGTATTGGATCACTCGAAGATAGAGGTGGGCCCTACTCTTAGCTATCCAGAGCAGGCAGTTGAGATTCTGGATCGGAGAGAGAAGGTGCTAAGGAACCAGACTATTCCTTTGGTGCGTGTCGTATGGAGGCATCACTCTCCGGGGGAGTCTACCTGGGAGAGAGAGGATGTTATTTTCTAGTTATGTTCTGTTCATTGAGGTATATTATTTTTTAGTTATGTTCTGTTCATTAGTTAGTTGTGATTCTTTAGTTCTGTTCTGTTATTTTTCTGGGGGTAGTTTTCATCTTTGAATTTCGAGGACGAAATTATTTTAAGGAGGGTAGACTTGTCACTACCATATTTTCTAGAAAAGGATATTTTAGTCTTTTTCTATTTAATTAATTATTGTGCATGGTAAATAATTATTTGTTGTATTATTTAATTGTTGTTAGATATTATTATTTAATTTGGACTTGTATTAGTAGACCTAACTAGTTTAGTTTGGACCCATGGACCAACATGAATTAATTAGTTAGACTTGGCCCATTTAGAAAGCCCATTGTTAAGGAGATGGATTAAATTAATTAAATCATTAGACTAGAAGCTTCCTTCCTTAATTATTTCTTCATGAGAGGCCCTAAGGGGTATATTGGATATTTCATAATTACTTGAGGGAGAGGTAGGGGCCGGCCTATTAAAAAAGGGGGAATTTCTCTCTCCTCTCTTTTTTATTCCAAATCTAGATCTAGAATTTTCCACTACCAAATTTCCTTCATTCCCATTTCATTTCCCTACCAAATTCAATCCAATACTTTCCCAAATCACCATTAGAGAGTTGAGAAACAAGGATCTAGAAGGAGGAAGCAAGGATCTACAAAGAGGAGCAAGGATCTACAAAGAGAAGGCAATTTTATCTCAATTGGAGGTTTCATTGGGAATCCATCTCCCAATAGGTATAATTCAATTTTCCCCTTAAAATAGCTTCTAAATCTGATATTTAATCATGAAAAATCAACCCATATGTATTTACTATCCATAGGACTTGGTTTTGTCTTCATAGGAAACCCATGGAGAAAGTTATGGTGCTTTTTGTGTCAATTTTGGGGGAATTCCGAAAATAATTTTTGTTGTGTGGGTCAATTGATCCTATAGATCACTTTGGCATATGTTTTTGTGTTTGAGGCTAGTGTCGTGTCCACAATTGGGTATGTGTAGGTCGTATCCCAATAATTTGGTGATAGGTGTTGTTTTGGGGGTTTTCCCTCCGACACGGGACTTTGCACATGTCGTATTTTGACACGAACACATAGATCTATAATTGACACTTTGTTTTGTTCATAAATATTATATGTGACTTGCTTGTGTCCTTCGGGATACAATTGGTTGTGTGTTGGACTCGTGTCGCATGCGTATCCTAGATCTAGTGGGATTCGGTGTGATACTCTCCATTTGTGGTGTGTTTATGTGTAGATCTAATTAATTGTACTTTAATTCTTGAATTATAATTTAGTATATATATATGTTATATATTTATTATAGTGTATTTATTATGGTATTTATGGTAGCATAGATCTTTGTATTATATGTGTACTAATATAATGCATAAATATATATGTGGCTTTCTTCTACATGCATTTATATATGTTACAAATTATGTTAGGAATATAAAATATATTAAAATGTTTTATAAAATATATATATATGTGTTTAATTAAGTAATTATATTATTTATAGTTATTATGTGATTATTTATATATATGTGCGGATGTATATTTATTAACATATTTATGTATATGTACTTTTAACCATGTTGTAGTATGTACATTAGTACATAGGATGTGCATTATAGATATTGGTAATAATTTATTTATATATGTTACAAATTATGTATTTATTTATATAGATGTATATAATATATATGTGTTGGATTATATAGTATATATTTTAATTATTGATTTTTATATATATATATATATATATATATATATATATATATATATATATATATTGATATTTATATATATATTGATATATATATATATATATATATATATAGGTTATATATATATATATATTTACTATTTTTTGTAACAGTAGGATTAATGACAGAAGAACTGTCATTATTAGAGGTGGTTACAGCAGCAGCCGCTGTAACAGTGGCGGCGGGAATTAATGACAGAGCCGCCACTGTCATTAATAATCGCATGCAGCAGCGGGAATTCGCAGCAGTTGCGACGGAGACTATGGTGATAGTTGAAAACTGTCACCAAAGGGGAGGCAGCAGTGCAAAAATGCAGCAGCAGTAGCGACGGCGATTCAGTGACAGCCTGAACTGTCACTGAAAGTCTGTTTACTGAAAAATTAGTGTTTTTCAACACTGCTTTCAGTAACAGTTAGGCAGTTTTTAGTATATAGTTTATATGTTATATTTATATATATATATTAATTGTGAGATATAATACTAGTATTGTTATATTTCTTAATTGTATAATATTAGTATATATATATTATATTATGTATGAGGGTAATTACTATATCAAAGGTATTGAGTATTACCTTGTGGAAACCAAGGTAAGTGGGATACTCAAGTTACGGGGTTTGGGTATCAAGTTGTGACTTGGTGGGGATACCAAGTTGGTTCAAAACCATGGTTTCTATTTGTTTGTAATTAATATTCTATATTATTATACATTATTGTTAATATATGTGTATTGTGAGGTTTACCTTGGATTCTCGTATCCGGAGATACGGTATCCTAATATTTTAGGATGTGGTTTCTATGACTTAGATTTTAATATCTTGACCCTAGATTGTTGTGTTAGACTTGTGCAACCTAGAAATAGATAGTTGACTCATAGTTGACCATAGTTGACTTTTGACTTAGAATTGACTTATTGACCTAGAAGTTGACTAGTTTAACTTATTTCTTTTCGGGACCTTGTATTAATGTTGTATTCCATATCTAGGTCTTCGAGGCACCGAGTCAGACATCTGTGAGACTATTCATTAGACTTCAGGCGAGTACATTCTCTGATAGTTTCTCATTTATGATATCCTCTATGTTCATTGTATCTAGTGTAGATATCCATGTTCTCTTGACACTATGGTTACACGGATTGGTATATCCGGATCTCGTCATGAAATGTTATTCCTTGGTATATGGCACAAGTATTGTTTTATTGGTTATCTTGTACATGTACAGACACCGATTCTCGGGAAGACTAGCTATCTTCTTAGGGAATCTTGTGCCATAGCATACCATGGTTGGATCTATTATACCAGTCGGGGTGGGGAGTATTAGTATAGATATGTGATCAATATCCCTATTGAATAAAGTACTGATTACTGAATAGTGTTGATCTTACACCGCACATATGATTAGCCAGGCCGTATTGCATCTTGCCCAAGCCGATCACATGTTAAGCTAGTACTCACACACTTAGTCATTAGTATTATTGTTTTATTGGCATATTGTTCATTATTATATTTATTTCCAGTATTTTCTTATTGTATATATATATCATGTATCTATTATGCATCTTGTTTATCCACATCTATTTACTGTTATATAGTTTTTATCATTAATTAGAACTGCTGTTAGAGATGTACTCTGCTCCTTTTCTGACTGGATATATTTTTCTAGATGACACTGAGGAGTGGCACCCTACCTATTATGGACCCCAAGATATTGTGGGTTTAGATTCTGAGACCCTGGCTCAAGAGGGACTTATCCCAACTGAGACAGTTGACCCTGGAGTTGTAGCTTCGTAGTATTCTTTGTACTGGATTTGTCTCCAGCTTATTTTGTTACTTCTTCAGACTCATTGATGTATTATTTTAGACTCATGAGTTGTATTGTGACTATTCTATTCTTTATCTGATTCGTGCTTATTTCTATCTTAGTTCTGTGATTAAGTATACTATCATTATTGGTGGTTCATTATATTGTTAGATAGTTCATCTAGACAGTGTTCTACCGCCGATTCTGCGGCGTAGGCTGGACGTTGTTTCCGACTAGTTCCCTTACCCCGGGTGCGGGTCGTGACACGACCCACCTCGATCTTCGAGTGATCTAATACATGGTTAGGATCTGATACGTACCGTCTCAGCTGTGATACGTAAGATACGTTGTGTACTCCCTCTACTGCAGACGACAAGTCTAGTCTATAGGCCACTGTACTGACCCTCTCAAGAATACCAAAGGGTCCGATCTACTGTATGCTAAGCTTCCTACCTCTACCAAAGCAAATCATGTCCCGTGACGGAGAAATCCTTAAGAATAATAGATCTCCCACCTAGCACAAAATACATCCTTAGCACTCTAAATAAAACAAGGCAAACACAAGCAATATAATAAAACCTATACCTCAAACTCCAAGGGTCTTCGGTGGCTGTCGGCCTAATGCCGCTGTCTGTCCTGCACCACCAAAAGTCTATATCTGATAAACTTTACATTCTCAGCTGCATCCACGATCATCTCCGGTCCCAATAAGGCTCTCTCACCAACATCATCCCACGACAACGAAGTGCAGCATCTTCGTCCATACAATGCCTCAAATGGTGACATCTCGATATTGGCCTGGTAGCTATTATTGTAAGCAAACTCTACCAGGTAAAGTGATACTCCCAAGAGCCTATAAAATCCAAAACACAGGTGCATAGTATATCCTCGAGAGTCTGAATAGTCCTCTCTGACTGTCCGTCTGTCTGAGGATGGTATACGGTACTAAACTTGAGCTGGGTGCCCAAGCTAGCCTACAAACTCCTCAAGAAGTAGGATATGAAATGAATATCCCGATCTGAGACTATACTCACAAGAAGTCCATGAAATCTGACTATCTGGCACACATACATCTCTGCGAGCTTCTCCATAGACGTACCCACTTTAAATGGTAAGAAGTTGGCCGATTTGGTCAACCTGTCAACGATGACCCAAATCGCGTCTTTACTTCCTAGAGAACGCGAAAGTCCTAATAAAAAGTCCATCATCACATGCTCCCACTTTTACTCTGGAATGGGTAAAGACTGAAGCAATCTACCTGGCCTCTGCCTCTCCGCCTTTACCTACTGACAGACCAAGCATCTAGATACGAAGCTCGCCACCTCCTGCTTCATACCATACCACCAAACATGCTCTCTCATGTCTCTATACATCTTGTTGGCACCTGGATGAATAGAGTACTGAGATTGATGCGTCTCCTGAAGAACCTCTTCGAGTAATGCTCTACTCGACACACAAAATTTGGTACCATGCTGCAATGATCCTTCCTCTGCAATAGTAAAGTCCTCTCCCAATCCCATACTGACCTACGCTCTGATGCTCTTCAGAGACTCATCCTCAAACTTTACAGTTTTGATACGGTCTATCAACTCTGACTGTACCTAAAGTTTCCACATATGTGCCGTAACTCTAGGAACTATAACCTCAATACCCAAGCTATCAAGATCGGCCAATAAATGTTTGTCCCTCGTCAATCACGTAGCCACTGGATACCTACTCAACTCATCGGCGACTACGTTGGCCTTCCTTAGATGGTACTGCAAAGAAATATCCAAGTCCTTCATCAATTCCAACCATCACCGCTGCCTTATGTTAAGATTCTTCTATGTAAACACATAATTTAAGCTCTTATCTTCTGTGAAGATCTTAACATACTCTCCACACAAGTAGTGCTTTAACAGATTTAGCGCAAAGATGACCGCTGCCAACTCCAAATCGTGGGTAGGATAATTCTTCTAATGAGGGCATAATTGCATAGAAGCATAGGCTATCACCTTCCCGTTCTACTACAAAACACATCCCAAACCCTTATCCGAAGCATTATTGTATATAAAAAATCCTCATGTCCCCGATGGCAACATCAATACTGGAGCTGTAGTCAACTTCTTCTTCATCTCCTCAAAGGAGGTCTGACACTCCTCAGTCTAGACAAACTCTATGTCCTTCCGGGTCAGCCTAGTCATCAGCTTTGTAATCCTGGAGAATTCTTGAACAAATCTCTGATAAAAGCCTGCCAATCCAAGAAAACTCCTGATCTCTGCCAATGAACTCAAGATAGACCATAACTCAACTGCTAAAATTTACTTTGGGTCCACTGAGATCCCGTGTCCTGTAATCACATGTCCGAGGAATTCAACCTTATCAAGGAAGAACTCATACTTCAAAATCTTGCCAAATAGCTTCTCCTTCCTGAGGGTCTCCGGAACTATCCTCAGATGCTTCTCTTGCTCCTTCGGGGTCTTCGAATATATCAATATATCATCAATGAATACCATAACAAACTGATTCAGGTACTGATGAAACACCTTATTCATTAGGTTCATGAATACCGCCGAGGCATTAGTTAACCCAAACGACATCACCAAGAACTCAAACTGCCCATACCGAATTATAAAAGCTGTCTTTAGAATATCTTCCTTCTTTACTTTATCTTGGTAGTACCCTGACCTCAAGTCTATCTTTGAGAATACCTTCGCTCCGCTCAACTGATCAAATAAATTATCAATTCAATTCAATGAGTATTTATTCTTGATATTGAGGTTGTTAAGATTCTTTCTTCTTTGGTACAAATAATACCGGAGCACCCCCACGGTGATAAAATAGAGTAGATGAAGCCCTTGTCCTGTAAGTCATCCACCTGCTTCTTCAACTCTGACACTTCCCTGTTGTTAACCCTATAGATGTGCTGTGATATCAGCTTTATGCCTGGCAGAAAATCTATAAAGAACTCAATATCTCGGTATGGCGGCAAACCCGATAATTCCTCCAGAAAAACATCTATAAACTCTATATCAAAGGATGTAGCAGCTCCTTCTCTTCCACCAAAGCTCCACAGAAGGCTTCCTCTCTCTGCTCCGCTGCTCCTCTGGCAAACTCAAACTCTGCCTCTCCTGGTGGTCTAAATAAAACTTTTCCTCCACGATAATCGATACTAGCATGGTGCCTATTCAACCAATCCTTTTCGACTACTATATCATAGCTTGAAAGTGGAATTACGAGTAGACACGCGCTCAACTCTTGGCCTCCCAAAGAAACTTTTTGATCCTTGCAAACATTATTGACAAGGATAATGCTACCCTCGATCATGATCTTGAAAGTCCCCGCCAACGGTTCAGTCTCAATATGATGCTTTAAGGCAAACGATACAGATATAAAGCTATGTGAAGACCATAATCAAATAAAGTACGAGATGAAAATTAGTTAAGATAGACTGAACCTGAAATAACATCACCAACTGGCTCCTCTCCATCGACGGTCAAGGTGAAAGCTCACCCCTGATGTGCACCTCTCTGCTGCTGGTGCTGTACAAACCTCAGCTGCTATGTCGGCAACAGAGGTCCTCTTTGCTGTCTAGTTAGTGGTCTCACGGGTGCTCTCTGTTCCTGGGCTCTGGCCTGAGCTGGACGAAATGGAGCCCTAGGACAAGTCCTCAACTGGTGGTCTCCTGATTCGCAGAACAAATACTGGCCTAATCTCATCCTACACGCATCTCATCCATGTCCCGGCTTCTTGCAGAATAGGCAAAGAATAGCTGGCTAAGCTAGCCTTTGATCTAGTGCACCTGCTGTACTGGCGCTCTAGCTAGTGCGGGGAACTGCTGCCTCGACTGTTAGAAGTGTCTCTGATGCTGCTGTTGAAAGTGAGGCCTCTTTGCTGGGCCTGCACTACTGCTAGCTCCTGTAGGATCCCTTATCCTCTTGGAGCCAAACTCCAAATCATCCTCTACCTGTTGTTCCTGTGCTAAAATCTTCTAAAATATAGTGGTACGATATCTGCTAGTATGTGATTTGATCTCCCTGTTCAGACCCTTTCTAAAATTTTAGGCCTTCCCCCGATGAATCTGTCCCTCCACAAAGTGGCCCAATCTGTAGTACTCTGTTGCGTACTCGTCCATTGTCATACTGCCCTGGATGAGGTACTAAAATTGGCTCTCTAGAGAAGTCAGAGCCACGTCTGAAAAGAACTTTTCCTTGAAAAGCTCCTTAAAAGCTTACCAAGTAAGTCCAGGTGCTGAGATCCTCGGTTATGTCCTGAACTATATCAAAACAATGTTATATATCATGCTCCCTGTTGCCACCACCTATAGGCTCTTTGGAATCTGTGCCAGTGACAGGTTCCTCTATATGTCTTCGATCCAGTCATCCGCATAAATAATCCCCTAAATCCCCTTAAAGTCCTTGGGCCCCATCCTCTTGAATTCAATGATGGTCCCTGGTCTCGGCTGCTATAGGGCCTGCAGAGGTGGGGCCACCTATGGATGGACCAAGGCAACTCTCTTAACAGCGACGAGTACAAGCTGGTGGGCATTCTCAATGCCCTACCTCATGACATCAGACTGGCACTGTTGGGCCTCCGCCTAGGCCCTCTGTGCCGCCATCTTCTGCTAAAAGAGCGCAAATACCTGCGCCAGATCAACTGCTAGTGGTGGTGGTGGTAGCTCGTCTAAAGCTGTAGGTACCATCCTCTGTAAAGCTGTGGGCATCGTCCTCTAGATTGGAGGTAGAGAACCACCGAAAGCTGTTGCAGAAATGCCCACTCAGACCGTGTAGCGGCCCTCTGAGCTGGAGATGATGGAGAAGTGTCTTCTGGTGCTCTCCTCTGAGGAGACGAAGTGACTGACCTCTCTGACACTGCACCTAAGCACTGGGATCACGTCTTTGATGACATCCTAAAGAAATATTGAAACAAAGGAATCAATATTGAGTAAGATACGATATTATCAAAGATAATTATTCAAGTAAAGCAAGCATTCAAATTGATAAGGATAGCAAAGCAGATATTTTGGAAATATTTCCTAGTTTTGATTTAGTATACTCCTAGCCTATACCCTATATCCAAAATTAGGCTCGTAGCACTACTATAAGTCTGAGCATCACTACAAAATTGTACTACTTGCGACCTCTCTACCTATATGGGCCACTACTAAAAATGTGTCACGATCCACACCCAGACTGGGGATACGAGTACGTTAACAACGTCCAGTATACGCTACAGCATCGGCGGTAGAACCCTATTTGGGTCAACAATACTATCTAACATCTCGTAATATATATATATATATATATATATGTACCTGTCATGCTATCTCAACTTCAAATGGAGGAACAATAGGGTATATGATAATAAAATCAATACTCAATCGGAATATCAAACTAGGGGAAGAAATAGTACGATATGAAATTAAAAAAGAAGTACAAGACTCACAAATACTTCTACATGCCCACAATATAAGTCTAGGCACAAAGCAACTCCCAAATATATATATATATATATATATATATATATACATGCCAAGAGTCTAAAATAAGAATAATACAGTGTCTAAACGTTATAAATCTAAGCCTCATCGGTCACTGGCACTACGTTCTCCTACTCTAGGAGAGTATCCTCTAATATCTCACTGTCTTGCGGTCTGTAGTAAGTGAGACACTGCTCCTCAAGCCAATCATGTGAAAAATATATCCAATAAGGATTTGAGCGAAGTATAAACCTTTGGAAGTAGTTCCAAATACATGGTTGAACATATATGACAAGTAATAGAAAAGAATACAAGATAAACTAGCAACAGGCGATGAAATAAACTATAGTAAACAGGTAAAATACTAGAAAGAAAGAACATGCAATATGGAATGTCTGCAAGTAATGGAAATATATAAAATAAGCTAATGTGCCTTAGAGTATAAGTTTGTTATGTGATCAGTTTGGGTTGAACAAGAATATAATATGGTAACTCGATTACATGTGATATGTAATCATCATGTACACGAATGCACAGGGCTTGATCATATAACCAACTACTACTCCCCATCCCCAACCAATGCTTATGGATCTAATCACGACATGTTACGAACACGAATATAAGTACACTGAACACTTGCAGTATGTGAACACAAAGTACATGATAATCAGTACATAATACACATGAAGAAATATATGTAAAGGAGTACCCGCTGAACATGGTAGGGATAACATCCTATGACAGGATTCATTACCAGTTCGTGTAGCCACTGTGTAGGAATCAAGTAAACAGTTCTAGAACAAGTGATATATCTACTATCATGAAATAAAAACTAACATAGAGATGTACTCACCTCAAGTCCTGAGCAAAGGTGTCATTCGGTGTCCGAGCTGGTGTCACATAGACATATATATAAAATATCATATCATTTGGGTGTAAATAAGTAATAAATAAGGTAAAATATATTAGAAATGATGTCTAGGTCAATAACTTAATTCTAGTATCGTACCTAGCTTCTAGGTTATTTTCAAGGTTGTACTAGTTGATACTAAGTCATACCTTGGTTTTTAGGTCCATACTAGCTTCTAGGGTGATTACTAGTCATACTAGTAGGTACTAGACTATAATAAACTATACATAGGTTTTTGGTTTATACTAGTTAATTAGCTAATATCAGATAATAACTTATACTAGGCATAATATATATCAATATATAACGTAGCCTATACTTGATACCCTAATTAACACTCCCAATACCTTGCCTCAATTGATATCTTGATATCAATATATCACTTCTTGGTATCAAGATACTCTAAATCACTTACTCCGATACTTGGTATCTATGATGCCACACTCTGACCATCCTCAAAACATCTAAGATACCCTCACTAGACTATATCCCCCATTGGTATCACTTTACCTATACTCAATACCTTATCAATACTCATTGTTCTTCTTAAAATCTACATACTAGTTTACTTTAGCTCATAACTTGTTTGGACTCAATACCTATTCATGGGCACTAACCCTTGCCATTTTTCTCCAAATATCTCTACCCTTCTAATTGTTACTGCTACTACTGTGCATCAAGTCTGCAGGAATGTATTTCCTTCACTGTTGCACACTATTACTATTGCTTACCTGACATTAACCCCCGTAGAACCATATTGGTACTTCTACTGCACATCAGAGCAGCTGATGTGCTACTGCACATCATTCTCGATGTTGTATGGCTCTTCTTGAGCCATCCTACAGTCCCCCTCCTTTCCCTTGTGTTATTGTAAACTCATAACCAGGAACCCCCAACTCCCTGTCATGTTTCAGACCACTACAACCTCTTCTATTTGCCCCTAGACAAGATCATTATGTGTATGCAGGTACATACACACTACTGGATCACTGCCCGATTTTTCCTACTAAATATTCCACATCACTGTCACTCTATTGCCCCCTTCTAACCCAACACAACACATTAGTAGGCACATGCCAAGATACTCAGCACCAATACACCCTCTGGCTCTTACAAAGTTCCTTGGAACTTTACTCCATATTGAACTATACAAGTTCAGATACTACACTATCACAGACCTTATTTCACAGTACATGCCGACTACAACAAGGACTCCTCTTATGACTGTCAATACACAACACTAAACCACACTCCAAATTATTACATCAAACACATTATGCTCATCACACATAGTATCCACACTACTCATCTCCATGCCTATGACACATGATTCATGTTACATCAATGCTATATATGAACATCATCACCAAAATATATAAAATACTGATTTATGTAGGGATAAACATGAAAGTAGTCATAACATTAGATCTAAAAAGAATGCACGTGAAACTGACACCAAGAACCCAATTATAACCAAATTACCAAATCTAATACATACTAATTATATATACCAAAAATATTATTATATAACTAAAGTAATTAGTTACAAGGAAAATTGAAAGGAAATTACACGAATATGCATAAATCACCCAAAATGAACCACTTATCATAGCGTATCCTAAAATACCATAATATGGCCTACTCGTATCATTTGTGGACATGTATCTAGTCTCACAAACCTGATCTAAGTCTAATTAGACTAAATTGGTTCTATGACACACTTTTAGTGTGTCAATCTCGAAATTTTCCCAAAATAGACACAAATTACCATGTAGAAACCACAATACACATCCAATTAGCCTAGAACTTGTTCCTATAGGTAGTCCTATGCCATAGGAGGGTTCCTAATGGTCAAATGCATGATTTGAAACCGACAATGAAGGTAAATTCAGAATGTTACCTATTGGAAGATGGATTTCTAATGAATTATTTAAATGGACACGATCCGGACACAAACTCCTTGCCAAGCTCCTTCTCCTAGTGCTCCTTGCAACTATAAGTTCCAATGCTCCTTGAGTGATAAGAATGAGAGGGAATATGAATGAATTGAGAGAGACTGATGAAGGGATAAAGTGAATTAGGGATCTAAAGAATTTGGGGATCTAAATGGAATGAGCAAATGGAGAGGAGAGAAGAGAAGAGGAGAGGAGAGAGAGAGAGAGAGAGAGAGAGAGAGAGAGAGCGAGAGAGAGAGAGAAGACCCCTCTTATGTGGCCGGCCCCCCTTTCCCTTCTCCAAATTACCAACAATGTCCATAATGCCCCTACATGATTAATTATAAAGAATAATTAAGGATGGCTATTTTAGGAAGTTTGTTTTTATACTAATGTAAATTAGTCTAATCCCCCTAATTAATTAGTAAAAATGGATCTAATGGGCCTAGTCCTTCTTGGGCTCACTAGTTGTCATGACAAGTCTTATTGGGTTCACAGTGTCAAGTCTATTTAATAGGCTATCCAACTACTATAAATAAATAATACAAAACACAAATAAAAATATGCATCACTCTAATTAGTAAAATATCTAAAAATAAAATAACTATGCCAGATTACTAAATTACCCCTATCTGGAAAAGTGAGGGTGATATTGCTCTAGCCTATCCTACTGCACCTGACACCATACTACCACTGGTACACACGACCCATAATTTATTGTTGTTGCATCTAACATACTGTTGATCAAGCTCCCTCCTCTGATTCCTATCTTAAATGCACACTAGATATCCCCCTCCCTCTTGCTGTCAAAACTTAATATATAGAATTCCAAGCTGCAGCTACTGTAGAATCTATATTCTCTATATGATTTTAGACCATATCCCCCCTTACACACATAAAAATGAGACCTCTCCTCTCATCTACTTCTAACACACCCACAACAAAATACCCTCCTTAGACATATAAATTCTGAAACCAACACTCACCTAGGATACTAATATCTCATGATACACTGATGTATCCTACTCACGTATAAGATACAACACATAACCAAAATCCTATGAACATGCCTATCCAAATTATGTATGTAAAATTTGTACAAATACCTTGAGAGCACCCATTCTATAACACTCCACACTTATGATCACCTATCTACATTCTCCATGATATCAACAATCGCCATCATAAATAATTTTTTTATGATACCAATGCTACATAATATATAATACCGCAATACATAAGACCAAGCTCCAATCCAAACCCCTATGATACACAAGTATTACAACAACCAATAGCACACCTATAGAACTCACCAAAATCTAATCCATCACGATACCATACACTATATCTGTCACACCCCAGTCCCAAAATACGTAGGACTAGTAATAAGTAAGCATGTCAGCCGTATGTATATGGTAACTCCAATATATATATACCATATTACACATGTACGCTATAATATGAATAATAACTCATATGTGGTATATATATTGTCACAAGTCACAAGGCATAACTAAATCCCATCCATAGAATCAAATAGAAATAAATAACCAATCTACTATATACCTGAATCTTAATATGAAGCATCAAAGAATGATAGTCGGGTGGAAATAAATCCACTGCCAAACTAGAATATAAGAGAAACCACATAAGAACATCTAATGAACAATGAGACTTGAAGAGAAGACCTCATCGAAAGAGATAAGTAGCAAGTCCTGAGTCGTGCTCCTACGAATAGTCAAGATCGTCTACACCTGAAAAGGGACCAGGTCCTCAGAGGGACATAACAAGATACATAGAAGCATGCCAATTTAATACAGTAAACATGCATAATAGACAGAAAATATATAAGTACGATGTACAAGACAATCTATATGAATGCATAATGAGGACAACTTTTTGACGTATGGGTAGAGGTAGGCTACTCTATCTAATCTCACAACTCACACACACGTCTAGAACATCATCAGTCGTCATACTGCAAGGATAGCGACCATCATGATACCATCAGTGACATACCATAAGGATAGCGACCATCGTGACACAACTACCGTAGTGTGTGCTAGTTACTATGCTTTACCAGAGTGGATATAGCCCATACGTCTGCTGATTGTCCTCCCCTCCCATGATACTATGTGTCAAGTGTGTGCCAACATATATATAGTATATAATTATGACTAAAAAAATACATATGCAATGAATATATAAAAATATAATAAGCATACAAAGTACTGTAAGCAATTTGACAAGGTATCTTGCTTGGCAAGAAAGCTGTAAAGTGTAAGCGTCCAGATGTCGGGCACAATGGATCAGAAACTATGGCATCAGAATGAACGTCTCCGGATGCTATAATAAATATAACCAAAGTTTCCAGAATAAGCAAGATAGCTAGAAAATACTACCCATCCCGGTCCAATTGTCAGGTCTAGCTAGGGGTGGGCGTTCGGGTTATTCGGTTTCAACACCGAAATAATAAAAATCGAATAAGTAAAAATTTTAAAAACCCAAAGCTAAAATAAATTATCTATAACCGAAACAGAACCGAATTGATAATCAATTTATTTTATTTGATAATCAAAGCTAGTAAGCAGTGCTCACTGCTGCTGTTACCTCTCTCGTAGACTTGGGCCAGTCGGCCCTAACCCTAACCCTAACCCCATGTCAACAAACCTAACCCTAACCCTAACCCTAGGTCCTCATCAGTGTCTGTGTCAGTGTGTGTGTGTGCCGTGTCTGTGTCTGTGTCAGTGTCTGTGTGTGTAGTGTTTGTGTCAATGTCACATGTGTCCTGTGAGAGAGAGAGAGAGAGAGAGAGAGAGAGAGAGAGAGAGTAGGGTTTACCGGAATAGGGTGGAGAGCCGGTCGACGGAGCGCGGGGGAGGGGGGGGGGAGTTTTTCTCTTTTCGAATTTTCAGCAGATGGGGAAAAATGAAACCGAGCCCTAATTAACCAAATTTTAGCGACGTTTAGCGACGTCCAAGTAAAACGTCGCTAACTTAAATTTTAGCGACGTCATTGACGTCGCTAAACACGTTGCTAAATATTTTTAATAAAAAGGTCGCTATATACGTCGCTAAACGTCGCTAAATTAGACATATTAGCGACGTTTAGCGACCTTTATTTAACTTATAGCGACTTAACTTTTAAAATCTTAATAAAAGTCGCTAAACGTCGCTAAATGTCGCCATTTAGCGACGTCTAGCGACGTTTTAATAAGGAGTCGCTAATTATATATTATTAGCGACGTTTCTTTTGACGTCGCTAAAATACGTCGCTAATAGCGCTTTTTCTAGTAGTGTTCGTCCAATTTAGACACAGGGGCAAAACGGTAATTTCATGTCAAAGCGGGTCCACATGTGGGCCACTTTGCACCAAAAAGTGTGCCAGAGGTAAAGGTCTCTAAATGGGACAAATTATAGGTCAAACAAATTTTAAACGTCGATACAAACTCAATGGTATGTCCAATTTTGGATTCCGGTGAGCCGAACACAAATTTGCCCTAAAAGTCAACCGTAGGGCCCGTAAATAGGCGGCTTGGTCAACTATCTCAAAATCACGTGAAACTTGGATCACAAGACCAGCGTGATACCATGTATCGAATGGCGCAAGTTTTATCACATTCTTAAGAGGGTACACAAAATGGTGCGATATTTTGCAAAAATCGCGATACGGGACCTTTTTACGGATACAAAGTGATTCTGACGTGCACACACGTCCGAATCACTTTCCGCGAAAGCCCACACGTCCAAATCTACCATACGCGCCTTTCGATATAATTGGTACAAGATGAGGCGGTCCCACTTGACGGGGCGTGCTCTATATCACAATTTTTTTAATATTTTAAAAATAAGTTTTTTGTCAATTTGGAGGTTGAATAATTTAACACATAGAACAAATTAACAAAAACTAAAAGAACAAAAAATTTCTTGGTTATATGGAGAAAAAAAATTCTTTAATTAGGTTTCAAAAATATTAAACAGGTTGATAGCAAATTGGGTGTAAACACGGGGTTTTGGATTCAAAATTCTGAACTATTTTGGTCAGTTTTTTGGTCATTTTCTGGTCGATTTTTTGACCGATCCGGGATACGAAAACTTGTCCCACTTGAATGAAAATCCTAGAGGGTTAGGTTGGGAACATACACGAATAAACCGTACACAAAAAGAATTACAGATGGGGAAGATACAATACCTAGAAGTTGGGTGCTCGAGCAGTATTTTTGCACATGTGCGGTGAGCGACGGCCGACAGCGGGCGGTCCTGGCGGCTGTGGCGGAGGTTCGGGCGCGGGGCTGTCAGCGCCGGCATGGCATCGGGGTCGGCCGGAGGTTGCCGGGTGGTTCGGTTTAGGGTTAGGGTTTAGATGGTTTAGATTTTGTATACGTGTATGAATATATATATATATATATATATATATATATATATATATATATATATGGAGAGTGAATAAGAGAGGGGGATGGGATGGCTCGGGTCTGCTGGGGGTTGGGTAGGTAGATTAAAGTAGTTATTAGTTATTAGGTTTATTATATATATAGGTTTAGTTGGGTTTATTTAGTTAGGTTAAGGATGATTAGTATTAATGATAGGAATAGGTTTAGGATTTTAATTTTTTTTCTTTTCTTTTTCTTTTTCCTTTTTTTTTTTTAATATTATTATCATTATTAACATTATTATTACCAACACTAACATTATTATTATTATTATTATTATTATTATTATTATTATTATTATTATTATTATTATTATTATTATTATTATTATTATTATTATAACTATTACTTATTTTTTATTATATTTAATAACTATATTTTATTTACATATATATTTAAGGTATATAAAAATAAATTTATACCCAAAATAAATTCTAAAAAAACCAATCACTCTTCCACAAAGATCCCAAAAATGTAATAATAGTTTTGTGCAAAATTTCTAAATGAGTAATTATTCAGGTAATTAAATCAATAAATTTTATTTTCTAATTAACTAGAAATAATATAAATAAATTCAATAATCAATTAATTGGATATAATATTTAAAAATATGGGATTTTATATTCTACCCAACTTATAAAAATTTTGTCCTCGAAATTGACACTAACCAATATTCATAATAAATTACTATAGCTATTACACTTCATTGCTATCTAGCAGTGCTTCCTAAAAGTCATAGTCAGCCATTCTAACATTTATTGTTTGTATACTATTCTTTTATCCTATAACTCGTCTACACTACCCAACTTATTAGAATTCTACTAGTAGTCAAAGTCTTTTGAGGCTATTGTCTAGGTTGTAAGGCGAGTTTATTCATTGGGTTGAAAGTTTTTTGGTTACTTGTATGGAATCTCATAACCATAATTTTTCTCTATAACCATCAAGTATCGTAGTCTCATACTGCCATGCCACCTGACCAGTATGTCTGCAAATAATTCGACTACTCTACTATAATGGTCTAGCTGCAGCTGTCGCTATCTCGCCAATAATTTGTCATAGTCATCAGTTTGTAACAAGTGTCTTCAACTCTTTTCTAAGCTTAGTCTAAATTTTAGGGCAACAATTAAGGTCTTGACAAACTTTATAAAACTATTTGAAGTATGAACTATTTCAACAATCCAACTAATTTCCTGTTAGACTAAAAAATGCTACTTAAGATTTAAAAATAATAAGGGAATACAGATATTGTTATAGTGCATATACACAAAGTTTATTATTATGAACTCATCTTTTAGTTATTAATTATTACTAACCCGATTATGTTTTTAACTAACAAATAAGAGTGAGGTTGAAGTAAATCAATAATTTATGATGGCATGAAAAGACGCAACTACGATAGGAAGAATTTAGCGTGAATAAGGAATGGATATAGAAGGAAAGATGAGCCACCCAAGGGGGCGAGGTGGTGATAGGAAAAGAATACTACTACTACTACTACTCGTGTCATCCATTAGCATCGTGGATATGCCATCTAGTTAAAAAATCAACATATCCTCAAAAAATTTAACACTAAATATATCACATTATGATATGCCCTTAATTACAAAAGATAGTCACCAAGTAATATGATTGGCCTACAGGGTATATCTGGTAGTCTCCGTGTATCAAACTTATACCAAGCACAGGCATTCATCTTTTCAAAATAGGGGAAGACGGAGAACAATAATAAAGAATTCAAAAAGGAGGTGATAGAATACAAGTACGGGATTCAAGGCGGTTTTAAGAATTCAAAAGAGAGTTGTCAAGACAGTTGTGGATTAAAATCTTATTTTTGGTAAATTCCTATTTACATATTCATATCAGAAGAGTTATATACTTGATATGATATGCTCTGACTTGTCTAGAGGGCAAGTATATTCATCTAACAAGTTGAGTCAACTATATATCTCAATCTACGTAAGGTAGTCATGCGAAGAGCGAACCAAGCACACTAAAGTTGATCAGACCATAATACACTGATTCTAAATAGACAATTGTATTAGTGTGTGCACCCAATAATACATAAGTCATGAACAAGCTCGATAAAAGAATAAGCTTGCAAAACTAGGCTATAATAGCAGCATAAGTCAAGGTAGTTCAGAACATATAAGTACGCTAGATTATGATGAAAGAAAGTACAAAAATAATTCAACTTCACCAAGAAGATCGGTGTTGTGCCTCTACAGTTATTATACTAACTTCTGATCTAAGTCTCTAGTCGACCAAATAGGGGTATGGCCTCTAAGTTCTACAGTCTGGATAAACACTATCTTCTTATGCAAGTCTATAGTTATTTTCATTCAATTATAATTCATTAATGGGTTAAAATGACTATATGATACTAGGTTATGAGGTATACTACCCAACTTAAATAAATTTAACTAATAGTGTTATTGAATATTATAGTGGATATACCTAGTATAAGTCATCTTCTTAACCCTTATCAAGCACGAAAGAAAAGATAAGATTAATGTTGTGAAAGGATCAAGCAAGATGCAATGTAAGAAATCAAACAAGAATGCAAAATAGAATCAAGGGCGGTAATTAAATAAGTGGATGAGATCCTATACTATAATCCTATGTGCAGGCTTGCTCAATACAGTAACGTAAATGAGACAATATGCTCTCGACCTGCATGGGCCACCAAAAAAATATGTCACGCCCTAGTCCTAAAATACGTAGGACTAGGAATACGTAAGCATGTCAGCCGTATGTATATGGCAACTCCAATATATAGATAACATATTATACGCATACGCTATAATATGAATAATAAATTACATGAGGTATATATATTATCAAAAGTCACAGGGCATAACTAAATCTCATCCACAGAATCAAATAGAAATAAATAAGCAATCTACTATATACCTGAATCTCAATATGCAGAATCAAAGAATGATAGTGGGTGGAAACAAATCTACTACCAAACTAGAATATAAGAGAAACCACATAAGAACATCTAATAAACAATGAGATTCGAAGAGAGACCTCCTCGAAAGAGATAAGTAGCAAGTCCTGATCCGTGCTCCTGCGAATAGTCAAGATCGTCTACACCTGAAAAGGGACCAGGTCCTTAGGGCGACATAATAAGATATATAGAAGTATGCCAATTGAATACAGTAAACATGCATAATAGACAAAAAATATATAAGTACGCTGTACAAGATAATCTATATGAATGCATAATGAGAATAACTTTTTGACGTATGGGCAGGGGTAGGCTACTTTATCTAATCTCACAACTCACACACACGTCTAGAACATCATCAGTCGTCATACCGCAAGGATAACGACCATTGTGACACCATCAGCCAACATACTGCGAGAGTAGCGACCATCGCGACACAACTATCATAGTTCGTACTAGTTACTAAGGTTTACCAGAGTGGATATAGCCCATACGCCAACTGATTGTCCCCTCTCCCATGATACTATGTGTCAAGTGTGTGTCAACATATATATAGTATATAATTATGACTGAAAAATACACATGCAATGAATATATAAAAATATAATAAACATGCAAAGTATTGTAAGCAATTTGGCAAGGTATCTTGTCTGGCAAGAAAGCTGCAAAGTGTAAGCGTCTAGACGTCAGGCACAATGGATCAGAAACTATGGCATCAGAATAAACATCTCCGGATGTTGTAATAAATATCACCAACGTTCCCAGAATAAGCGAGATAACTAAAAAACACTACCCTTTTATCCAATTTAGACACAGGAGCAAAACGATAATTTTGGGTCAAAGCGGGGCCACATGTGGGCCACTTTGCACCAAAAAGCATGTCAGAGGTAAATGTCTCTAAATAGGACAAATTATAGGTCAAAAAAATTCTAAACGTCAATACAAACTCAACAGTATATCCAATTTTAGATTTCGGTGAGCCGAACACAAATTCGCCCTAAAAGTCAACCGTAGGGCCCACAAATAGGCGGTTTGATCAACTATCTCAGTATCGCATGAAAGTTGGGTCACAGGACCAGCGTGATACCATGAATTCAATGGCCTAAGTTTCGTCGCATTCTGACGAGTGTACACAAAATGGTACAGTATTTTACAAAAGTCACGATACGGGACCTTTTTACGGATACGGAGTGATTCTGACGCGCACACAAGTCCGAATCAACTTCCGCGAAAGCCCACATGTCCAAATATACCATACGCGCCCTTTGATACAATTAGTATACGACAAAGTAGTCCCGTTTGGAGTGGCACGCTCCGTATCATAATTTTCTAATATTTTAAAAACAAGTTTTTGGTCAATTTGGAGGTTGAATAATTTAACACATAGAACAAATTAACAAAACTAAAAGAACAAAAAATTTCTCGGTTACATGGAGAAGAAGAACCCTTTAATTAGTTTTGAAAATATTAAACAGGTTGATGGCAAATTGGGTGTGAACATGGGATTTTTGATTCAAAATTCTGAACTGTTTTGATCAGTTTTTCGGTCATTTTTTGGTTAATTTTTCGACCGATCTGGGACAAGAAAACTTGTCCCGCTTGAATGAAAATTCTAGAGGGTTAGGTTATGAATGTACACGAACAAATCGTACGTAAAAATAATACAGATGAGGAAGATACAATACCTAGAAGATGGGTGCTCGAGCGGTATTTCTGCACATGTGCAGTGCGCGGCGGCCGGCGGCCGACGGTCCGGGCAGCTACGGTGGAGGACCGGGCTCGGGGCGGTCGGTGCCGGCGTGGCATCGGGGTCGGCCGGTGGTTGCCGGGGGGTTCAGTTTAGGGTTAGGGTTTAGATGGTTTAGGTTTTGTATACGTGTGTGAATATATATATATATATATATATATATATATATATAGGGAGAGTGAATGAGAGAGGGGGATGGGATGGCTCGGGTCTGCTGGGGGTTGGGTAGGTAGGTTAAAGTAGTTATTAGTTATTAGGTTTATTTTATATATATATATATATATATATATATATATATATATATATATATATATATATATATATATATATATATATGTTTAGTTTGGTTTATTTTGTTAGGTTAAGAATGATTAGTATTAATGATTGGAATAGGTTTAGGATTTTAATTTTCTTTTCTTTTTCTTTGAATAATATTATTATCATTATTAACATTATTATTACCAACACTAACATTATTATTATTATTATTATTATTATTATTATTATTATTATTATTATTATTATTATTATTATTATTATTATTATTATTATTATTATTATTCTTTCTTATTATTATTATAACTATTACTTTTTTTTTATATTTAATAAATATATTTTATTTACATATATATTTAAGGTATAAAAAAATACATTTGTACCCAAAATAAATTATAAAAAAAATCTGTCACACTTCCACAAAGATCCCAAAAATATAATAATAGTTTTGTACAAAATTTCTAAATGAGTAATTATCTAGGTAATTAAATCAATCAATTTTATTTTCTAATTAACTATGAATAATATAAATAAATTCATTAATCAATTAATTGAATATAATATTTAAAAATATGGGGTTTTACAATATCAACACGAAAATATATAATTGACATGAAACTATAGATTATATAGATCTAATGTAATATAAAGAGAATTGACACTAAAGAACACTAATATATAAAAATTATCAATTCTAACCGTACGTATCATGTCGTATAATGATACGGATACTACGTATCCAATTGTGGATATAAGGATACAAGGATAAACCCAAATAGACATAAAAGTCCTATTGAGGACACAACACAAATACTTGGTGGACACAATTCGTAATTCTACCAAATTGACCACAGAAAATACCACTCCACCATCCAAAAGTCTAGATATAATAAGTTTGAGGCCTCTACCACCTAGATCTAAAATTAGGAAGTCATTTATACCTATGGAAGGGGTCCTATTAGTTTAATTTGTGTTCCTACCAAGAAAATTGGAAGAAAAAAGGGGATTTTACCTATTGAGAGTTATGTCCTAATGAAGCTACATAAATTTGGAGACGAAGATGATGAATTTGGAGATGAAGATGATGAATTGAATATGATCCTCCTAGCTTAAGATCCTCTTCAAGCTCCTCTTATTCTCCAAGACTCTAGATCTCCATTGGAAGAAGAATGAGGTAAATTGAGGTTGATTTGTGGTTGGAAGTAAAAATTGGGGTTTTAAAATTGGTAAAAAAAGAAAGCTTAGGGAAGAAGAAGTAATGGAGGAAAAAAAAAATAAAATGGGAAGAGAGAGAGATAGAGAGAGAGAGTGGGAGAGAGAGAGAAAGGAGTGTAGGCCATATATATAGTGGGTGTTGTTAAGGGAATCACAAGTTTGTCATTCCACTCCCTAATTAAATTCTAGATCTAGTCTAAATGGAATCTTTTTGGTTATGAATGAATCTAATTAGTTATGAGAGGGTATCAATCTATTCTATAAGAGAATATTCTATCCATAAGAACTAGCACTAATTAATTCTATCTAACCACTTAATTAAATATAATTATATAATTAATAACCTCTAGTAAAATAAAAAAAATACCCCTATTTCTAATTTTAGGTGGTTATAATCCTATCCTCCTTTGAAAAATTTTGTCCTCAAAATTTACGGTAGGCAAGTATAGGAAGGAAACATACAAGCGAAAGATCATACGTTACCTCTCAAGGTACCGGGATCAAGGAATCGTTCATAACATAAAGAATAATAAAAATATTAAAATTAGGGATAAACAGGAAGATATGATCAACTTCGATAATTTGTGAAGAGTTTCACAATCATCTTTCAGGATTGCTACAAGAAGCTTATATAGTCTCTATCCTAAATTCTAGGAGAAAGGACATGAATTACTATAATAGGTTCAACCTTCTAGGGTTCTAACTTATTTACTAGAATAGGGTTGAAAGGGACGATCAATGTTGTATGGCAAGAACATGCTTGGCAACCAATACTGATACCAAAAGGATATGCTCTAGATTAAAGAACTATATCGTTTAAAACAGTGATGAAGGGGATCAACCTTAGATAAGAAAAGTTGATGGATATAAAGGCAGCCAACAGTTTTAGATACCTGCATAGTCTCTAACTTTAGCTAATACTATCATATGAAACACATGTTATGATATACAACTTCTCTTCATTATCTAGTGAACAACTAGCATACATAATCTACGATAATATCATCTATATGGATTTACTAAGTTAGAAAAAAAAATACTTACATCTATTTGAACGGTCAAGAGGATCTACTGCTAGTAATCTTCTACTATTGGCTGAGTCAGCCTCGGAATGATCAGTTGAGGAGCAATGGGATAGTCTCATACTCGATGCTCTATAGATCTAAAAAAGACAAATTGGCCCAACCTCCTTCTATAGTTCTCCCAAATGTGTCCTGGTCCTCGACAATAGGCACACACTCACACTATCTCGTTCTGCCTCTCCTATTGCTGATGATGCTGCCGAACTGGTACTAAAATAGAAGGAGGCTGTTGCAACTGAAACTGATAAAATGGGGCTTCCTTGTGAAGATGTTGCGGGTGATACTGGGAGGTACCATGCTGAATATAAGGATGCTTTATCGGTACTAAACTACTACTACCACAACCTCCAAGAGAATCTCGATCTCTCTTAGGCCTGAGGTCTAGATTAACCTCGACTTTCTAAGCCTCTACCGATATCTCATCATAAGTCGTATGAGCCAAGAAAATATAAACCCTGACCTCCTTGCTCAATCCCTATCGGAACCTCGGAGCTTGGTCCTCCGAGTCTTTCACCATGTGCTCTATAAATGTACTAAGCCTGCTGAATTCTGGTGCATACTCATCCATTAATAACCTGTTATGCTCTAAGTTTTGGAATTGGCTCTCCAGAATTCCCTTTTCCACTGCTGGAAATAACTTCTTAAAAAGATCTCTAAATATCTCCCAAGTGAGGTTTGGCACTGCGAACTTGGGTTCATTTCTGAACCAAGTCCTATCAATGTCATGTAGGTAAAGTCCGACCGCCTCAATCTTCAGATCATCAGATAGCCAAAAAATGTGAAGAAGTCTCTCAATATCATCAAGCCACTCATCCACATATAAAATACCCTTGGTACCACAAAAATTATGGGGCTTTATCTTAACAAAATCTAAGATACTTGCCACCTTCAGTTGTGGAGTCTGCTGAGCTGAAACCAAATCCAAGGCAGCTTGAGACACACGTTGGGCATTCTCCAGGCCCTCTCTCAAAATGGCAGTCTGCTCCTTCTATGCCTCATTCTGGGCTCTCTAAATATCATCCTGAACTCTCTGTATCCCTTGGAATCCTTAAAGCACCTCTAGGAGATGCGCACTATCTAAGGAAGCTATCTCAGGAACTACTAAACGTGAATATCTATCAGGAACTATACTAGGGGAACTAGAGATATCTCTATCTTGAGCTAGCTGAGGTGGTAGAGAAGGAATGGTCTATGTCATCTCTGGATCTGTTGATCCTTCCCTAATGCCTTAAAGAAAAGGGCGTGATGACGACGGTACCTACTCCTAGACTTTATCATCCTGACAAATTTGAAGAATCAAAGAGTTAAAGACAAATAAGATAATCAAAAGGCAAAATGGAATATAATTCAATGATAACATGATTTGAGTGATAGAGATGATATGTTAAAATGAATTTAAGATGCAGTTTGATAATCATATATGTATATCCAAAATCATGTTATCCAAAAATTTTATGATGCCAATTGGCATAGCTGCAATAAATTCTAGAGTCCATAGCTAAGGTTCGTATATCTGTAATCATATTATCTATAATATTTACTTCGCCAGATAATATAGCGACACAAAACTCTAAATTTTATAATTAAGATATGTGTATCCTAATCATGTCTCTAGAATTATCTGTATTGCCAACTAGTATAGTTGCGATAAATTATGAACTCCATAACTGAGGGCGGCTACAGTTCTCATTGTAATGTCTAAATATGTCACCAAAATATACTCTCAATATAGTCGTTAAAATTTATCGTTATACAAGGATTAATTCAGCAATGAATAAGTATAGAAGTAAGTGGAAATAGATTTAAAATCGGGTTTATAAAAATCCTAATCTATGATTACCATTCTACCTATAATTCATCAATCATATCATATCACAGGCTACAGCAGTACGACTAATCCTAGGAACTACCACGACATTGCACTAACATCAAAGAAGAGACCTGCATGAGCCACTATAAAAATGTGTCATGATCCACACCCTAATGATCAGGGCATGAGTACGTGGGTACGTCCAGCCTACGCCACAACATCAACAGTAGAACACTATCTAGAACTCAAGATCAATACAAGTCTAATTAAATAACAATAAGTACTCAATCACAATAAACTAAAGAAAGTTAGAAATTAAGAAGACAAATCCGAATATAAAATCTCAAAAGTTATCTAAGTCACAATCTTAAATCCAAATATTCATACAAGCCAAATAAATTTCGGAGATAAATTTGATCTAATGGCATGAAACTAAAAAAAGTACTGAACTAGGAAATACTAATCTAACTAGCCCAGAGAAGTCCAAGGTGCAAGAGTGGTCTCAACTATATCCTCGTCCGAATCTTCCATATTTTATAGCAAAATATCCTAATATTGTCAATATATCTAGTCAGGAACGGATCAAGTACTATTACAACTATGAAAATACACAATGCATGTATAAATATATTATGATAGAAATTGTATAAATAATGAAATCATGTAAAGGAAACAGTTAGAGGCAAGTAGAAGCATGGAACTGACAACATAAAAAATAGGCAACATGTAAATAAGTAGTAAGATAAACTAACAAAATATAAACAAGTAAACATGAATATCAAGATTTGACAAAACTGGTAATATCGTGTGACCTAGAATATAGGGTTCAATATGTGGGAGGCTGGACTAAATTTGACACGTCGCACGTGAGGTGTACGACTGCTATCTATCGAATCAAATAGGAAAAATAAGATTTACCACATGTCTATTAGTATATTCTCTCACACGACTCTCTCTCTCATAAGGATCACAGAAGATAGTAGACACAATAATGAAATATGAGTCCAGAACCATAATAGATAGTCACTACTCAGGAGAACGGATAATCATGAACCATGATACGGATAAACACATGTCGTGAATACGGATAGTCTCGAATCATAACACAGATACTCTATGAATCATGACACAATAACTCACATCACAACTCGGGCTCACGTATCAAAACTCGGATAATCATAATATCACAACACACTTTTAACTCAATCATGAATCACAATAACACATCCATGTGCATAATATCATTATGTCAAGACAACTAGTAAGAAGGAATAATAACATTTATCATATAAATGTACATTCATAATTGTAAAATATGTGCTTGTCCAGAGCTGGTGGTATAAGTTAGAACCCGTATCATAGCCTAAATAACCTATATTATGATTTTACAATGTCAATAGGTGGTTTAGAATAAAAAAGAATCTCAACAACTTAGTTATTAGGTTTTTAGGTTAATTCTAGGTCAATAGGGTAAAATTAGGTCAATACCTATTTTCAGGTTCACTAATACCTATTTGGTTGGCCTGTATAGCTGTCTAAACTATCACCAAGTCCAAGGTGCAAGAGCGGTCTCAACTATATCATCGTCCGAAGGTCCCAGATTGTGTAGCAAAATATCCTAATATTGTCAATATATCCAGTCAGGACTGAAGTAAGTACTATTATAACTATGAAAATACATAATACATTTATAAATATATTATAATAGAAATTATACAAGTAATGAAATCATGTAGTAGAAACAGGTAGAGGAAAGTAGAAGCATGAAACTGACAACATAAAAAATTAGTAACATATAAATAAGTAGCAAGAAGAACTGACAACATATAAAAAATTTAACATGAATATCAAGAACTGACAAAACTGGTAATATCGTGTGACCTAGAATACATGGTTCGACATGTAGGGGCTAGGATATATTTGATATATCGTACATGAGATGTACGACTTTTATCTATCAAATCAAATAGGAAAAATAGGATTTACCATATGTCTACTAGTGTATTCTCTCACTCGACTCTCTCTTAATCCTTTTATCCTATTGTGAGCAAACATCTGAGCCCTAACTTACCCATCTCCAAGAGCAACTATCTAGTCTTCCAAGTGCCAAGTGCGGTCTCGGTCTAGAAGTATACAGAGTTATAAAGAGCTTGGCTACATTAGTTTCTCTCTCTCTCTAGCTGTGAAGTTGTGAGACTTCGGATCAAATCTCATGATGTAAACAAGTGGCAAGCCTTCAGATTAATGTTTGTGATTCACTATTGGTGATTATAGTTGATAAAACTCTGAGCTTGAGTTCTTGGGACTGGACTAGTCCTCTCAGAGAGAAACCAGTATACATCTTGGTATTTGTGTTTGCTTTCTCTCTCTTTACTTTACTGCTTTACTTTAGTCTTTATATATATTATTAGTTAGCAACTGCCTTCATTCTGAGATTTTTAAATTGGGTAGATTATTCTGCTGCACTATATTCAACCACCTCCCCCCTCTAGAGTTGCTTTACGGTCCTTCAATTGGTATCAGAGCAGGTTCTCTTGATATTTGGCTTAACATCCTAAGAGGCTTATGGAAACTTTTAGATCTATCCACACCAAAAATGGAAGTCCAGTCAATAAATAAGTTACCCCTATTTGATGGTACTAACAATATATACTAGAAGATACGTATGAGTTTTTATCTGAAGTCAGTTAATTTTGACCTTTGGGCTGTAGTTGTAGAAGGATACAAGAAGTCACCTAGAATAGTCATAGATGGCAACCTTGTAGAGAAACCTCATGATAAGTACACAGATACTGGAAAAAAAAAAGCTAATCTTGATACTAAAGCTATTAGCGCTCTATTTTGTGCTGTAGAAAAAATTGAATTTAAAAGGGTTTCCACTTGCGGAACTTCGCACGAAGTATGGAAAATTCTTGAGGTCACTCATGAAGGAACCTCTCAACTGAAGAAATCAAAAATAAGTCATCTAACACAAGAGTATGAAGCATTAAAGATGAAGTAGAATAAGACGATCACTCAAATATTTACGAGATTCCTCGACATCGTCAACCCTCTATTATCTCTTGGAAAGGAGTACAACAATCACGAAAAGATTCACAAAGTAATCAGAGGACTCACTATGAATTAGAATCCCAAGGCCACTACAATCATAGAAGAGAATGATCTCACCACGAAGACCCTCGAAACGCTTATGGGCAAGTTGATGACTCACGACCTGGATCTCAAGGAATTTGAATAACCTACTCCCAAGGAGAAGTTGATTGCTCTTAAGGAACATCACAAAAAGGTCACCAACTATAACTTCGATGGCGATGAGTCTCATGATAAAAAATTTGCCCTGATCACTAGGAACTTTAGGAAATTTCTAAAGCTTCAGAGATCAAAGAAGAAGGAGCTTACTGGCAACAGTGATGAAAAGCCTATATGCTACAACCGTAAAAAGATAGGGCATATAAAGAAAGACTGTCCAACCTTAAGAAAAGGAAATTGCCACAATCACTCATCCTGTAAACCCCCTCACCAAAAAATAGGTATCTTGTGTGTATTTTATATTTCTTGTAATTATTTTAGATTATTTTTAAAATAAATTAAAATCTAATATTTTTATTAGGATACTTCACCGTGGTTTGGACATTAATGATATAGGATAGCCCCAAAATTTGTATCTTCCTTCATAGGAAGTAGCCTACACAGGAGACACTACCTGTAGGATATTTTCGTGGAACAAAAATTCGATCATCTGGCATTAGTATGACATCAGTGTAACAACCATAGATTATGTGTTAAATATTTAGATAATTTATATATATAATTTATTTGTGGTTATTTTTCAATTCCAACTTCCTACCATTAGCATCCCATAATTCTCCATGCAAAATAGGCAAATTCCCTTTTTATATATTTGTACATTATTTACTATTATCCTATTTTGTGGATAACCATTTAGTTATTTACTTAGTTAATTGGATAATGTAGTTATTTGATTTATTATAACTAGATAAATATCTAATTATTAATTACAAAATATTTTATAAAATATTTTGGGTGTAGCATTTTATTAAAGCTTTACAAAGTAAAATTTTTTATAATTTATTTTGTGTGCAAATATTATTTTTGGATTTTTTTTTATAACCTCATTTATATATGTAAATATATATGTTGATAAATATATAGTTACTATTATCATTATTATTATTACTATTATTATTAAAAAAGAAAAGAAAAGAAAAACAAAAGAAAGTAAAAAAAAAACCTAAAACACCTAAACACCTAAACCGAAACCCTAGACCCAACCTATTCTCTACCCCCGCGGCCGAGACTTCTCCCACTCCATGTCCCTTTATATATATATATATATATATATATATATATATATATATATAATAAATCCTAACTCAAACCTTAACCCTAGTCCCCGACCTCAGTGCCGACATCCCACCCCGACGCCGGCGACCACCGCCGCAGCCGCGCCGACCGTACCACCGTCCGCCCGCGCGCACGCGCGTAGCAGCGCAGCCCCGAGCCCACCTTGGAGGTATGGTATCTCTCTCATCTTTCATACTTTTCTCGAGCACTTTGTCCGTATAAGTTAACAATCGAACCCTCTAGGATTTTCCTTCAAGCGGGATCAGTTTTCGTGTCCCGGATTAGTCAAAAAATTGACCGGAAAATGGCCAAAAAATTGACCAAAAATAGTCCAGAATTTTGACCTAAACCTCCATGTTAATGTCCAATTTGTCACCAACCTGTTTAATAATTTTAAAATCAAATTAAAAGGTTTTTTCTTAATATAACCAAAAATTTAAGTGTACTTTTAGTTTTATTAATTTATTTTATTTGTTAAATTATTCGGCCTCTAAAATAACCAAAAATTAATATTTTAAAACTAAAACTTTGAGATACGGAGTACGTTCCGCCAAACGAGACCGCCTTGTCGCATACCAATTGAACTGAAAGGCGCGTATGATATATCCTGACATGTGGACTTTCCTGAAAGTTGATTCGGACGTGTGTGCGTGTCGGAATCAACCTGTATCCGTAAAAAGTCCCCGTATCGCAACTTTTGTAAACCACCACCCCACTTTGTGTACGCTCGTCAGAATTTGACAAAACTTATGCCATTGGATTCGTGGTATCACGCAGGTCCTGTGACCCAAGTTTTACGCGATTCTGAGCCAGTTGATCAAGCCGTATATTCGCGGGCCCCACAGTTTGACTTTGTAAGCAAATTTTTGATCGGTTCACCTGAAGCCAAAATTGGACATACCGTTGAGTTCGTATTGTCGTTTAAAATTTTTTGACATATAATTTATCCCATTTAGAGGCCTTTATCTATAGCACAAATTTTGGTGCAAAGTGGCCCACACATAGACCCGTTTTGACCTGAAATTACCGTTTTGCCCCGATGTCCAAATTGGACGAAAGGGTAGTATTTTCTAGCTATTTCGCTGATTCTGGGAATATTGGTGATGTTTATTTCAGCATCCGGAGATGTTCATTCGGAAGTCATAGTTTCTAATCCCTTGTGCTTGACGTCTGGACGCTTACACTTCGCAGCTTTCTTGCCAGGCAAGTATACCTTGCCATTGTACTGTAATTTATATTCCATATGGTGCATGTATTTTATTTTTGTTATTTAGTTCATATATTTTAACTGCTATATAAACTGTGCGTCCAAGAATAACTTGGGTGCAACGACGGTGGCGTCGTATTTTATTTTATTATATATTATGCATATTGACCTATTTTTATCAGACCACCCAATTATCATGAGGCATTCTTAGGTTTTATTGGCCATGACACATCTATTAAACGATTGTGAGTCTCATGTAGAACACAAACTTGCGTGACGGGCTGGCCACATATACGTATGGGATGTGCGATAGGGAATAACTGCTAATAAATTTATATGATAGAAGACTTAGCAGTTACTAGAGGTACCATCGTGTCATGGATATGGCATGAATAGAGCATGGGGTGGGAAGAACAACAAATAAGGCGTTTGGACTCCTTTGCACTTTTCTTGTGTAACCTGTATGCTCCGCCTGAGATGCATAGTATGATGACCCCTATATTATCTACAGGCGGCCTCTGACGTTCAAAAGATGTCATGCTTTTGAGGCCCCTGATTTTCCGAGAGAATCATGCCAATCTCATTTTAGCCAGATAGCCCACATGTTGGAATATTATTCTTAAAGTGCATTCACATAGATGGTTAGGAGACCCTTGGATATTTATTTTTAGTACTTTATTGGCATACTTCTATGTATCTTGTTACGTCCCTGTGAGGAGCTGGTCCCTTTTGTCACGACCCACAACCGAGGTAGGGATGCGAGTCGAGAACAACACCCAACCTACGCCACAAAATCGACGGTAGAATATTGCCTGGGTAATCTATCTAACAATATAATAAGCCACCAACAATAACAATATACTCAATCATAGATCTAAGATGGAAATGAGCACGAATCAGATAAAAGAATAGAGTAGTCATAACAACTCATGAGTCTAAAATAATACATCAATGAGTCTGAAAGAATACTAAACAAAATAAGCTTGAGACAAATCCAGTACAAGAATACTAAGAAGCTACTAAACTCGAGTCATATGTCTCAGTGGGGATAAGTCCCTCCTGAGCCAGGGTCTCTGACTCTAAGCCCACAATATCCCGGGGTCCATAATATGTAGGGTACCATTCCTTAGTGTCATTTGGGAAAAACGTATCCAGTCAGGAAAGGAGCAGAGTACATCTCTAACAGCAGTTCTAATCAATAATAAAAACTATGTAACAGTAAATAGATATGAATATACAATATGCAAAATAGATACGAGAGATATACAATAAGGAAATACTAGAATAAACACAATAATGAAGAATATGACAATGAACAAGAATACTAAGGACTAAGTGTGTGAGTACAAGCTTTAACATGTGATCGACTTAGGAATATGATACAATATATATGGCCTGGCTAATCATACGTGCGGTGTATGATTAACACTATTCAATGAACAATACTTGATACAATTAGGGTATGATCACATATATATACTAAAGTACTCCCCACCATCGACTGTTATAATAGATCCAACCATGGTACGCTATGGCACGAGATTCTCCAAGAAGATAGCTAGTCTTTTCGAGAATCGGTGTCTGTACATGTACAAGATAATCAATGAAATAATACTTGCACAAGATACACCATATACCAAGGAATAACATCTAATGAAGAGATTCGTATATACCAATTTGTGTAACCATCGTGTCAAGAAGATATGGATATCTACACTAGATACAATGAATATAGAGGATATCATAAATGAGAAACTATCAAAGAATGTACTCGCCTGAAGTCCAAAGAATAGTCTCACAGATGTATATATGGTACCTCGAAGACCTGGATATAGAATACAACATCGATACAAGGTTCCGAAAAGAAAATAAGTTAAACTAGTCAACTTCTAGGTCAGCAAGTCAATTCTAAGTCAAAAGTCAAACTCGATCAACTCTAAGTCAACTATGGTCAATTATAGTCAAAAAATGGTCAACTACCTATTTTTAGGTTGCATAAGTCTAATACAAGGATATTGGGTTTAAACACTAGAGTCTCGGTCAAAAGCTACATCTTAGGATACTAGGATACCGTATCTCTGGATACATAAATCAATAGGTAAACCATTACATATAAATATCAAATAATTATTAATTATAAAAATCATAATTACAAATATTAAATAGATGTCTTGGTTTCGAACCAATCTGGTATCACCACATTAAACCATAAACTTGCTACTCACACCCAATACCTTGGGTATCCCCAAATACCTTGATACATACCTTGGTATCTCAAGGTAATATCCAATACCTTGTTTATACTAACTACCAATAAATATATATACTAACAACTAAATATATTATACATATACTAAAACACAATTAGAAAATTAGGAACATATATATGTATATATTAATTACTATATACATACACAAATATATCTATATATTTAAATATCTAATAACTATTAAAAATAGTAAAACTGTCATTAAAGGCCCCTGCTGACCGCCGCCATTGCTGTTGTTGCTGGCGGAAACTGCTACTACAGTGACGGTTTTCCTGTTGTCGTTGCTCTAGGTGCTGATACTGCTGCTGATACTAATGTTTTCTGCGACAGTCTTCCTGTTGCTGTCGCTAAACTGCTGTCGCTGCTGCTGTTTTGCGATACTGCTGTCGCTAATAATCTGTAAGAAAAACTCCTATTCTCTATACATATATATATATATATATATATATATATATATATAATATATATATTAACTATATGCATATAACTACAACTAATAACTATACATACACACATACTCCTCACCAACATATATATGTACATAAAAACTACATATAACATAGCATACATATATATAGCAACATATATATAACACATATATGTATATACATATATATGTATACATATATCATATAATTATAAATATAACAACATATAAATATATACATAATACATAACAACCACATATATATATATATATATATATATATATATATATATATATATATATATATATATATATATACTACATTAGTTAGTAGATCTTATATATGTAGAATAGTTACATAAATATACAACACATATATATAATAGATACCTAGATCTATGATATTTAATACATAAATATATATAACAACAATATATATATACAATTACACATCACAAGCTAAGAACAAAAAAGAATTAAATCTAAAATTAAATTGCACCAACAAATAGAACGTATCACCTCGTATCCCACTAGATCTAGGGTACGTTTGTGATACGAGTCCACCACACATACAAACGTACCCCGAAGGACACAAGCAAGTCTAAAATATTATTTATGAACAATAAGAATCAAACATAAATCTACGTGTCCGTGTCAAAATGTGACATGCTTAAAGTCCCGTGTCGGAGAAAAAATCCTTAAATCAACATGTATCACCAAATTATTAGGATACGACCTACACGTACCCATTGTGGACACGATACTAGCCCCAAACACACAAGCTCTTGTCAAATTGATCTATAGGACCAATTGACACACATAACAAATGTTAATCTCGAAATTCTTCCAAAATTGACATAAAAAGTACCATAATTTTCTCAATATGCCTCCTATGAACACAAAACTAAATCTTATGGGTAGCCTATGCATATGAGTTGATTTCTAAAGGTTAAATCTCAGATTTAGAACCTAAATTAAGGGAAAAAATTAAATTTTACCTATTGGGAGATGGATTTCCAATACAACCTCCAAATATGATAAAATTGGCCTCCAACTTGTAGATCCTTGCTCCTCTTTGTAGATCCTTGCTCCCTCCTTCTAGATCCTTTCTCCACTAGTCTCTAATAGTGATTTGGGAAGGAATTGGGATAAAATTTGGTAGAGAATTGAAGTAGAAATGAGGGAATTTGGTTGAGAAAAATTCTAGATCTAGTTTCCAAATAAAAAGAGGAGAGAGAAAACAATTCTTCCCTCTTTAATAGGTCGGCCCCCATTTCCCCTTCCTCAAGTCACTATGTAATATCCGTTATACCCCTTGGAGCCTCTCATAAAAAAATAATTAAGGTGGAAAGCTTCTAGTCTAATGGTTTAATTAATTTTAATCATCCTTCTAATCAATGGGCTTTCTAAATGGGCTCAAATCTAAAATTAATACATATTGGTCCATGAGTCTAAACTAAACTAGTTAGGTCTACTAACACAAGTCCAAAATAAAAACTAACATCTAACAATAATTAAATAATACAACAAATAATTACTTATCATAAATAATATTTAATTAAATATAAAATTACTAAAATACCCTTTCCTAAAAATATGGTAGTGACAAGTCTACCCTCCTTAAAATAATTTTTTTCTCGAAATTCAAAGACAAACTACCCCCAGAAAATAACAGAACATAACAAAAGAACATAACTAAAGAACAGAACTAACTATGAAAGAACATACCTCAAGGCACAAACAAATATGGATAACGCTCTCGCATTTCATCCTCTCTCTCCCAAGTAGACTCCCCCGGAGAGTGATGTCTCCATGCAACACTCACCAAAGGAATAGTCTGGTTCCTCAGCACCTTCTCTCTCCGATCTAGGATCTTAACTGGCTCCTCTGGATAGCTAAGAGTAGGGCCCACCTCTATCTCCTAGTAATCCAATACATGACTAGGATCTGTCACGTACCATCTTAACTGCGATATATAAAATATGTTGTGCACTCCCTCTAATGTAGTTAGTAAGTATAGTCTATAAGTAACTGTACCGACCCTCTCTAGAATAGTGAAAGGTTCGATGAATCATGGACTAAGCTTCCCGCCTCCACCGAAGCGAATCGTGCCTCGTATCTGAGAAATCCTCAGAAATACCAAACCACCCACCTAGAATAAAATACCACCTTAAGAACTTAATCTATAACAAACAACCAATAACAAACACAAAACAAAATCTAAACTATACCTCAAACTCCAAAGGTCTCCGGTGGCTATCGGCCCAATGCCGCTGTCTATCCAACGCCACACGAAGTCTCTCTCTGATCAACTGAACCTTTTTCGCTGTATCTACAACCATCTCTAGCCTAAGCAAAACTCTCTCTCCAACATCATCCTATGACAAGGGAGTACGACACCTCTGACCATACAGAGCTTCAAAAGGTGACATCTCTATACTAGCCTGGTAGCTGTTGTTATAAGCAAACTCTACCAAATGGAGATGGTCCTTCCAAGAATCCCCAAAATCTAGTACACAAGTGTGCAACATATCCTCGAGAGTCTGAATAGTTCTCTTTGACTACCTATTTGTCTAAGGATGATATGCAGTACTGAACTTGAGCTGAGTGCCAAACTCTCCTACAAACTCCTCCAAAAATGAGAAGTGAAACGACTATCCCGATCTGAGACTATACTGACGGGAACTCCATGTATCCTAACGATCTGCCTCACATTCATCTTTGTCAGCTTCTCCATAGACAAACCGACCTTGAAAGGTAAAAAGTGGGCCGACTTGGTCAACCTATCAACGATGACCCAAATCGCGTCTTTTCCTCCTGGAGATCGTAGAAGTCCGGACACAAAATTCATAGTAATGTGCTCACACTTCTACTCTAAAATGGGTAATGGCTAAAGTAAATCTCCTGGCCTCTGCCTCTCAGCTTTCACCTGCTGGCACACTAACCATCTGGATACAAACTGTGCCACTTTCCTCTTCATGCCATACCACCACATACTCTCTTGCATATCCCGATACATCTTGTTGGCACCTAGATGTATAAAATACTGCGAGCGATGCACTTCCTGCAATACCTCCTCATGCAGATCTCCACTAGGCAAAAATAATCTAACTCTATGCCTCAAAGATCCATCCTCAGAAATGGTAAAATCATCCTCCAATCCTGCTCTCACCTGAGCTCTGATGCTCCTCAGAGATACATCCTCATATTGTGCTGCCTTGATCATGTCCATCAAATCTGAATGTATTTGCAATTCCCATATCTGTATAGCACAACCAGGAACTACCACCTCGATGCCCAAGCTCTCCAAGTCCTCCAATAAATATCGATTTCGCGTCAAGAACATAGCTACCGGATACCTACTCAAAGCATCGACAACTACATTAGCTTTTCCAGGATGATATTACAAAGATATATCAAAATCCTTTATCAGTTCCAACCACCGACGCTGCCTCATGTTCAACTCCTTCTACATGAAAACGTACTTCAAGCTCTTATGGTCTGTGAAGATCTCCACACGCTCTCCGTATAAATAATGTTTCCATAACTTCAGGGTAAAGATAACTGTTGCCAACTCCAAATCATGGATAGTATAGTTCTTCTCACGAGGAAGCAATTGCCTGGATGCACAAGCAATCACTTTTCCATTCTGCTTAAGAACACAACCCAAATATTTCCTTAATGCATCACTATAAATAGTAAAACCTCCAGACCCTGATGGCAACATCAAAATAGGAGCAGACATTAACCTCTTCTTCAACTCCTCAAAAGAAATCTGATACTCCTCCGTCCAAACAAACTCTATATCCTTTCTAGTGAGTCTGGTCATCGGCTCGACAATCCTCAAAAAATCCTGCACAAACTTCCTATAGTAGCCTGCCAATCCCAAAAAACTCCTGATCTCTGCTATCGAACTCGGGGCCTTCCAAGATTTTACTGCTGCGATCTTCTTCGGATGCACTAAAATACCATTACCAGTCACAACATGCCCCAAGAACTCTACCTTGTCCAAGAAAAACTTACACTTGGACAACTTCCCTTATAGCTTCTCTTTTCTCAGCACATCCAACACAAGCCTCAAATGTTCCTCATGCTCCTCTGGTGTCTTCGAGTATATGAGTATGTCATCGATGAACACCACCACAAACTTGTCAAGGTACTGATGAAATACCTTGTTTATCAAGTTCATAAATACCATCGGTGCATTAGTCAATCCAAACGGCATCACCATAAACTCGTACTGACCATATCGAGTTCTAAAAGCAGTCTTCGGTATCCCCACCGACTTCACCTTCATCTGATGGTAGCCTGATCTCAAATCTATCTTAGAAAATACCTTGGCACCACTCAACTGATCGAACAGATTATTAATCCGTGACAAAAGGTACTTATTCTTAATAGTGAGATTATTCAATGCCATATAATCAATGTACATGCGCACTGATCCATCCTTCTTCGGTACAAACAATATCGGGACTCCCCACGGTGAAGAACTAGATCTGATAAACCCTTATCCTGTAATTCGTCCACCTGTTTCTTCAGCTCGACCAGCTCACTGTTGTTTACTCTATAGACATATTATTAAATTGGTTCTACACTTGACACCAAATCTATATAAAATTCAATAACTCTATCTGGCGGCAATCCTGGCAATTCCTCAGGAAACATATCCAAGAACTCTGCTATCAACGGATGCGGCAACTCCTTGTCTTCCACCATAGCTCCACAAATAATGCCTTCTCCCTACTCCATAGCTCCTCTCATAAACTTGAACTCTGGCTCTCCTGGTGGACCAAACAAAACTCTACCTCCTCTATAATCTATGATACCATGGTGCCTACTCAACCAATCCATCCTGAGTACAATGTCGTAGATCAGAAGTGGCATTACAAGTAGACACATACTTAACTCCCGGCCTCCTAGAGTAAATCTTCTATCCTTGCAAATATCATTAACCAGGATAATGCCTCCCCTGGTCATGATCTTGCAAGTCCTAAGCAAAGACTCAGCTACTAAATCATGCTTCAGAGCAAATAAAACAGATACAAAATAATATAAAGCACCACTATCAAACAAAGCTAAAGTTGGAATGGAATCAATATGGCACATAATATAAGACACTCAAGAAAATGACAGTTTAAGGATCAAGTATCAATATTAAAGAAGAATAGTTGAATCAAAAAAAATTCCTAGATGTGATTGAGTAGTCTCAGCCTATAGCCTATATCATATATCCTATCGCAGGCTCATAATAGTACTCAATTCAGAGTACCACTACGAATCACACTAATTGCAACCTCGAATAGAGAGACGAGACCTGTATGGGCCACCACTAAAAATGTGTCATGACCCGCACCCAAGGTAGGGATGCAAGTCAGGAACAACGCCCAGCCTACGCCACAGAATTGACGGTAGAACACTGTCTGTATAATCTATCTAACAATATAATGAGCCACCAACAATAATAATATACTCAATCACAGATCTAGGATAGAAATAAGCACGAATCAGATAAAAGAATAGAGTAGTCACAACAACTCATGAGTCTAAAATAATACATCAATGAGTCTGAAAGAATACTAAACAAAATAAGCATGAGACAGATCCAGTACAAGAATACTAAGAATCTACTAAACTTGGGTCATCTGTTTCAGTAGGGATAAGTCCCTCTTGAGCCAGGATCTTTGACTCTAATATCACAATATCCTGGGGTCCATAATATGTAGGGTACCAGTCCTCAGTGTCATCTAAAAAAAAAATCCAGTCAGGAAAGGAGAATAGTACATCTCTAACAACAGTTCTAATAATAATAAAAATTATATAACAGTAAATAGATGTGAATATACAAGATGCACAATAGATACGAGAGATATACAATAAAGAAATACTGGAATAACACAATAATAAATAATATGACAATGAACAAGAATACTAAGGACTAACTGTGTGAGTACTAGCTTTAACATGTGATCGGCTTGGAAACATGATACAATATATATGGCCTGGTTAATCAAACATACGGCGTATAATTAATACTATTCAATGAACAATACTTGATATAATGAGGGTATGATCACATATCTATACTAAATTACTCTCCACCCTCGACTGGTATAATAGATCCAACCATGGTACGCTATGGCACGAGATTCCCCAAGAAGATAGCTAGTCTTCCCGAGAATCAGTGTCTGTATATGTACAAGATAATCAATGAAATAATAAGTACACAAGATACACCATATACCAAGGAATAAAATCTCATGATGAGATCCGGATATACCAATCCGTATAACCATCGTGTCAAGAAGACATGGATATCTACACAAGATACAATAAACATAAAGGATATCATAAATGAGAAACTATCAAAGAATGTACTCGCCTGAAGTCCAAAGAATAGTCTCACAGATGTTTGATACGGTGCCTCGAAGACCTAGATATGGAATACAACATCAATACAAGGTTTCGGAAAGAAAATAAGTTAAACTAGTCAACTTCTAGGCCAACAAGTCAATTCTAAGTCAAAAGTCAAACTCGGTAAACTCTAAGTCAACTATGGTCAATTATAGTCAAACTATTATCAAACTATGATCAACTACCTATTTTTAGGTTGCATAAGTCTAATACAAGGATATTGGATTTAAACACAAGAGTCTAGGTCAAAAGCTACATCTTAGGATACTAGGATACCGTATCTCTGGTTACATAAATTAATAGGTAAACTATTACATATAAATATCAAACAATTATTAATTATAAAAATTATAATTACAAATATTAAATAGATGTCTTGGTTTCGAACCAATCTGGTATCACCACATTAAACCATAAACTTGCTACCCACACCCAATACCTTGGGTATCCCTAAATACTTTGATACTTACCTTGGTATCTCAAGGTAATATCCAATACCTTATTTATACTAACTACCCATAAATATATATACTAACAACTAAATATATTATACATATACTAAAAAACAATTAAAAAATTAGGAACATATATATGTATATATTAATTACTATATACATACACATATATAGCTATATATTTAAATATCTAATAACTATTAAAAACTGTAAAACTGTCATTAAAGGCCCCTGCTGACAGTCTCCATTGCTGCTGTTGCTGGCAGAAACTGTTGCTACAATGACGTATTTCCTGTTGTCGTCGTTGTAGGTACTGATATTGCTGCTGATACAGCTATTTTCTGTGACAGTCTTCCTCCTGTTGTCGCTAAACTGTTGTCGCTGCTGCTATTTTTCGACGCTGTTGTAGCTAATAATCTGTAGTCCAAACTCCTGTTCTCTATCTCTCTCACTTATATATATATAAATAATAATATATATATTAACTATATGCATATAACTACAACTAATAACTATACATACACACATACTGATCACCTACATATATATGTACATAAAAACTACATATAACATAGCATGCATATATATATAGCAACATATATATAACACATATGTGTACACTCATATATAATCATACAATAATATGTATACATATATCATATAATTATAAATATAACAATATATAAATATATACATAATACATAATAGATAACAACCACATATATATATACTACAATAGTTAGTAGATCTTATATATATAGAATAGCTACATAAATATACAACACATATATATAATAGATACCTAGATCTATAATATTTAATACATAAATATATATAACAACAATATATATATATATATATATATATATATATATATATATATATATATATATATATATATATATATATATAATTATACATCACAATAGCTAAGAGCAAAAGAAAATTAGATCTAAAATTAAATTGTACCAACACATGGAACGTATCACCCCGTATCCCACTAGATTTAGGATACGCTTGTGACACGAGTCCACCACACACCCAAACGTACCCTGAAGGATATGAGCAAGTCTAAAATATTATTTATGAATAATACGAAGAGTCAAACACAAATTTACGTATCTGTGTCAAAATATAACATGCTCAAAGTCCCATGTCAGAGGAAAAACTCCTAAATCAACACGTATCACCAAATTATTGGGATACGACGTACATGTACCCAATTGTGGATATAATACTAGCCCCAAACACACAAGTGCATGTCAAATTGATCTATAAGACCAATTGACACACACAACAAATATTAATATCGGAATTCTCCCAAAATTGACATAAAAAGTACCATAACTTTCTCAATAGGCCACCTATGAACACAAAACCAAATCCTATGGGTATCCTATGCATATGGGTTAATTTCTCATGGTTAAATCTCATATTTAGAACCTAAATTAAGGTAAAAAAACTAAATTTTACCTATTGGAAGATGAATTTCCAATACAACCTCCAAATATAATAAAATTGGACTCCAACTTGTAGATCCTTGCTTCCTCCTTCTAGATCCTTCCTCCACTTGTCTCCAATAGTGATTTGAAAAGGAAGTGGGATAAAATTTGGTAGAGAATTAAAGTAAAAATGAAGGAATTTGGTTGAGGGAAATTCTAGATCTAGTTTCCAAATGAAAAGAGGAAAGAGAAACTAATTCCCCCCTCTTTAATAGGCCGGTCCCCCTTTTCCCTTCCTCAAGTCACTATATAATATCCATTATACCCCTTGGGGCTTCTCATGAAGAAATAATTAAGGAGAAAAGCTTCTAGTCTAATGGTTTAATTAATTTTAATCATCCTCCTAATCAATGGACTTTCTAAATGGGCTCAAATCTAAAATTAATACATGGTTGTCCATGAGTCTAAACTAAACTAGTTAGATCTACTAACATAAGTCTAAAATAAAAACTAACATCTAACAAAAATTAAATAATACAACAAAAAATTATTTATCATGCATAATATTTAATTAAATATAAAATTACTAAAATATACTTTCCTAGAAAATATGATAGTGACATATTTCCAGGTATAAACGATCATGACTATTTGCAGGAGCACGGATCAGGACTTGCTACTTCGTTCTCTTTTGAGGAGATCTTCTCTTCGAGACTCATTGTTCATTAGATGTACTTATTTTGTTTCTCTTATATTCTAGTCTGTAAGTGGATTTGTCTCCACCCAACTACTTGTTTTTATCAAGAATTTTATACTTGATATAGTTATATAGTTGATTGGCTATTCATTTCTTTATAATTATTTTTCTAGATGATATTTAGTTATTCTTGTGACTTATGATATAAATCTATACCACTTTTGAATTATTATTCATAATACAGTGTACGTATGTGTTATGGTTTCCATATATTGGAGTTGCCATATACATACGGTCGGCATGCTTACGTATTCCTAGTCCTACGTATTTTGGAACTGGGGTGTGATATATTTTTGTGGTGGCCCATGTAGGTCAAGTTAGCCGTTTCAGTTACGTAACTGTACCGAGCGGGCCTGCTCCTAGAATTAGAGTTTTAGGTCTCATCCATATTTGACTATGACTTACCTTCCTTCCAATCCATTCTATTTAATTAATTGCACCCTGCTTGATTTATGTACTTTCCTAATAGTTCCTTGAGTATAGCCTTCTGCTAGAATATAGGAATCCTTGTTGTTAGGATGATAATTATGATAAATATTCCTACTAAGAATACAACTAGAATATTGATATATCATTAAGTTTAGCATACCTAATGAATCCTAGCATCCCTTACCTGTAAATTAATTGACCATTATCCCTTGATATATTTATGAAGGACTTGAGAGTAGTATAGACACTACTAGGGTTAGTTAGAAATTTGACCATATTGTTTAACCCTAGCATTGAGGAACCAATAGAGATCCAAGGTTGTATATTAGGACTAAACCTAACTTTCATAGTGAGATAATATTAGAGAACTATAAATTTAGATTTTTGTCTTGATATTAGCAGAACAATACCTTAGAAAACCAAAAGGAATGAATATAACATTTTTCTTGATCATACCTCGAACACAGAGATTAGCATACCATATTTTCTTTAGGAAATCATGATATTATCAAGAGTCACTCTATTTAATTTTGTATCTTGTTCCTCCGAAACCTTAACGCTCGCTATTTGTGCGACGACTAAATTTTTTTTCATCTTTAAATTAGTGCCACATAACCCTTCTGATTGTAGGCCAAGTGATTTCCTTTTATGTTGGGATATATAGTTTACTAGGATTATAGTTGTAATCTAGAATTTTAAAATTTTGTGCTTAGTAGTTAGAACTTGATAGTTTGAGTTGTTCATTTAGATTATGATTTTATGATTATCCTTTAGTTTTAAATCAAGTAATCTGTTCTACATATCTTAATACAGGTTATATCCTCCTTCACTTGAGAGCCAGTAACTTCTCCATTCTTACTATTAACACTTTTGTTCTATAAATACTATGATTAGGACTTAAGATGACTATTACCTAGGGAGTTTTATAATGCAATAGGATACCTTAATAAGTACCAAGATCTTTTTCTCGTATACCCTAACAAGAGTTTCTATTTTATCCCCACAAGGCAGTTACAATATTAGTTTATTCATGTAAGTTGGGTAGTATACCTCACAACCTAGTATCATATAGTCTTTTTGATCCATTAATGAAGTATAATTGAATGACATTAACTATATGCTAGTATAAGATGATAGTGTTTATCCAAACTGTAGAACTTAGAGGCCCATACCCCCATTTGGTCTACTAGAGACTTAGACAAGAGGTTAGAATGGCAACTGTAGAGGCACAACACCGGACGAGTCTTATCTTCTAGATGAACTTGAATTATTTTGTACCTTCCTTCATCATAATCTAGCGTACTTATATTTTCTGGACTACCTCGACTTATGTTGTTATTATAGCCTAGTTTTGCAAGCTTATTCTTTTATCGAGATTTCTCATGACATATGTATTATTGGGGGCCTACTCTAATACACTTGTCTAATTAAAATCAGTGTATTATAGTCTGATCAACCTTAGTACGCTTGGTTCGCTCTTTGTATGACTACTTTATGTGGATTGAGATATAGTTGACTTAGCATGTTAGCCGAATATACTTGCCCTTTTGAACATGTCCAAGCATATCTATCGGTTATATAACTGTACTGATATGAGCATGTGAATAAAAATTTACCAAAATATGATCTCATCCAAAACTGCCTTGATAACTTTTTTTTGAATTCTTTAATCGCCTTGAACCCCATACTTGTATTCTATCACCTCTCATTGAATTCTTTATTATTGTTTTTCATCTTCCCCTATTTTGGAAAGACGAACGCTCGTGCTTGGTATAAGTTTGATACACGGAGAGTACTAGATACACCCCATAGGCCAATCATATTACTTTGTGACTATCTTTTATAATTAAGGGCACATCACATGGGATATATTCGGTGTTAAAACTTTTGAGGATTGAATAACACGATTAAATAATTTGAGGAAGTTTTTCTTAAATATATAGCCTTATGTGATAAATCGATAAATTCTAAGTTTGGTAAAAGTTGCATTGTCAACTTGATATAATTTCTTTTAGATTGTGATCAAGTAAGATTAGATTAAGAGATTTAAGTCATTTTAATTTTGAGAAATTGTTAGAAGAATGATTAAGATGATGAGAATTTAATAAATTTTGAAATCTTGATATTACGGACCAAATATTTATAAATTGAGCACATGATTTAAATTTTGAATATTGAAGATTGAATTAACGATTTAAAATTTTAAGAAAATGAAAATAAAAATAAATAATAGAACTCTAAACATGAACATTGATGGATTGAGTTCAAACTTTTACAATTTGATGATTTGAATTAAAAGTTGAATGTTGATTGTTGGATCATCTATTTAAAATATTGAGAATAAAAATTGAATTTAAAATTTGAAGAGTACAAAATTCTTAACTTAAAAATAGGAATAAGATTTGAATAGAATTATTTATTATTTAAAACCTAGAGAAGATTATGATAGTTGAAAATTATGATATAAAATTTGATATGGGTTATTTAAATTTTAAAGATGTTATAAGGATTTGACTTAAATTTGGATGTTGATAATTTGAAAATTAAGAAGAGATTACGATTGGTTGAATTTTGATTAAACAATAGTTATTTAAAATTTGAAGTAATTGTGATGGATTTGAATAGATTGTTATTTAAATTTTTGGAAGAGATTACGATATACTTGCCTTATATGCGAATGTAAAGGATTTAGCAAATTATGCCTTATTTTAATTTTGAGGATAAAATTTTTTTAAGTTGGGTAGATTGTAAACTCCCTCACTCAAAAATAGGTATCTTGTGTGTATTTTATATTTCTTGTAATTGTTTTTGATTATTTTTCAAATAAATAAAATCCAATAATATTTTTAGGATACTTCATCATGGTTTGGACATTAATGATATAGGATAGTCCTAAAATTTGTATCTCCCTTCATAGGAAGTAGCCTACACAGGAGACACTACCTGTAGGATCTTTTCGTGGAACAAAAATTCGATCCTTTGGCATTAGTATGACATTAGTGTAACAACCATAGATAATGTATTAAATATTTAAATAATTTATATATAATTTATTTGTGGTTATTTTCCAATCCCAACTTCCTACCATTAGCATCACATAATTCTTGATGCAAAATAGGCAAATTCTCTTTTTATAGATTTGCACATTATTTACTATTATCCTATTTTATGGATAACCATTTAGTTATTTACTTAGTTAATTGGATAATGTAGTTATTTGATTTATTAAAACTAGATAAATATCTAATTATTAATTATAAAATATTTTGGGTGTAGTATTTTATTAAAGCTTTACAAAGTAAAATTTTCTAGAATTTATTTTATGTGCAAATATTAATTTTGGATTTTTTTTATAACCTCATCTATATATGTCAATATATATTTTTGATAAATATATAGTTAATAATAATAATAATAGTAATAATAATAGTAATAATAATAATAGTAATAATAACACCGCAGCCGCGCCACCGAGCTGCACGCGCGTAGCATCGCAACCCCGAGCATACCTTGGAGGTATGGTATCTCTCTCATCTCTCATCCTTTTCTCGAGCAGTTTATCCGTATATGTTCACAACCTAACCCTGTAGGATTTTCCTTCAAGCGGGACGAGTTTTCGTGTCCCGGATTAGTCAAAAAATCAACCGCAAAACGGCCAAAAAACTGACCAAAACCAGTCCAAAATTTAGACCCAAACCTCCATGTTCATGCCCAATTTGTCACCAACCTGTTTAATATTTTTAAAATATAATTAAAAGTTTTTCTCAATATAACCGAAAATTTAACTGTTCTTTTAGTTTTTATTAATTTGTTTCATTTGTTAAATTATTCGGCCTCTAAAACGACCAAAAACTTGATATTTTAAAACTAAATTTTGTGATACGAAGTATACCCCGCCAAATGACACTGCCTCATCGCATACCAACTGCACCGAAAGACGTGTATGGTATATTCTGACATATGAAATTCGCGAAAGTTGATTCGGACCTGTGAATCAACCCGTATCCGTAAAAAGTTCCAATATCGTGACTTTTGCAAACTATCACCCCACTTTGTGTACGCTCGTCAGAATATGATGAAACTTGTGCCATTGGATTCGTGGTATCACGCTGGTCCTGTGACCCAAGTTTCATGCGATTCTGAGACCGTTGACCGAGCCGCCTATTCGCAGGCTCCACGGTTTGACTTTGTGGGCAAATTTGTGATCGACTCACCGGAAGCTAAAATTGGACATACCATTGAGTTTGTATTATCGTTTAGAATTTGTTTAACCTATAATTTGTCCTATTTAGAGACCTTTATCTCTGGCACAAATTTTGGTGCAAAGTGGCCCACATGTGGACCCGTTTTGACCTAAAATTACCGTTTTGTCCCTGTGTCCAAATTAGACGAATGGGTAGTTATTTTTAGCTATCTCGCTAATTTCGAGAATATTGTTGATATTTATTTCAGCATTCGGAGATGTTCATTGGGAGGCCATAGTTTCTGATCTCTTGTGCTTGACGTCTGGACTCTTACACTTTGCAGCTTTCTTGTCAGACAAGTATACCTTGCCATTGTACTATGATTTATATTCCATATGGTGTATGTATTTTATTTCTGTTATTTGGTTTATATATTTTAACTGCTATATAAACTGATCGTCCAAGAATAACTTGGGTGCAACGACGGTGGCGTCGTATTTTATCTTTATTATATATTATGCACATTGAACTAGTTTTATCAGACCACCCCATTATCATGAGGCATTCTTAGGTTTCATTAGCTGTGACACATCTATTACACGAGTGTGAGTCTCATGTAGAACACGGACTTGTGTGATAGGCTGGCCACCTGTACGTATGGGACGTACGATAGGGAATAACTGCTAATAAATTTGTATGCTAGAAGACTTAGCAGTTATTAGAGGTACCATCATATCATAGATATGGCACGAATAGACATGGGGTGGGGAGAACAACAAGTAAGGCATTTGGGCACCTTTGTACTTTCCTTGTGTAACCCACAAGCTCCGCCAGAGATGTGTGGTATGATGACCCCTATATTATCTACAGGCGGCCTCTGACGTCATGCTTTTTATGCCCCTGGTTCTCCGAGAGAATCATGCCAATCCCATTTTATCCAGATAGCTCACGTGTTGAAAAGTTGTTCTCAAAGTGCATTCACATAGATGGTTAGGCGACTCTTGGATGTTTATTTTCAGTACTTTATTGGCATGCTTCTATGTATCTTGTTACGTCCCTCTGAGCACCTGGTCCCTTTCTAGGTGTAGACGATCATGACTATTTGCAGGAGCATGGATCAGGACTTGCTACTTCGTTCTCTTTCGAGGAGGTCTTCTCTTCGAGCCTCATTGTTCATTAGATGTACTTATTTTGTTTCTCTTATATTCTAGTCTGGTAGTGGATTTTTCTCCACCCAACTACCTATTCTTATCAAGCATTTTATACTTGATACAGTTATATAGTTGATTGGCTATTCATTTCTTTATGTTTATTTTTGTGGATAAGATTTAGTTAAGCCCTGTAACTTATGGCATACGTACGTATGTGTTATGGTTTCCATATATTGGAGTTACCATATACATACGGCTGGCATGCTTACGTATTTCTAGTCATACATATTTTGGGACTAAGGCATGATACATCCAGAAGAACATCATCACAAAAATATGCAAACACTAGTATCTGGCATGAAAGTGAAGCTTGTGAATCTGAAGAAGAGAATCCTCGAGAAGCAATAAACATATGCTTTATGGCGTTATCCGATCAGGTAACGGATAAAAATACATGATAATTTTATTTTTGATGATCTAGGCAATACTTTTAGTGATCTGCTTGATGATTTTAGGAAACTTAGAAAAAGTATAAGCATACTAAGAAAGATGTTCAAGAATGTCAGACTGAAATAAAAAAGGCTGATATCTCTACTAATTAAAGTAAATGACACCTCTAACGATTCAGATGAGAATTCTAGACTTAAGCTTAACCTCCATGAGGCACTTGCTAGTCTTGACAAGAGCTCTCAGGAACTTAAGGAAGAACTCGAATATTAAAAGAAGAAGTATCCCATTATTGCACGTAGAATAGATGCTCTCACTACTAAATATGATAAAGTATATGCTACCTATAAAAGCTTAGAGATTAGATTGGGTAAACAGGTCGAACAAACCTCTACCCAACCAAACACGAGATAAGTTGCAAAACAAAAGAACACTCACAGCTATGCTCCTACCTATATGTATAACAGTTCATGCAATCATACATTCAGAATACATCATGCACATAGAACAAAATATAATCATGCATTTTATTATAGATATCCACGAAGACCACAAAAAAATATCTCATATAATTATGCATTACATCCACATAGACCACAAATAACTGCTTTACACAATCATATCTATCATACTGCACCAAGCACCAACCACATAGCTATATGTCACTACTGTGGTAAGAAATAACATATATCTAGATTCTGTAAAGCTAGAAAGTTAGTAGATATGAATGTTTATACATGGGTACCAAAACCTAACACAGCCGAACCCTCAAAAAAATGGGTACCAAGGATTATATCTATAACTCATTTTGTAGTTGGACTAACCCTCGCATGCTAGAAGCAAGTGGATTCTCGATAGTGGTTGCTCACAACATATGATGGGTGATGCTAACGTATTTGCAACACTATCGATGAAGAAAGAAGGTTATATCTCCTTCGGCAATGACCTCAGAGGTTATATTATTGGTAATGGTAATATAGGTATTCCTCCCTATCCTGTTATTAAAAAAATTTAGTAAAGGAATTAAAACATAACCTACTCAGCATCAGTCATCTAGCTGACCATGGTTATGGTATTAACTTTGTTAAAGACAGATGCTCTATATATGAAAGATCCACAGGTAATATTATCTTTGAAGGGATCAGGAAAGATAATATATATATATATTTACTATCCTGTAAAAGATGCTAACAATACAGGCAGACGTCTATACGCAAACAAAGATGACAGCTGGCTCTGGTATATGCGTCTAGGACACGCAAATATGGACACTATTGTAAGACTATCCACAAACAAGCTCGTAAGAGGCTTACCGGAGATTACTTTCAAGAAAGATATGGTATGTGCTGACTGTAAAAAGAACAGATCTACTAAATCGTCTTTTAAGTCAATCGATGATGTAAGTACCTCTAGACCTCTACAACTCTTGTATATGGACTTTTTTGGACCCAGTAGAGTCGCCAGTCTTGGCGATAAGCTTTATGCTTATGTTATTATTGATGATTTTTCTAGATAAACATGAATTTATTTTCTTACAAACAAAAATAAAGCATTCTCTGAGTTTGTCACTTTTTGCAAAAAGGTTCAAAACGAAAAAGGTTTCATGATTACTCGTATCCGAAGTGATCATGGAGGCAAATTTGAAAATAGTAATTTGAAAAGTTTTTGCAATGAAAATAGTTTTTCTCATGAATTCTCTTGTCCTAGAACTCCTCAGCAAAATGGTAATATGGAGCGGAAGAATAAAACTCTTGGCGATATTGCTAGAGTCATGTTAAATCAGTATAACCTTCCGAAATACTTTTAGGCTAAAGTTGTAAGTACTTTATGCCATATTTTAAATAGGGTGCTTATTCAACCTATATCGAAGAAAAACCCCTATGAACTTTGGTTCGGTAGAATCTCCACTGTTAGTTACTTTAAAGTTTTTGGTTGTAAATATTTTATTCTCAATACTAAAGATAACCTAGAAAATTTTGACTCCAAGGCCGATAAAGGTATTTTCTAGGTTATGGCGCCAAAAGTAAAGGATTCAGAGTATTCAACAAGAACTCATTTACTGTTGAAGAATCAATCAATGTTACATTCGATGAACACAACACTCAGGTACTAAACGATAATGACGATGAAGGTAGTCAACCCACAACCAACAAAACATCTGAAGATACAAAAAGTACAAGTCATCTAGAAAGTCTGCCAAGGAGACTAAAGTTCTCCACAGATCATCTTGAGGACTTCATAATAGGTGATGTATCAATAGGTATAAGTACACGTTCCTCAAATAGAGATACCATTGCAAATATTGCTTTTATTTCTCAAATAGAACCTAAAAATATTGTCGAAGTTTTTGCTGATAAATTTTGAATTTCTGCTATACAAGAGAAACTCAACCAATTTGAACGTAATCAAGTTTGGAACTCGTTCCTAAATCTAATGATTATCTGATCATTGGTACTAAATAGGTTTTCTAAAATAAATTAAATAAGGATGGTTCAGTTATACGTAATAAAGCACGTCTCGTAGCTCAAGGTTACAACCCAGAGGAAGGTATTGACTACGATGAGACCTATGCTCCTGTTACTAGACTAGAATCTATCTGAATGCTTTGCGCTTTTGCTAGTTTTTATTACATTAAACTTTTTCAAATGGATGTTAAAAGTGATTTTCTAAATAGTGTTATCAAAGAAAATATTTTTGTTAAACAACCCCCTGGTTTTGAAGATTTCAAGCATCCTGACAACGTAGTCAAGCTACGAAAGGCTCTATATGGACTCAAACAAGCCCCACGAGCTTGGTATGAACGTCTTAGTTTCTTTCTACTTGAAAATAGTTTTTCAAAAGAAAAAATTGATACTACCATTTTTATAAAATCTTCTGTTGATTCTTTATTATTAGTGCAAATATATGTAGATGATATCATATTTGGATCTACTAATGAGATGCTATGTAACGAGTTTGCTAAGTGTATGTAGAGTGAATTTGCGATGAGCATGATGGAAGAACTAAAATTCTTTCTAGGATTATAAATCAAGCAAGATTCACATGGAACCTTCATCAATCAGGCTAAGTACCCGAAGGATTTGCTCAAAAAGTTTGACATGGACAATGCAAAGCCTGTCGGAACTCCAATGGCAACTTTCACTAAGTTTGACCTTGATGAAAGTAGTAAAAAAATAGACATACGTAAGTATTGAGGTATGATTAGTAGTTTGTTATATCTAACTGCTAGTCGTCCAGATATTATGTTTCTTGTATGCCTTTGTACTAGATATCAGGCTAATCCTAAGGAATCACATTTGTGCGCGGTTAAGCGTATCTTCAGATACCTTAAAGGGACATTGTCGGCAGGCTTATGGTATCCCAAAACCATGTCCTTTGACCTTACTGGTTACTCGGATATTAATTTTGCTAGATGCACAATCGATCAAAAAAGTACCAGCAGCACTTTTTATTTTCTAGAAAAGTCTCTAGTCTCCTGGTTTAGCATGAAATAAAATTTTGTTGCATTATCAACAATTGAGACTGAGTAAATCGCCTCAGGATGTTGTTGTGCTAAAATTTTGTGGATGAAGAAAACCCTAGAAGACTTCAATCTGCATTATAAGAACATTACTATTCTCTGTGATAATACTAGCACCATTAATCTCACCAAGAATTCAGTATGCCATTCAAGCACTAAGCACATAGAAATCAGACATCATTTTCTAAGGGATCATCAATTACACGGAGATATTTGCTTGGAATATGTCGACACATAACATCAATTAACAGACATCTTTACTAAATTTTCAGCTGAAGATCGATTCAACTTTATTCGTCGAGAATTAGGTCTTTGGGATTCTGATAAAATATAAGAATCATAAAATGCTTTAAAAATTTTGTCAAATTTTTCAAAAAAATTTGAAATTTTTTTATACAAGCCAAAAGGGCCGTTCTGTCAAGAAGGTATAAATAACCTTAAGCGACACAGTATTTAAGTGTCTTCGGACCACCACTAGCTGAGATTCGGCCTCTACAGCTACTCTGAGATGATTTAAACTCTCAAAAAAGTACGATTTAATTTAACACTTATTATTTTGTATTTATATCAAGTCAAGAAAGGCATAATAACGATTAAAGTTATATTGAGATTCTGGAAATAAATATACACAGAATTCAGACCGAACTTGGGCCGAGCTCGGACCAAACGCGGTTAGTTTAATTCTAGAATATGTTATGTCATTAAACTTCTTCCTAATTTGGGTTTCTGCTAATCTATTTATACATCTTTTCATGGCTCATTCATTCAGACCAACGAAAAATATCCCCTCCTCCACAAATAAACCTAGTTTTTTTTTTTCTTCTTACATCCTTCCCCAATGGCCCCTAAAAGGAAAATAGATTCCTTTTTTGACTCTCTTTTTGTCATATTATGCCAAACATAGGAGAATTTGATAGTTTTACTTTTTGAAGCCTCGAAAGTTCAAATGATTGGTTTAATGACTTCTCTAAAAGATATATCTATCTTGGTCATCCTATTAATTTTTTTTCTCAACACAATTACTATATACCTAGTCTTTGAAATCTCTAACTTGAAGAACTAGTTGCGACCCATACCGATGTATACACCAATACTATTCAAATATTCTATTATAACTTAGCATATGAACATAATTTTATTTTATCTAGAGTTTGCGGCATTCCAATTGAATTCGATGCGGACGACTTGGGTAAAATTGTCACGACCCGCACCCGGAATTTGGGCATGAGTCGTGGGTACGTCCAGCCTACGCCGCAGCACCGGCGGTAGAACGCTGTCTAGGTCACAAACATAATATATCCTGTCAATAGTCTCAACTCCGTACGGAGGACAATGATAATATTTCACAGATCTATAATTATACTCAATCACAAGCTATAAGAAATAATGGCACGATGAGAATAGAAAAGAGTTCTATTAAAAACCAACCACAATAAGTCCAACTCAAATCCTGGGTCTAAATGACCTCACAAAGTCACAAAATAATAAATACAACTCAGTCTCAGTCTAAAACAATAAATGCAGAAAAGTAATCTAAGAACAGGCAGGTAAGTTCTCCTCTAGGATAGGCAACTCCTCTGGGATTTCTGGAGTGAAATCTCCCTCTATTCTTGGGCCGTAATGAGTGGGGCAAAAGTCCTCCAGGTCCTCTGAAAATGTTTACCCAGTCAGGATTGGAGCGAAGCACAAGCACTAACAGCAGTTTCATTAAATTGACAAAGTCTATAAACAGTATAAGAGATACAAGATGAAAGTATATGCTGAAAATGAGAAGTACAGGAGAAATGAAATAGACAATAGAGCATCTAGTACTGAACAATAAACAGTGAATGCTAGAACAAGTGAATCTGAATAAAGATAAATATCTAACTAAGTGTTTGAAATATTAGTTTATTATGTGACCGGCTTGGGACTGGATCAGGCTGGTTATATATGATTAGCTATGATTCTTTTAGGTCAGGCTAACCATATGGTTAGCTATGGTGCATGTAGTGGTCAGCCTAATCATATATAACAGCTATGGAGCATATAAATGGTCAGACTGCACCCGACGTGAGAAGTGGGGTGAGCTATGGTACATATAAATGTTTGGATATGATCACATAATCTACTAATAGTTTCCCATCCCCCAGCTAGCACGATGGATTCCAATGACGACTCCTCATGATGGGGATCTAGGGTGCTAACCCGTGTATCCATAGTATCAGAATCAAGTATGTAATACACTACAATTTATAGAAGTAATCAACCATGAAAACTGTCAGAGAATGTACTCGCCTGTGGTCCTGAGCAATGTGTGAGGATCAATGTCCAAAGTGGAATCACAATGACCTATTTATGGAATATTAATGTCAGATATTTAAATCAAAGAATAACATGTTTAACAATTTAAATACGAGGTTTCTAGGTCATTTCTGAGATTTACTGGTCAATACTAGGTCCACTAGTCCAATTTTATATCATACTAAGGATACCTAACTTATACTAGTTAATAACTTAACTAGTAACTTAATACCTAATACCTATTTGGTATCTATCCTTACCTATTATACATGATACCAATTTAACCAATGCTAAATACAATTGATTTCATACACATAGGTACTCACTTAAAGATACATAAGTTGCACACACAGTTATCTAACACTAGCACTCTAGAACTAAACACATAGACACAGCCACTGAATACTGCTATATTACCTACACACTACTGGACTACACACAGCAAGATACTCAAATTTCCCCTCTTCCCCTAGCTGTGCTGATACACCATACTCACTAATACTACCTAATTTCCTTCTATCTGGAACATTACACCTGCTTAGTAAGGGATGCCACTTCACAGTGAAGATGGAAATTATACTTAAGGAGAAGTCAATACTTCAAAACCTGAGCACTTCAACTGGTACTGAACACTGTAACATAACCAATAATAGGGACACACAGTCTCAGTACAACTGCTCACTCACCCACACAGCATTCATAAAATGTTCTAACTGATACCCACAGTACACACAGAATTCTACTCACTGATACTCTAGACTGGGACACACCCATAGGTATTCACTGTTATTGTACCTACACTGCTTCACCCAATGTTGACACTGATACACTAAAATCCTTACACATTTCCTCAAATGGTGCACTGCCTAGCACTGTATACTGATATCAAATACAAACTCTAGTCTAAAGCTAACACTCACTACACCTCTCCCTCACTGAGGCATAGTTCAAAGAGAGTACACCAAAAGCTAACAAATACATTGGTCCAAGATATTGATTTAATGAGCCATTCACAGTTTCACAGTCTGGAATTGTTCAGACTTGTACATACATGGCTTAAACTTTGAGACAAGCAATATGGCTACTGGCAGGATCAATAGGCAACCATCAAACAAATTATAACTGATACTCAACTAAATACAACACAGTGCTCCACCTAGCTAATACACAACTACACATATACACTGGAACTGATACACTACATACACCCACACACACAATTCCCTGATACACTGCTATACATACTGACACAGTTAACACACAGATATATTATCTGAACAAGGACACACACACACACACACAGGTACATATAGCTAGGCTCATGCACAGCAATTGACTGCTCACCCAGGCCATAACTGCACAGCTACCCATCTGCACATTGGTTCATACTGATACATAATCACTCTTGCTGCACACCACATCTGTCTGCTGTACACCCATCTCTGACACCAGTGTTTCCCACATCCTTTATGTGCAACAGATGCACTTGTGGACAAGTGCACAGCAGTGACCAACCAACTTGCTGTGCTCCCCTGTCTACCAATTTGCACTGCTGAATACTATCAACACAAGGTAACTGGCAGTGCTCAGCAATGTTGCTGTGTAACATGCCTGCACTCACTCACATGCTACACAAACTGAAATCTGGGACTCACCTCTAGCTCACTTACAGGGATTACACACAACACTGATTTAAACTAATTACACCCAACCACAGAATTCTGGATGCACAATAGAAACCCAAAACACACAGTTGTACATACCCGACTGAACACAGAACCTTCCCCATCGATGCACACAGCACACAACCCGAACACACTGCCCAGAATTCCCCAATACACATACCCGACTGTACACAACCTATTTACAACACAATAGATATATATATACATATAGATTCATATATCAACTATGCAGAATTTAAATAAGTTAGATAGGTAAGTTCCTAATAATATTTCATCAAACGTATGCAGTGCAGAAATGAATTCACATACAAACCCCTAAGTTCTCGATCAAAACCCTAAGAATCGAGTTCAACCTACACATATGTGATGAAATCAGTCTACATACAAATACCTAGGGTTAGGGTTCCTGATAATTGGGGAATAACCACGTATGAACACCAAAACCTAATCAAAACCTTAAAATCAAACTCTACTCAGAAGGGTGGTTTCCTAATGGCCATTAACATCTGAAAAAAGGATTAAAATGAATAAAAATAGAGTTTTACCTAGGGAGATGGCTTCTTCAATGGAGGTTCTTCTTCTCCAAGGCTTCCTGACCCACGTTCCTTGCTTTCCTTGCTTTGGAGGAGGAAGATGGAAGCCCTAGGGTTAAATCTCAAAAATTGGGTGGGGAGATAGTTTTCTTGATGGAGGCTAGGGTTTCTCCTTTCTACATGAAGGAAGAGAGGGTTCCCTTTTATATTAAGGCCCAGTTAGGGTTTCTAATGCATAGGTTAGGTTAAACCCCCTATGTTAGGTCATGCAGAACCTAATTTACTCAGGTTTAGGCCCGCTAGGGTTTGAGGGTTCACCCTAAAATTTGAATTATAGGATTTCACTAGAACTGGGTTTACAATTAGGGTTGACTCACTAGGGTCTGTCCTAATGAGTTCTAGGGTTTTTACCTTAAACCAAATATCACTAACAATATATAAATAGTTTATAAAACTCAGCAATTTAATTTAATACATAATTATTCAAAATGGTGAATTTACACAAATACCCTTATCGGGAAATATGGTAGTGACAAGTCTACCCTCCTAAAAGAAATTTTGTCCTCGAAATTGGACTGAACTAGAACAAGAATGAAATCAGAAAAGGAAATACCTCAAGTCTAGAAGAGATACGGGTATTGCTCGCGCATTTCGTCCTCTCTCTCCCAGGTCGACTCCCCTGGAGAGTGATGTCTCCATGCAACACGAACCAAAGGAATAGTTTGGTTCCGCAACACCTTCTCTCTGCGGTCCAAGATCTCTACGGGCTGCTCGGGGTAGCTGAGCGTCGGACCAACCTCAATCTCTGAGTGATCAAGTACATGACTAGGGTCTGCCACGTACCGTCTCAGCTGCGACACGTGGAACACATCATGCACTCCCTCTAATGCAGGCGACAAGTCTAGTCTATACGCCACTGCCCCAATTCTTGCAAGAATACCGAAAGGTCCGATGTAGCGTGGGCTAAGCTTCCAGCCTCTACCAAAACGAATCGTTCCACCCGTCGGAGAAATCCGTAGGAACACTAGATCGCCAACCTAAACAAAACAGTCTCAACACGCAGTCTAAACAAACAAACACAAACCAGAAAATAACAATCTATACCTGAAACTCAAGGGGTCTACGGTGGCTGTCGGCCCAATGCCGCTGTCTATCCTGTGCCACTCGCAGTCTGTCTCTGATGAGTTTCACCTTTTCTGCTGCATCCACGACCATTTCTGGTCCTAGCAAGGCTCTCTCTCCAACGTCGTCCCAAGATAACGGCGTACGACACCTCCGTCCATAAAGAGCCTCAAATGGTGACATCTCGATGCTGGCCTGGTAACTGTTGTTGTAAGCAAACTCTACCAGGTGCAGATGATTCTCCCAAGAACCTCCGAGATCTAAAACACAAGTGCGTAGCATATCCTCGAGAGTCTGAATAGTTCTTTCAGACTGCCCGTCTGTCTGGGGGTGATATGCGGTACTGAACTTGAGCTGAGTGCCCAAGCTAGCCTGCAGACTCCTCCAGAAGTCGAAAGTGAAATGACTATCCCGATCTGAGACGATGCTCACAGGAACTCCATGAAGCCTAACAATCTGTCGTACGTACATCTCTGCTAGCCTCTCTGTCGACCTGCCCACCTTGAAAGGTAAGAAATAGGCTGATTTGGTCAACCTGTCCACGATGACCCAAATCACGTCTTTCCCTCCTGGAGAACGTGGAAGCCCGGAAACGAAATCCATGGTCACGTGCTCCCATTTCCATTCTGGAATTGGTAAAGGTTGAAGCAAACCACCTGGCCTTTGCCGGTCTGCCTTTACCTGCTGGCACACTAGACACCGGGATACGAAGCGTGCTACCTCGCGCTTCATTCCATACCACCATACGTGCTCCCTCAAGTCTCGATACATCTTGTTGGCACTGGGATGTATCGAGTACTGAGAGCGGTGTGCCTCCTGCAAAACCTCCTCGCGCAGCTCCCCGCTCGGCACACATATCCTCGTGCCGTGCCGTAAAGAACCATCATCTGCGATAGTAAAATCGTCTAACAATCCCATCTGAACTTGTGCTCTGATACTCCTCAGAGTCTTATCATCGTACTGCGCAGCTCTGATCCTGTCCATTAGCTCGAACTGTATCTGCAATCCCCACATCTGAATCTCAGTACCGGGAACTAACACCTCAATCTCCAAGCTTTCCAGATCAGCCAACAAATGTCTATCTGTCGTCAAGTACATAGCCATCGGATACCTGCTCAAGGCATCGACGACTACGTTGGCCTTCCCTGGGTGGTACTGCAATGAGATGTCGAAGTCCTTTATCAACTCTAACCACCTCCTCTGCCTCATGTTCAGCTCCTTCTGTGTGAATACGTACTTCAAGCTCTTGTGGTCTGTGAAGATCTCCACACGCTCTCCGTACAGGTAATGTTTCTACAGCTTTAGAGCGAAGATAACTGCTGCCAACTCCAAATCGTGGGTGGGGTAGTTCTTTTTATGAGGGCGTAACTGCCTGGAAGCATAGGCAATTACCTTTCCGTGCTGCTGAAGAACACATCCCAGACCCTTCCCTGAAGCATCACTGTAGATGGTGAAACCACCTGTCCCTGCTGGCAACGTCAAAATTGGAGCTGTCGTCAACCTCTTCTTTAGCTCATCAAATGCGGCCTGGCACTCCTCCGTCCAGACAAAATCCACATCCTTCCTAGTTAGCCTGGTCATCGGCGCTGCAATCTTGAAGAAGTCTTGTACAAACCTCCTGTAGTATCCTGCTAGCCCGAGAAAACTCCTGATCTCAGCCACCGAACTGGGTGTAGCCCACGACTCTACTGCCTCGATCTTCTTTGGGTTTATCGAGATTCCGTCACCCGATACCACATGCCCAAGAAATTCGACCTTGTCAAGGAAGAATTCACACTTAGAGAGTTTCCCGTACAGCTTCTCCCTCCTGAGAGTCTCTAAGACCAACCTCAGGTGCTCTTCGTGCTCCTCCGGGGTCTTGGAATACACAAGAATATCGTCGATGAACACCACCACGAACTTGTCAAGGTACTGGTGGAACACCTTGTTCATCAAGTTCATGAATACTGCCGGCACATTGGTTAAACCAAATGGCATCACCATGAACTCAAACTGGCCGTATCTGGTCCGAAAAGCTGTCTTCGACGTGTCTTCTCTCTTTACCTTCACTTGGTGATAGCCTGACCTCAAATCTATCTTTGAAAACACTCTCGCCCCGCTCAACTGATCGAAAAGATCATCTATCCTCGGCAGCGGGTATTTGTTCTTGATAGTGAGGTTGTTCAAAGCTCTATAATCAATGCACATGCGCACCGTGCGGTCCTTCTTCGGTACGAACAATACCGGAGCTCCCCATGGTGATGAACTGGATTTGATGAAGCCTTTGTCCTGCAGCTCCTCAACTTGCTTCTTCAATTCTGCCAGCTCGCTGTTGTTGACTCTATAGACATGTTGTGAAATGGGCTCCGCTCCTGGAACCAAGTCTATAGGGAACCAAGTCTATAGAGAACTCAACATCTCTGTCTGGCGGCAAGCCTGGCAACTCTTCTGGAAATACATCCAGGAACTCCGCTATCAGAGGATGTGGCAGCTCCTCTTCTTTCGCCTTGGCTCCGCAAAATGTGCTTCTCTTCTGTCCTGCTGCTCCTCTGACGACCTCAAACTCCTGCTCTCCTGGTGGTCTAAATAATACTCTACCTCTATAACAATCTATAGTAGCATGATGCCTACTCAACCAGTCCATTCCGAGTATAATATCGTACCCCGGAAGTGGCATGACAACTAAGCTCACGCTCAACTCTCGGCCTCCTACTGACACTCTCCGGTCCTTGCAATAATCACGGACTAGTATAATACCTCCACCAGTCATGATCTTGCAAGTCCTAGCTAATGGTTCTGTGTCTAAATGATGTCGAAGTGCATATGATACAGACACAAAACTATGAGAAGCGCCAGAGTCGAATAAGGTAAATGCGGGAATATAATCGAGAAGAACCGAACCTGTGATCAAGTCTCCTGCTGGCTCGATCTCCTCGACTGCCATGGCGTACGCTCGCCCCTGGGGTGTACCTCTCTGCTGCTGATGCTGGGCAAACCTCTGATTTTGTGGTGGAAGTGGTCCCCTCTGCTGTTGGCCTCCTGGTGCGACAGGTATCCTGCCTGGTCCTCTCTGGGCGGCTGCTCCACCCTGACCTGGACGAGTCCGAATGGTAGGGCAATCCCTCAGCTGATGTGTCGTCGATCCGCAGGACAGACATGAGCCCAATCTATGCCTGCAGATCTCTCTAGTATGTCCTATCTTCCCACAGTACGCACACTGGATGGCGGGCTGAGTCTGTCTCTGCTGCTGTTGCTGGACCTGCCCTCGGGCTGGTGCCTGGTGCTGCTGGTGCTGTTGCTGAAAGGGCCTCTGCTGCTGCTGATAGTATGGACGCTTGCCTGGTCCTGCACTACTGTTTGCTCCTCCGGAAACATCGCGTCCCCTCTTGGGCCTGAGGTCCAAGTCGTCCTCGGCTATCTGGGCATCCATCAATATGCCCTCAAAAGTGGCGGTGCGACGTCCCGACGTGCGAGACTTGATCTCCCTTGCCAGCCCCTTTCTGAACTTCCGGGCCCTGTCCCCCGGATCTCTAATCATCGACGGCACAAAGCGACTCAGGCGGCAAAACTCCGCGGCATACTCATCGACGGACGAGCTCCCCTGGACTAAGTCATGGAACTGACTCTCCAAGGCTCCCAGGGCAACGTCAGGAAAGAATTTCTCCTTGAAGAGCTCCCTGAAATCCTCCCAAGTGAGTCCCCTGCGCAAGAGTCTCGGCTCCGTGCGAAACCACGTCAAGGCAATATCGAACATCTGGCTGCCAGCGGCCTCGATCTGGAGCGCCTCTGGAAGCTGTGCCAAGCGCAAGTTCCTCTCGATGTCCTCTAGCCAATCATCAGCGTAGAGTATCCCTTCTGTCCCTTTGAACTCCCGAGGCATCATCCTCTTGAAGTCCATAATGGTGCCCGGCCTCTGTTGTTGCTGACCAGGATGCTGCTGTTGCTTAGTGACTCTCTCCACAGCCTGGAGAGCCACTTGGTGAGCATTCTCCATGTTCACCCTCATCATCTCTGTCTGGGCCTGATGTGCCTCAGCCTGCACCCTCTGGGCCTCTGCCGACGTCCTCTGGGCGTCGACCATGCCCTGAATCAAGGCGAACATCTGTGCCCCATCGGCGGGCACACCTCCTGGATACTGAACTGGTGGTGGTGGTGGTGGTTGCTCCGTCGTAGCTGCGGGGACCCTCTGAACAGGTGGTGGAGGACCCCCGAATGCTGCAGACACTCCCACATGTACTGGAGATGTAGGAGGTGCTGCGGATGTCTGTCCGGCAGGGCGAGAAGTAGCAGACCTCTCTGACTCTGCTGCTCCGAGTCTCCGGGACCTTCTTGGCGGCATCCTGAAGATAGATCGAAAGATTCAATTAAAGCAATAGATACCATATCATCAAGGAAGGACAGTAAATTCTAAAGGAAAATCATTAAGAGTAGTATCATAAGAATCAGAATTTCCTAATTGTGATTGAGCATATCCTCGGCCTAATTCCTATTTCCTAAAACAGGGTCGAAGTAGTACAACTAAGTTGTCGCACTACCACGACACCGCACAACTTACGAAGCTAGACCTGCATGGGCCACCACTAAAAACGTGTCACGACCCACACCCGAAATTTGGGCATGAGTCGTGGGTACGTCCAGCCTACGCCGCAGCACCGGCGGTAGAACGCTGTCTAGGTCACAAACATAATATATCCTGTCAATAGTCTCAACTCCGTACGGAGGACAATGATAATATTTCACAGATCTATAATTATACTCAATCACAAGCTATAAGAAATAATGGCACGATGAGAATAGAAAAGAGTTCTATTAAAAACCAACCACAATAAGTCCAACTCAAATCCTGGGTCTAAATGACCTCACAAAGTCACAAAATAATAAATACAACTCAGTCTCAGTCTAAAACAATAAATGCAGAAAAGTAATCTAAGAACAGGCAGGTAAGTTCTCCTCTAGGATAGGCAACTCCTCTGGGATTTCTGGAGTAAAATCTCCCTCTATTCCTGGGCCGTAATGAGTAGGGCAAAAGTCCTCCAGGTCCTCTGAAAATGTTTACCCAGTCAGGATTGGAGCGAAGCACAAGCACTAACAGCAGTTTCATTAAATTGACAAAGTCTATAAACAGTATAAGAGATACAAGATGAAAGTATATGCTAAAAATGAGAAGTACAGGAGAAATAAAATAGACAATAGAGCATCTAGCACTGAACAATAAACAGTGAATGCTAGAACAAGTGAATCTGAATAAAGATAAACATCTAACTAAGTGTTTGAAATATTAGTTTATTATGTGATCGGCTTGGGACTGGATCAGGCTGGTTATATATGATTAGCTATGATTCTTTTAGGTCAGGCTAACCATATGGTTAGCTATGGTGCATGTAGTGGTCAGGCTAATCATATATAACAGCTATGGAGCATATAAATGGTCAGGCTGCACCCGACGTGAGAAGTGGGGTGAGCTATGGTACATATAACTGTTTGGATATGATCACATAATCTACTAATAGTTCCCCATCCCCCAGCTAGCACGATGGATTCCAATCACGACTCCTCATGATGGGGATCTAGGGTGCTAACCCGTGTATCCATAGTGTCGGAATCAAGTATGTAATACACTATAATTTATAGAAGTAATCAACCATGAAAACTGTCAGAGAATATACTCGTCTGTGGTCCTGAGCAAGGTGTGAGGATCAATGTCCAAAGTGGAATCACAATGACCTATTTATGGAATATTAATGTCAGATATTTAAATCAAAGAATAACATGTTTAACAATTTAAATACGAGGTTTCTAGGTCATTTCTGAGGTTTACTGGTCAATACTAGGTCCACTAGTCCAATTTTATATCATACTAAGGATACCTAACTTATACTAGTTAATAACTTAACTAGTAACTTAATACCTAATACCTATTTGGTATCTATCCTTACCTATTATACATGATACCAATTTAACCAATGCTAAATACAATTGATTTCATACACATAGGTACTCACTTAAAGATACATAAGTTGCACACACAGTTATCTAACACTAGCACTCTAGAACTAAACACATAGACACAGCCACTGAATACTGATATATTACCTACACACTACTGGACTACACACAGCAAGATACTCAAATTTCCCCTCTTCCCCTAGCTGTGCTGATACACCATACTCACTAATACTACCTAATTTCCTTCTATCTGGAACATTACACCTGCTTAGTAAGGGATGCCACTTCACAGTGAAGATGGAAATTATACTTAAGGAGAAGTCAATACTTCAAAACCTGAGCACTTCAACTGGTACTGAACACTGTAACATAACCAATAACAGGGACACACAGTCTCAGTACAACTGCTCACTCACCCACACAGCATTCATAAAATGTTCTAACTGATACCCACAGTACACACAGAATTCTACTCACTGATACTCTAGACTGGGACACACCCATAGGTATTCACTGCTATTGTACCTACACTGCTTCACCCAATGTTGACACTGATACACTAAAATCCTTACACATTTCCTCAAATGGTGCACTGCCTAGCACTGTATACTGATATCAAATACAAACTCTAGTCTAAAGCTAACACTCACTACACCTCTCCCTCACTGAGGCATAGTTCAAAGAGAGTACACCAAAAGCTAACAAATGCATTGGTCCAAGATATTGATTTAATGAGCCATTCACAGTTTCACAGTCTGGAATTGTTCAGACTTGCACATACATGGCTTAAACTTTGAGACAAGCAATATGGCTACTGGCAGGATCAATAGGCAACCATCAAACAAATTATAACTGATACTCAACTAAATACAACACAGTGCTCCACCTAGCTAATACACAACTACACATATACACTGGAACTGATACACTACATACACCCACACACACAATTCCCTGATACACTGCTATACATACTGACACAGTTAACACACAGATATATTATCTGAACAAGGACACACACACACACACACACACACACACACAGGTACATATAGCTAGGCTCATGCACAGCAATTGACTGCTCACCCAGGCCATAACTGCACAGCTACCCATCTGCACATTGGTTCATACTGATACATAATCACTCTTGCTGCACACCACATCTGTCTGCTGCACACCCATCTCTGACACCAGTGTTTCCCCCATTCTTTATGTGCAACAGATGCACTTGTGGACAAGTGCACAACAGTGACCAACCAACTTGTTGTGCTCCCCTGTCTACCAATTTGCACTGCTGAATACTATCAACACAAGGTAACTGGCAGTGCTCAGCAATGTTGCTGTGTAACATGCCTGCACTCACTCACATGCTACACAAACTGAAATCTGGGACTCACCTCTAGCTCACTTACAGGGATTACACACAACACTGATTTAAACTAATTACACCCAACCACAGAATTCTGGATGCACAATGGAAACCCAAAACACACAGTTGTACATACCCGACTGAACAAAGAACCTTCCCCATCGATGCACACAGCACACAACCCGAACACACTGCCCAGAATTCCCCAATACACATACCCGACTGTACACAACCTATTTACAACATAATAGATATATATATACATATAGATTCATATATCAACTATGCAGAATTTAAATAAGTTAGATAGGTAAGTTCCTAATAACATTTCATCAAACGTATGCAGTGCAGAAATGAATTCACATACAAACCCCTAAGTTCTCGATCAAAACCCTAAGAATCGAGTTCAACCTACACATATGTGATAAAATCAGTCTACATACAAATACCTAGGGTTAGGGTTCCTAATAATTGGGGAATAACCACGTATGAACACCAAAACCTAATCAAAACCTTAAAATCAAACTCTACTCAGAAGGGTAGTTTCCTAATGGCCATTAACATCTGAAAACAGGATTAAAATAAATAAAAATAAAGTTTTACCTAGGGAGATGGCTTCTTCAATGGAGGTTCTTCTTCTCCAAGGCTTCCTGACCCACGTTCCTTGCTTTCCTTGCTTTGGAGGAGGAAGATGGAAGCCCTAGGGTTAAATCTCAAAAATTGGGTGGGGAGATGGTTTTCTTGATGGAGGCTAGGATTTCTCCTTTCTACATGAAGGAAGAGAGGGTTCCCTTTTATATTAAGGCCCAGTTAGGGTTTCTAATGCATAGGTTAGGTTAAACCCCCTATGTTAGGTCATGCAGAACCTAATTTACTCAGGTTTAGGCCCGCTAGGGTTTGAGGGTTCACCCTAAAATTTGAATTCTAGGGTTTCACTAGAACTGGGTTTACAATTAGGGTTGACTCACTAGGGTCTGTCCTAATGAGTTCTAGGGTTTTTACCTTAAACCAAATATCACTAACAATATATAAATAGTTTATAAAACTCAGCAATTTAATTTAATACATAATTATTCAAAATGGTGAATTTACACAAATACCCTTATCGGGAAATGTGGTAGTGACAAAAATCCTACGCATTTTCGCTGACAGACAAACCCTAGTCAACGTCATGCTAGTTTAATTCGACCATGACTTAAATCTAGACTCTTTCAAAAATATTATTTATCATCCTCATGAATATCCACCTAGAAAATTTTATGCTCAAAATTTAATGGTCACTTCTTTGAAATGCATCGTATTAACTTTTTAACTTATCTACCTAAGAAGACTTACTTTGATGAGGTCTCTTATTTAGAAATATCAGCTTTATACCACTTGAATTTTGGCATTTACTTCAATGTTCTCTAGACTATCAGATCTTAAATGATTCAATATCGCAAAAAAGAGCGTCCATTACTCTACGTCATTGTTTGATAATAAACGGAAGAAATAAAACTAGGTTTATACGAAACCCTTTCTTAGGTTTACAAATAAGAAGTGCTATTAATCCTATACGAGGATGTTAAGTACAAAATTTAATCTGGATAAATATTGCTATAGGAGTCTGATCTGCGGTCGATCACTTTGTCCCTTGGACCACACGATGATGAAGAAGTGCTGTAGAAGAAGAAGAAGCTTCAAAGATTGCAAAGGGGAGTGGATGCTTGATGCCAAAATCGTCGATCACTACTCTCTGTCTATGCTCTGGATTCTTCTCTCTCAAAGAAAATTAATTTCCGACTTTATGTTCTTCAGCTCCAAATCTTCGACCTTGGAATTTTTGACCTTTGACCTCTGTCAATAAAGGTCTCTATTTATAGGGTTTTAGTGACAGTAACCATCCAGTCAGTGTAGAAGCCGGACAGTGGAGATATGGCACTTTTTATGCGGCGGTTATAATAACTGCCACCCACGTATAGATGACCTTCTGAATCTGCGTGTGATGCGTGTTCCATGATGGGGTAACGCGTATAACTGCTGCGAAGATCATGGCATGCAAGCCACGTAGGTAACTGCCCCTTGCATATAAAAGGTTGGCGTAGAAGCCAATAACTGTCACCATGGCGTAAAAGCCAATTAGTTGTCAAGTTGGCGTAGAAGCCTTGTAGGCGTAGAAGCCTGATGCTGCATGGATAGGTAGCTAGCATAAAAAGATAGTTGGTCCTCCTTCCTTGACTGAGGTCTTGAGCGTATTCTGGACCAAATAGCCTGAGTTGGAGTATTCCGAGGAGATAGCAACGGCGTACTCCTTATAGCTGAAAATAGCCAGGTGGCGTATTTCAAGGAGATAGCGTACATCATGCTCCTATAGCTGGAAATAGCCTGATGGCTTAATATGCATAGGTGATGATGTCGACGTATTAGCCGTAATCATGACTCACCCAGTCTTTGGTAGTAGAATCAAATCTCGTGCATTAAATACAGAGATCTGCCCCTATTCTGCGCATTAAATGCAAAGACGTGCCTCGAACTCTGTACGAAGAGCAGCTTTTAACGTGGCAGTTTGTTTTGTCTTCTGCTGAGCGTAAAAGCTCATATCTGCCTGTATAAAACTAGGCAGCGTATTTCCTTGAATGCGTAAAAGCAATTTATATCAAGGAAATGTCACTAAACGACAGTTTGGGTCTCTGTGTTGAATCATCATTACAACCATCGTCTGGATAGTTGTGCAGTACTCTTTGTCAGGAGTCAGGTTTACTGCATGATCTGACAGGTTCATTCGAGGAATACGAAGAGTTTCCCGTACGACTTCCTACTGCTTTAAAAGCGAGTAGGTTTTATGCCAAAATGGCGATGTAGTAGGTTTTATGCCAAAGTGGCGATGTAACAACCTTTTTACGCTGAAGCAGCCTAGAAATACTGCATTACGCGGATTGTCCTGGAGCTTATATTTTACGCTGTACTAGCGATGAAGCCCTGTTGTATGCCGATGACTCTGAAGTCATGTTTTATGCCGCCCAACACTGAAATAGTGCGTATAACTCTACAGGGTATTTTTTATGCTTCTACAAGACCCCCTTCAAAGTTTTCAAATTCCTCATAATTTGAAACACTTTGAATGAAGCATGAAACGGTCAAGTCTGACTCGTTCCTCGAGGCTAATTTCTTGGCAAATTTTTGGGAGTTTGTTGGGATTCGGTGTGTTCTCTTTTGCCTATAAAAGGCTGATGAGTTAACCTGTTCTTCCGATATTTCCTTCACCACACAGAGATGATTGCCGGTGTTCGTCGGGTCGACTTGAGGAAGAAGAAGATCATGTTCTTCCAGCATGTAAGGAGCCGAAAAAGAAGGCATCTTCGAGCAAATATCCTCTGCAACGATGGATCATGGAAGGATATCATAGCTTCCTTTGCTCGGGATAATTAGCAACTTCATATGGCGATTCATCCAGGAGAGAGAAAGGGTCACATTCGACCATACAGCTTGCAAGCTGTATTTTCTCCCGCCGTTAGTGGATAAGGGCAGACAAACTAGCCCTGTCTTCCAGTATTGAGTTGGGTCTAAAACCTCAACTCAATCTGTCAAGGCGTATGAAGGATGGACTCTTGAATAATTTATACAAGCCCAGTTTTGTATCCTCCCGCCATTGATCATTTTCTTGTTAATCGGCTGCGGAAACCGACTAACTGCTGAAGAAGACGGATAAAGATCTCCACCAATACGAGAACCTGACAGAACAGACTCTTGGCTGATCCTAAGTGAAAATGAGAAACCCTTGGTAGAACAAGGATTTTCATCATATGTAATCATGAAGATGAAAAACCCTTTGTAACTGGATTTTCATCATATGTAATCATGATTAATAAAACTGTCTTCTTTTACGAATCTGATGATTTGCCATATTCTTTGCTGTGATGAAGTCTGAATATGTGTAGCTTCGACACGTCCGAATAACTTTATGCCGACTCTGATAAAAAGAGTATCTAGTCTCGTCCCGTCTTTTACGCATAACTGAAGATGCGTAGAAAGCTGCTTAGTATTTAAGTCACATATTCGAACTGTCCTGCTGCTTTAGATGAGGAGTCGTGTAGAATTTCTGAATTGTCACTTCTGATGCGAAGAATTCTTGTTCAGATCATCATTTTCAAGAATAATTTCCCAAAAATCCTTTAGAAAAGGGAAGAAATGGCTGTCAAAACTGAGTCACCATCTTGAACTGTAGAGAAAATATTCAGACTGGATTTTGGATGAACTTTCAATCGACCCAAGAAGAAGAGTCATTTTTTATGCTGAACCCTGTATGCTTTGGGTACTGGGGATGTTTTGAGACTAAGAAGGAGCATCTTCTGCGTGAACCCTTATAGTTTGTCGTCATGAGAATTGTTCAGATTTATGCATACTCTGGCCTGCGTATTTTAAGATATGCAGAAAGTCATAGATCCGTAATGTAGATGAGCGTAAGATCATAAGTTTGTGGCCTCTCGAGTGTAAAAGCTACTGAGCATAAGAGCATCCGGGCGTAAAACTGTAGATCTATAGCCTCTGAGAAGAAAACTTTCGAGCGTGAAGTCGTAGATTTGTCGCCTCTGAGCGTAAAAAGCTTATGAGCATGAAATCATAGATTTGTAGCCTCTGAGCGTGAAGTCGTAGGTTTGTAGTCTCTCGAGCGTAAAAGCTACCAAGCGTAAAAGCATCCGGGCGTAAAATCGTAGACTTATAGCCTCTGAGCGTAAAACCGTAGATTTGTAGCTTCCCGAGCGTAAAAAGCTCCTTGGCGTAAAAATCATGAATCTGCTCTGCACGAAAAACTTTTTGAATTCGCTGACTGTCCGCCTTTCCTGAATAATAGGCTGACGTAGTCCCCAATCATAACCGAATATTAAATATCGAATTTGGTTTGAGATTCGAAGAGTTTATCTGAACTCTATAAGTACCCCAAGGTCCTCAGAGAAAAAAAAAATTTATCTGTCTTTTGCGAAAGAAAAACCTTCGTCTCTTTGAGAGCTCTTCTTCGTTTCTTCTCTGAGCACTCTAAGTTTTTAGCAATGGCACCGAAACAATCTTCCACCACCAAGGGAAAGAAAGCTGCCTCCTCTTCTCGCTCTTCTGCCCAAGCAAGAGCGACTCCCATCGGGCAGAGCGAACCTCGCTCGGAACGAAGTGTCCCACCGTCAAGCTGTGCACCGGGCGTTATAGGTAAAGCTTTTGGGACGACAAAAAATAAAGAAAACCCTTCGCACACATTGTACGTGAATGCGCTAGGTCATCTTCTGTGCTGAGAGCCTCTTCTAGGAAGATGATGCACAGGAATATTTTATCATTGACGCCCACATTCCTAATGTGTCAGCGTAAAAACTCCATATTTTCGCAGTCTGGCGTAAAAGCTTTGACTGTCAAAATTTGGCGTATACTATAAACTTTTAGTGTTACGCTCTGGATGAAAATTCTGGCGTAATAACTCAAACTTTGGCAGTCTGGCGTAAAACATAGACTGTCAGATTTTTGTGTATACTGCCAATCTTGAATTTTATGCCTCGTAATGAGATTCTAGCGTAAAAAACTCAAGTTTTTACAGTCTTGGCGTAAAAGCATAGACTGTTGCTCTTTGGCATAAGCTGTAAGATTGTGAGGTCTAGTATAGAAACTAACATGTTTTTCTTGTGCTTTGTAGTTAACTTGCAATACCTCCGTTGGCTGAGGTGATGGGTTCTGCTGCTGGGATGCTGAACTCCGATTACCTGGAGGATTTGTCCCATGTGACATTTCCTATTTCCGGACCCCAGTATCCTGAAGGAAGGAGAATCCTGATATCGTCTCAAGGAGAGCGAATGCTGTTGAGCATGATCAACGGAGAGCCCCTGACGTATATAGACGGAGCAAAATACATAAAACCAGCTTTCCTCTTCGGGGATATGATTGATAAATAATCCCAGACGAAGCCCAAGAAGGAAGACTAGATTTTTACTGTTGGGGGCATGGTCATGTACCTGCCCAAGATGTTGAGAGATTACCCTATCTCGGCATTCTTCCATGCTACGCATCCGAGGAAGATGTCGTGGACCTTGACCCCTAATCTTCACGGCCAGCCGGGGAAGATATTTTATCAGAAAGGGTCCGACTAAGGATTATTTATGAGCCGCCCTTCAGGCCCTGTGATGCCTTTCAGAGGATTATTTTCGGGCAGTGTACCGAGTGAAGACACTTCATTGCTCCAACCAGTCCAATTGTCGACTTTCTGTAATGACTTTATGGGGCATGGAGGAGTGTACCCCAAGGTTAATCCTCGGACCAACGGGTGGGTTAGCCCTTCAAACCTTCGATGGGTTCGTTTGTCTGCCTGGGCCCTGAAGAACTTTCAGACGGAGCTGGAGAGCATCGGTCTGTACGCGGCTGTGAGTGCTACCAGTGTTGGGTTACCTCTCAACTCCAACCTATTCTTGGCTTTGATGGAGCGATATATCTCTCTCACTAGGACTTTCGCCACTCCACTAGGGGAGTTGGGATTGGCCCTTCACGAAATGGCAGAGATTTCAAGACTTCCAATGGGGGATACTCCTTATGAAGAGTATGTTCCCACAAACCAGGAGCTGGGGGATACAAATCCTCGGATAGTGGCAGTGTACCAAGAGTTGATGAGCCACTATTTAGCGTGCACCGCCTTCTATATTGAGCCCTCTGATTTGGCTCATACCAACAAATGGGCATCCTATCTCTTCTTTCATCATGCAAGAGACGCTAAGCCCGACAAAGTCATGGATAGCAGGGATAAGCCTTTGAGCCTTCTGAGCGTACTTAATGCTCAAGTAGTCGATGATCTTATTGAAGACGCCGGGGCTTCAGATCGGGTTCTTGATGAAGGGATAGAGAAATATCCTGCAGGCACTAAAGCCTACAGTTATATGAGGTATTGCCGCAGGCCTCTGTCAAAGGAAGCTCAACTGGCTGGCTTCCTCTTTGTATGGCTACGCCGATTTGTAGTACCTGGCATTGCATCTTCGGATCGCATTCACCGTAACACTTTATGGCCTGCAGTGTGTTTGGTATTTGGGGCAAGACTGGGCTTGCTCCCTTCCATGGTATGCCGGATACAAGCTGGCCTGAGGGCCATTACTGATGGGCTGTTTGCCGATGAAACACGGCGTGACAGCTTTCCCAGGGTAGAATTGTCGTTCCTGTATTTGATGGGATGGCTAATTCTTCATAACCCCAGAGTGATGTCTCCCGGATCTTCTAGTAGTTCGGAGAATAATTTCTTGTTGAATTACAAGAATTCCACCTGGAACGTGACCAACGTCATAGACTGTCGGCGGGCAATAAATTTTGCTCACAGCTGGAAGCTCTTCTGTATCGTCTCCACTGTACATCTCAATCAACAGGAGAGCAGGCTTCAGGACTCAGGTGAAGGGAAGACCGTTCTTTCTCCTGAAGCTTTTTATTGGTTGGTCTGCATTAGACCTTCCCATTTATTATACAGAAGTGAAGACCAATGCTTCTTGGAGTCCTACCTGCCTAGTCGGTTCGCTAGGCAGTTTAGGTATGATCAATTGTACATGGGCAATGCCATCACCAACTTTAAGTCCAGGGGTAGACTTATTGATGGAGCGAGAGGATGGCGATACTTCATAATGGGTTGTACTGGAGCAGCTTTTACTGTGCCCATGACTTCACTCTCCTTGGAGTTGCGCATCCTTCATTCGTACGCCCAGTTTTATATGGCAACCAATACCTTCCATTACGATTTTGATATGCGTGAGAGTTTTAGGATGCCCTCTTCAAAGTTCGCTAGAAGAGAGAAAATCCCATCAGTTTCTTCTAACGAAGATCAAGACTCTGTCGCTCCAGATGAGTTTTTGCTTACAGTACCGAGAGGTGAAATACCTCCGCCTGCAGGGCCTCTGGTTATTCCTGGTAAGCGAAGGGCTCCTGTTCTGAAGGAGACTTCCCCTCGCAAGAAAAAGAAGACTATTAGTAGTCCTGTCAGGACTTCCAGCCATGAGGCTCCTCGGAGTGAGCCCGCTGTTTCCCCTGTTGGGGATGATTCTTTGACTAGAGGTCCTTCGCCTATTAGAGAGGGAACCTCCATAATTCCGGCTGGCAGTGCCGGAGAATCTTTGCTTGAGGCTGCTGTCGCTGCTACCGCTTCAGGTAGTGGTACGAGATCGCCTTCAGGGCCAAGCCAAATAAGAATATCTTTATCCAGACCAGCAAAGAGAGAAACCCATGCCGCGTTTGTAAGTATACCCAGCGAGATTCTACCCAATGAGCCTCGAGTGGATCTCGGTGAAGACCTGGAAGAATACCTGCCAGTGTCAGTTGGCACACCCCCTTCTCCAGGTATGACAGCTCGCTTAGCATCATTAAGAAATGATTTAGCTGTACTGGCTGCAGACGTGCCATATATACCATCGGCCATGGGTAAATATCGTCTTTATGCCTCTTTTAAAAAAATTAACATCATATTGATATTAACTTTCTCTTGTCTTCTTTTCAGGGGAAGACCTCTACGGAGAGGGCAGCGTTGACGCAACTTTTGGCTTTGTTTCAGCTCTTGTCGATGACACGGAGGTGCCCGACTTTGAAGGGGAAATATTTTTGAGTGTCGGTTCGCCCGAAACAGTTCCGATATCACGAGAGGAGGATGAGCCTGTCATTACGACTATATCTCCTTTGAGTACGCCAGCCACTTCAACCGTTGTCGGTGCCTCTACCTTTATCGCACCCTCTACTGAAGCGACGACTGTGACGACACCCTCTGCAGTCATTCCTGGAAAGGGATTCTCCGATATTGCAGCCACTTCCAGCGTCCAATCTGATTTCGCCATGCTGATTGAGCAGTATACTAGTATTTTCTACACCACTTTGAATACGCTGATATCAATGGTGCTGGCGAAGAATCTTGGTTTTGAGGCTCTGAGGAGTTTCTCCCAGTTTGTGATAGCGTCGATCAGAGATTTCAACGACGCTGGGAGAGCTGATACACTGGAGCAGATAGTTAATGGTTTGGAACAACCCATTAACAATTATTTGCAATTATCTCAGGGCAACATTGATGACCTGGTCCAGGCTGAATATGACTCTTTGACTGCGAGGCTTGTTGGGGAGATGGAAACTCTGAGTAAGTCCATCGAGGCTCAGCAGAAAGAGATGAATGAGGAGCATGCCGCATTGGAGTATGTCATTCCCCAGCTGGCCAAGTGCGAGACCAATTATGAGGCAGAGACAACGAGGATCCACAAATTGGAAGACGACCTCACTAAGGCCAAGGAGAATGCTATTTCTTTGTTGGCAGCACGAGATAAGCTGAATGATCGAAAGGAAGCGTCTCAACCGAACCTGGCACGTGTGGGTGTCATCCACGCAGATTTTGTACAGCAATGGTCTGAAATGTCTGCTTTGAACAATGAGGAGGCAAGGTTGGAGCGGGCTCGCGCTACTGTTTTGAGCTCCAGGAACGAGAAGATGGCCGTACTGGCGCAGCAGATCCGTGATTTGAGTGCTCCTCCCCAATGATATACTTTCTTGTTTCTCATGTAATTTCTCGGAAATAATAAAGACATTTTCTGACTTTGTGGACCCATCACTTTAGAATATGATTGTAGAAGCATGAAAAATACGCTGGATAGCTTTACGCAGTATGTTGATACGGGACAGCGTAAAAAGATGACTCCAGAGCCACTACGTGCAACAGAGCTTTTTTCGCTGAGCACAGCATAAAATATAAGCTCAAGGACCATCCGCGTAACGCAGTATGTCCAGGCTGCTTCAGCGTAAAAAGGGTGCTACATCGCTTTTGTGGCGTAAAACTCATCCGCTTTCAATGCAGCATTGAAGCATACGAGGAACGCTTCGTATTCTTCGAAATGAACCTGTCAGATCATGCAATGAACCTGACGTTTGGACTCTTAACAAAGAGTACTGCACGACTACCCAGGCAACGGCTATAATGATGGCACGGTACAGCAACCCAGGCTGTCATTTACTGCCATTTCCTTGGCGTAAACCATTTTTACGCATAGAAAGGAATACGCTGCCTAGTTTTACACAGGCAGATATGAGCTGTTTATGCCCCACAGAAGATAAACAGCCTGCCACGTCAAAAGCTGCTCTTCGTACAGAGCTCGAGGCACGTCTCTGTATTTAATGTGCAGAGCGATGGCAGGGCTCGAGGCACGTCTCTGTATTTAATGCGCAGAGTGATGACAGAACTCGAGGCACGTCTCTGCATTTAATGCGCAGAAGGGTGGCAGACCTTCAAAACACGCCTTTGCATTTAATGCACAGGATAATGGCGATCTCTGCATTTAATGCAGGAGATTTGATTAAATGTCACCGAACCATCGTTTAGTGATATCCCCTTTGCGTAAACTGCTTTTACGCATACAAGGAGATACGCTGCCTAGTTTTACATAGGCAGACGTGAGCTTCTTACGCTCCGCAGAAGACAAACAGACTGCCACGTCAGCAGTTGCTCTTCGTACAGGATTTGAGGTGCATATCTGCATTTAATGCGCAGAATGATGGCAAATCTTCAAGACACGCCTCTGTATTTAATGCGCAGGATGGGGGCAGATCTCTGTATTTAATGCAAGAGATTTGATTATATCTCCAAGAGCCGTAATTTTGGCTAAGACGTCCACATTATCACTTTGGCACATTTCACCAACTCAGGCCTCAGTCAGGAGAAGAGGATCAGCTATCTTCTGCCCCCACTCGGCTTGTACGCCCACTCGGCTTCTATGCCCACTCGGCTTCTACGCCCACTCGGCTTCTATGCCTACTTGGCTTCTACGCCTACTCGGCTTCTATGCCTACTTGGCTTCTATGCCATGGTGACAGTTATTGGCTTCTACGCCAACCTCTTCTACGCGAAGGATAACTACCTACGTCAATTTTATGCCGTGATCTTCGCAGCAGTTATACGCGTTGTCTCTTAATTGGACACACGTCACACTCTCATTCAAAAGGTCATTTATACGCGGGCAACAGTTATTTTAACCATCGTGTTAAAGGGTGTTGTACTTTCCACTACTCGGTTTCTACACCGACTGAGTGGTCACTGTCACTAAAATTCTATAAATAGAGACCTCTATTGACAGAGGTCGGGGGGGGGGGAAATTGGTCGAGAAACGGAAGATTGAAAGGTCGAGAGTTGGTCGTAGATTTCAAGAGAGAAGAATCCAGAGCTCAGGCAAAGAGTAGTGATCGACGACTTTGGCATCGAGCATCCACTCTCTTTAGCAACCTTCAAAGCTGCTTTCTGTCTTCTACGACACTTCTTCATCATCGTGTGGTCTAAGGGACAAAGTGATCGACTGCAGATCAGACTCCTATAGCAATATTTACCCAGATTAAAAAATTGTACTCGGCATCCTCGTATAGGATTAATTGTATTGCTTGTTTGTAAACATAAAGAGCGGGTTTTCGTATAAAGCCTCGTTTCCATATCTTTTATTTATTTTATCAGACAACAAGATGGCGACTCTGCTGGGGACATCTTTCTCTTCTTATGAGGAAGAAATTGCTCAACACGATACGGTATCCGTAGGATCCGTGAAGAAGATACTGGTCGTCCAGTTCGACCAGTCTGCCTACGAAGACATGCTTCGAACAGGGGGTAGCTCTCACTCTCTCTCTGTCCAAGACAATAGGAAACTGCATAAGGTCTGGATGCCTAAGACATCCTCTACCATTCCTGTTGACTCTCCGATCTCTTCAATCTCTCCTACCAACGAGGTTGTAGCATTGCTCCCTCCACGCCTTGCGCGTAAAATTCAGTCACTTGTCTCTGACAGGGTAGACAAAACTTCTGGCAATGCCTCAGCGCCAATCCAGAACTATACTCTGCGCCTTGCGCGTAAAATTCAGTCGCCTGTCTCTGACAGGGCAGACAAAACTTCTGGCAATGCCTCAGCGCTAGTCCAGAAGTATACATCGCGCTCTGCACGTAAAACTCTATCTCCCGTCTGTGACAAAATAGACAAAATTTTTGATAATGCCTCAGCGCCAAATCAAAAATCTCAAATGCGCTCCGCGTGTAAAAATGCATCTGCCTTCCACGGAAAAGCAGATGATCCCTGCAATCTACGCAAGGGAAAGCAAGTGGCGGACTACTCAACTTCTCGGCCTTTACGCCAGCAAGGGAACAATCTGCCCGCCCTCCGGATTATGCGAGAAGCTGATGGCCGACTGAGGACATCCTCTGTAACACCCCATTCCGCTCAAGCGGACTGCCGTCTCAAACGGCAATAGTGCAGCTGTCCCGACCCGTTTTGCCTCAAACGAGAAGCAAAAGATATCCAGACTTGTCCCTACAGGAATCCGGCTTGGACTTTCAGAGGCTCGCTTGACGTATCGCTCTATCGAGGCGAATCATCGCTAAGGTGGGTGACTACGGTGAACTTGTCTTTGCTTAGCCAGCACACATAAAATCTGGAATGTTTATACTAGTCGCTAGGTGATTCACCCCCTGCATGCTAATAAATCCAACGCACCTAGCTAAGGGAATAATCCCAACTTGTATTGCTTGCTAGAACATGGAAATAAAATACTGCTTATATGTTCAGACCCTCACATGCTAAGTTCCTTAACGGTTTCACCTCTCGGCTTACCTTCGGGTCCGAACAACGTGCCTGCTTACGTTCCTTAGAAACGCATACTTGTCTGCTTTAAAGTTGCCTTGTTTTCATTCAAACCTTGGAAGACTACCAAGCAGTTGTTCCGTGCATGATTTTACCTGCAAGTATCTAAGACCGTTGGGTCATCAGGCAGCCCCGAACCAGGGGAATGCATCAAGACAAGTCAATCACTGTACAGAATCAAGATTCAAGTATTTTGTGTTCTCGTGTTCAAAGTGCACTTGCGTCCTCAAGTTCCAGTGCACTCATGTTCCCGTGTATCTCATGATAATTGACAGACCCAATAATTGCATGTCGTGGACTAGTTCCACGGACGGTCACCGGGGCACTGGGGCCGATCCGGTCCGGATGGAGCTCGTGTGTAGTCTCGTGTGCAGGAAGGATAGCTTGCAACGCTTTGTGTTCGTGTGCCTCGTGTACTCGCGTAGCATGCTATCCTTGTCCTCGACTACGTCCATAAATGGCTACGCCAGCGACTCCTGTTCATATAGATAAGTCATCCTCGCTTAGCGGCTATCCGCGTACGAGTCATTGCATCGCATCAACTGAACACCTGAATGATCATGTTAAAATGAACCTCATGTTTGCATATGCTATGCCCCTGAATGTTTATACTTGCCCGTGCATGAATTAACATGTTTGCCTCAAAGTTTGCCTTGGACAGGGAAGGAGATGGTAAGTTGGTAAGTCTCGTCGTGTTTCCTCAAACATCGCACGGCGCACTGCCCGACACGTTAGGCTATTCAAATCTTGCATGAAACTGATCCTAAGGCAACTAGAAAGACAACTTAATAGTTGTGCACAGAACCTGTATTACGTGTTTGGATTTGTCGAGCAGGCAAGTAGCTTCCCCACCAGTGCATTCAATGTACTGATAATCCACCAGTTTGTATACAGGGTGCGGGAGAACCTCGTTCGGTGCGGATGCCTCCAACGTGCGTGCTAAGGCCAGGAGTTCCCTCTGAAGTCTTGCAACGGTGCATCCGAAACAGAAGCACATATACAAGACATAATATTGTGAACATAGCCCGAACTCATCTGTACAATCATTCCATAATTGTAGCCACTTGGTACGCTTTATGTTTCAGAGAGAGAGGCTTGAGCGACTTGTAATCTCCGGCTATACGCCGCCTGTAACACTTGTTTATATCAATAAAGAGCTTGCTTTACTTTAACTTGTGTTTCAATGCTTCCGCTATATTTGTCGACTCAGTGAACCTGTTACCGATCGCCTATGCGTTCATGACTCTGCTGCACTCGAACAATCTGTGCGACTCTGTGGCTTAGAACTCTTGTCGTCAGCCAATGAACCATGGCCTTGCACGGGCGTGGCTCACACTCGTGCGGCATCACGCCCGGATGGGTCAAGCGATCGTTCCGCGGGAGCGCTGGCGAGGGTGATTCCCGCCTAGCGGGAACGGCCAAAATTGCGTGCGGGAGATCGGGGCATGACATGTTGGTATCAGAGCCTGGCTTCTACGGCTTTGGACTTCGATTCGATATCTCTGTTTTGAAAGATCGTTCGTGGGTTATGTGTACGCTCTCTCTCAATGCCTCGATGGTATGTTCCAACAATAAGTCTAAATACTTTCAAAATGCGTTTTGAATTATATGCTTGTTTGTGTATGCTATGCTGCGAGTGGCCTTTGTGCCAACCTGTGCGAACCCTTGAGAGTATCGCTAGTAGCTTGTCCGATTTTCACTAACTCTAAGTTTGGTTGAATGCACCTATTCGAGGGACGCCTTGAACTAGTATACCATCCAAGACTTAGGAAAAGGTGAAACTCGAGTGCTAAGACTTCGCTATCACTAAGCTGGTTGACGTGTTCACGCTAGAAGTGTACTTCGAAAGTGCGCACGATCCAGTCTAAGCGATATGCTGATTTCGACGCTTGTGCAAGTGAAGATCCAAATGAACAAGTACAATAACTTGTCTAGGATTGCCTCAACCCTAGATACTGCTTATCCTCAGTAAGTCTTGAGGACGAGACTTTTTCTGAGTTGGGTAGGATGTAACACCCCGTTCCGCTCAAGCGGACTGTCGTCTCAAACGGCAATAGTGCAGCTGTCCCGACCCGTTTTGCCTCAAACGAGAAGCAAAAGATATCTAGACTTGTCCCTACAGGAATCTGGCTTGGACTTTCAGAGGCTCGCTTGACGTATCGCTCTACCGAGGTGAATCATCGCTAAGGTGGGTGGCTACGGTAAACTTGTCTTTGCTTAGCCAGCACACATAAAATCTGGAATGTTCATGCTAGTCGCTAGGTGATTCACCCCCTGCATGCTAATAAATCCAACGCACCTAGCTAAGAGAATAATCCCAACTTGTATTGCTTGCTAGAACATGGAAATGAAATACTGCTTATATGTTCAGACCCTCACATGCTAAGTTCCTTAACGATTTCACCTCTCGGCTTACCTTCGGGTCCGAACAACGTGCCTGCTTACGTTCCTTAGAAACGCATACTTGTCTGCTTTAAAGTTGCCTTGTTTTTATTCAAACCTCGGAAGACTACCAAGCAGTCATTCCGTGCATGATTTTACCTGCAAGTATCTAAGATCGTTGGGTCATCAGGCAGCCCCGAACCAGGGGAATGCATCAAGACAAGTCAATCACTGTACAGAATCAAGATTCAAGTATTTCGTGTTCTCGTGTTCAAAGTGCACTTGCGTCCTCAAGTTCCAGTGCACTCATGTTCCCGTGTATCTCGTGATAATTGACAGACCCAACAATTGCATGTCGTGGACTAGTTCCACGGACGGTCACCGGGGCACTGGGGCCGATCCGGTCCGGATGGATCTCGTGTGTAGTCTCGTGTGCAGGAAGGATAGCTTGCAATGCTTCGTGTTCGTGTGCCTCGTGTACTCGCATAGCATGCTATCCTTGTCCTCGACTACGTCCATAAATGGCTACGCTAGCGACTCCTGTTCATATAGATAAGTCATCCTCGCTTAGCGGCTATCCGCGTGCGAGTCATTGCATCGCATCAACTGAACACCTGAACGATCATATTAAAATGACCCTCGTGTCGTGTTTGCATATGCTATGCCCCTGAATGTTTATACTTGCCCGTGTGTGAATTAATATGTTTGCCTCAATGTTTGCCTTGGACAGGAAAGGAGATGGTAAGTTGGTAAGTCTCGCCGTGTTTCCTCAAACATCGCACGGCGCACTGCCCGACACGTTAGGCTATTCAAATCTTGCATGAAACTGATCCTAAGGCAACTAGAAAGACAACTTAATAGTTATGCACAGAACCTGTATTACGTATTTGGATTTGTCGAGCGGGCGAGTAGCTTTCCCACCAGTGCATTCAATGTACTGATAATCCACCAGTTTGTATACAGGGTGCGGGAGAACCTTGTTCGGTGCGGATGCCTCCAACGTGCGTGCTAAGGCCAGGAGTTCCCTCTGAAGCCTTACAACGGTGCATCCGGAACAGAAGCACATATACAAGACATAATGTTGTGAACATAGCCCGAACTTGCCTGTACAATCATTCCATAATTATAGCCACTTGGCACGCTTTATGTTTCAGAGAGAGTGGCTTGAGCGACTTATAATCTCCGGCTATACGCCGCCTGTAACACTTGTTTATATCAATAAAGAGCTTGCTTTACTTCAACTTGTGTTTCAATGCTTTCGCTATATTTGTCGACTCAGTGAACCTGTTACCGATCGCCTATGCGTTCATAACTCTGCTGCACTCGGACAATCTGTGCGACTCTGTGGCTTAGAACTCTTGCCGCCAGCCAATGAACCATGGCCTTGCACGGGCGTGGCTCACGATCGTACGGCATCACGCCCGGATGGGTCAAGCGATCGTTCCGCGGGAGCGCTGGCGAGGGTGATTCCCGCCTAGCGGGAACGGTCGAAATTGCCTACGGGAGATCGGGGCGTGACATTTTAACGCCCCGCTCTGCGTCAACGTTATATATCAAGGTGAGTGGGCAGAACTTCGTTCTCTGATTCTTGCACGCCTTAATAATAACCTGAGTTTTTGCTTGCGATGTTTTCTTAAGAGAATGATAGAACCTGCCTTGCATGCTAATGAACGAACTCACCTAGCTTGTCTTTGAATCAATGTCTGCTAAACGAGAATCCTGAATCGCTTGCTTAGAATGCATGAACATGTTCACTATCGTCTATGCTTCGAGAGAACCATACTGTGCCTGAACGTGTGCAAGTGATAAGTCGGATTGCCCCGCAACAAGATTGTATTCTGATGGTTCGTCTCATCTGCATACTAGAGTTTATTTGATAGTGTTCCATGCATTCGCACGCGGTCGGACAATGGCTTTGGGTGGAGAGCTGAACTGCATGCGTCATAGCCACCATGGGTCACAGCTGCCATTAGCATCAGAGAAATGAGTCATTGGTATGCTGTTCCACCAGCTGCCGATCCTGAGATACTCGGGGACCGCCCTGCATATAGCTAAGTCATTGTGTTGGCTTGGTGTCACGACCCGCACCCGGTTTAGGGGCACGAGTGCGTGGGTACGTCCAGCCTACGCCGCAGCATCGGCGGTAGAACGCTGTCTAGGTCAAGTACTATCTATAAAATCTCACGCTAGTATCCAACTCCATAAGGAGACTCGAACAACACTATAAAAATATTAACAACATACTCAATCACAACTACAGCACGATAGGAATTTGAAGAAACAAAAGAATACAACACAAGTCAAATGACAAAATAATCATACCTGCAATCATTAACTTCCAATCTCCAAGTGTGTCAGAAACCAGTCTACTAAGGTCACGGTCTGGAAAAATATTTTCCAGTCAGGAAGGAGCAAAGTACATCTCTAAATAGCAGTTCTATATAAATGACATAAACTATGTAGCAGTTCTAGATGGAAATATACCAGAAGCATGTATAGGTACGAGAAATGTACAATAAAAGAAATACTGGAAAATACTGTAAGTAACTGCAGGAAAAGAAATAATATGTCCATGAGCAATATCCATGAGCAAGAAACCTATGACTAAGTGTGTGAGTACTAGCTTTAACATGTGATCGGCTTGGGGAACTTGATCAGGCTGGTTACATGTGATTAGCTATGATTCACGAAGGTCAGGCTAACCGTTGGTTAGCTATGATGCATGTATAGGTCAGGCTAATCACACGTAACAGCTATGAAGCATGGAGAGGGTCAGGCCGCACCCGACGTGAGTTGTGGGGTGAGCTATGATGCATGAAAAGTTGGGTATGATCACATATCTACACTAAAATACTCCCCACCCCCGACTGGTATAGTAGATCCAATCATGGTACGCTATGGCACGGGATTCCCTAGGGAGATAGCAAATCTCCCCGGGAATCAGTGTCTGTACATGCACAAGATAACAAGGAAAACAAGTCTTGTACAAGCTACACCATGAATAAGGAATAACATCTCATGACGAGATCCGTGTATACCAATCCGTGTAACCAGCGTGTCAAGAGCATGGATATTTACACTAGATACAGTGAACATAGGAGATATCATAAATTAGAAACTAATCAGAGAATGTACTTGCCTTCGGTCCTTAGTTGGTAAAACCAATGTCCTGTCCCAGAGTACCGTCTGGAGGAACCCACAGTCCTAAAAATATATCAAATACAACATTTGCATCAGGCACTACACTAACACATCACAAATACATGAACTCAGGGGCTCTGCCAGGTATGGCACTAGTCAACTAGGGTCATCTAGTAGGGATACGTATATAATACATATTTACACTCAAAGTATATACCAATAAAAACGTATATAATATATATAAGTGTCTCTTAGTAATTGTACAAAATACGTATTTGTGTATATACACTAATAGATGTATATATATATATATATATATTTTTATACCAAAATACATATTTATATATATATATATCAATCAAAATATTTCTATATATGTATATTAACAATCAAAGAATCTACATAATGCCACACTTCTCCAGGTGATCCCAAATGAATTAGCAGTTAGTTCCAATGGGTCCGGAGCAGTCCAAATAGCTAGAAACTATATAAAAAAGTCCAAGATCGGAGCTCGGCACGAAAATCGAGATAAGAATACCGAGTCCTCAAACATAGAGAAAACATACGGGGTTAACAAGTTTAACTAAAAGAGAAAGGGTCGTTTGTTTTGTTATTAAGGTAACACCTAGTTTATGAAAATCATTTGAATTTATTTTGAACAATAATTACAAGTAAAAGTTTATTTGTAAAAATCTAGAATTTATGTAAAGGCCAATATATTTTTATGTCTATAGTAAATTCAGTTACTAGTCCAAATAACCAATTTTGAACAAAATTTTATTATTGAAACTATATTTTTTTTTTATTATTAATAATATAACCCAAAATTTATTATAGTTGTTCACATAATCAAAATCCTTATATATAATACATAAATAAATTTTACACATAATAATAACTAAATTTATACATTATAAACAATAAACTAATTATATATTAACCAACTAATTACACATTAATTAACTACTTACATATAACTCAACTATTTATTATTAAACTAAACTAATTACATTAAATTACTAATTGATTAATTAACTACTGATTAAGAATAATTAACTGATTATTAATAATTAACTGATTATTAACTTAATTAAATGTTTAAGAAATAATTAACTATTCTAATCAGAGAATTAACTAAACTAATTATCTATTAACTTAACTAATCTAATTATATAATTAACTAATTGAATACTAATCACAGCAGCCTCTGAATCGAGAAAGGGAAGAGGGAAAGAGAGAAGGGGGAAGTCGGAGACTCACGTCGGGGAGGGGCTTCCGGCGTCGACGGAGGAGAAGTCCGCCGGGGTCGGACCGGCAGGGCGTTGGCGGACTGCTCGTTCTGCTGTGGCGGCGGCCGGGTGCTCGACAGATCTGAGGCGGCGGCTGGTCTGAAGCGACGGCGGGTCTGAAGCGACGGCGGTGGTCGACGCTGAGGGGGAGGTCCCAGGCGCCAGCGGCGGTGGAACGCGAGAGCGGCGGTCGGGTGCTCGTATCGAGGAGGCAGGTGTTCGGCGGCGGATCTGGCTGCGTCCGGTCAAAGGTTGGCTCGGGAGGAGGAGATCCGCGGCCACCGGCGGTCGAACTAGGCGGATCTGCTCTTCTCGGGGAGGCCACAGACGCTCGACGCCGAGGAGGAGAGCCACGGCCACCGGAGCTCGACGATGTCAGATCTAGGTTAGGGTTTCTCTGTATGTGTCAGGGTTTTGGTTCGTGTCCAGAGCTGGACACGGGGATTCGACTTTGTGTGGTGTGGGGGTGGACGTGTCCGAGGCTGGACACGGGATGATGTTTGCTGTACTGTGGGGGACGTGTCCGGGTCTCGGACACAGGGTTGGGTGTTGCTGTGGTGGAGGTAGATGTGTCCGGGTGTGTCGGACACGAAAATCTGATTATAATGTTGTAAATCTGGACACAGGAAAGGAATGGATACGGTGGGACACCCGGGGTCGGACCCGAGGCCAATCATGGCTGACACGGTAATGCTGGACACACGGACACGAGCACACAATCAATGGTGATGGCTTGTTGGCTTGTGGGAAATTGTGAGGGCTAGCTAGGGTTTCTAGGGAATGGTGTGAATGAGACTTTAAATAGGCAAAGAGGTGTGGGATGAAGGGTGCGGATTGGCCCAATAATGAATGGCCAGGATTATATAAATGGGTTTTCATGTGGAAAAAAATGAGGGTGTAAATGGGAGACGGTAAACTGGTAAATTAATAGAAAAAATATAATTTAAGAAAAAGTTTTAAGAGGCTTCCGATTAGCTACTAATTAAACTCATTTTCAAAACCCTAGAAAATATGTAATTTATTTATTTACTATCCCAAATGGATTTCAAATTTTATAATGAAGAAAATAACTAGTCCTTTAAATAATTTTATCAAATAAATAATTTTATGATTTCAAGCCAATAAATATTTGAAACTAGAGAAATATATATATATTATTATTTATTTATTTATTTTATAATACATCGACATTTAGGAAAATGATTTTTATAAAAGATTTTAAATTATCTTCCAAAATCAAACATTGTTCAAAATCTAAAACAAAAAATTCAAGGAGAAAAATATTTTATAAACTTGATATTCAAAATAAATAAAAATCTAATTATTTCGGAAATTTGGAAATCGGAGGTTACAAGTCTACCCACCTTAGAAAAATTTCGTCCTCGAAATTTAAGGTCCACAATGGTTGCATTTACACATTGTATTGTTTCTATCAAAAATTTAAAATTTAAAACCAAATAATCATGAAGTACTCCCATATTGTTTTTTCACAACCTTTCAAAATACTATAACATCATATTCCTGAAAATCTTCAAGTTTTTTTTTTTTTTTTTTTTAAAAAATCCAATTCCCTTTTTGTCATAATCTCCACCAAAAATTTTAAGTTCATATCTAAATGTTCCAGAATTTTATATCCAATCCTCCGAATTGAAATCCAATCAATGCATATTTATAAAAATCGTATCCCAAAATTTAAATTTTTAACCACTAATCCATCAATCATCTTACTCCTCTAACTCAAATTCAATTGATGCTTATTCAAATTAAATTCTTTTTCGAGAATTGAATTCGACACCATTCCATTAACGATTTTATTTTCAACTTTTCTTTTTCCTCAAATACTCAACGATGCGATACTTTCAAAATCTTCAACGCAACATTCATAATACAAAATATAAAATTTTTATCTTGCAATCAAATAGATAAATGATAATCTCTCCAATTTTCTCAAATTTTAATAATCAATTTAATCATATCAAGACCTCCCTAAAATTAATAAATCCTCAATTTTGCCCTGTGAATTTCTTAACTCCCCATTTAAGTTAATGTTTATTCTCGAATTTCAATCATACCTCGATTTTCGCAAAATTAATGATCCATCTACTCTGTTATAACAATCCCCTAAATTCTTTATTTAAATTAATGCCCATCCATAATTTAATCATCTTGTCCCTCTTTGTCGGTCACAACCTTGTCATAGACCTTTGCTATGGTCAAAACCCTAATGATCATGGTTTAAGAAAACTCTACCTACAGCCATGCAATTTAAGAAAATATAGGTCATGTATCTTTGGTCATGGTATTTCAGTCTCTGTTAAGGTGTACTACTAGTTATATCCTAACAAGAAAATCATGAATACGAACTACAGTATTAGGAAATCAATCAATCGAAAGATGAAAGAAGGAATCATTAGGAGAGAAAGAAAGAACCTGCTAACATATTACTTGCGGTATCTGCTATCAAACACTTAACTCTAGCACATTCACTAACTAATTTCCTATTCCTGTATACTGGTACCCATATCAACTAGTCATTTATCCACAAGATCCATGAATATATCCATATTGCACACACCTGTCCATCAACACCTAAATCTGATGCCAAGAATCTCTAATATAACTATGATTCAATAATGCATCCAAGTTGATACCTCTATCTCCTTAGTACCATACCCTCTGTCAGTTCCCGTTCCTACTAAAATTGTCCATACTATTTGTTCTCATCACTCCAGTGCACACCAAGTGTAACACCATACTAAGTGCTAAACCCTTCTAATACAAATCTAGATGGACACCCAAGTCAGTCTGCGGTGTCATCTCAATCCTGCTCAAGTTATCAGATCCTTACACATGTATATCATCTAATCATATATTAATATTCATATCTCTCATCTACCATAAAATTAATCCTCAAAATAATCGTCAAGGTTTAACTTCTCGATCAACTTAAAAATAATTGCATATACCTCCTCAAAATCAGATACTCAAATATCGAAAAAATTTAATCACTTTTAAAATCCTTATAGCTTTGTCCATGTTTATTGAATTGAATTCGAATACTCAAAATTTTAATAACATAAAATCTTAACTCCTCTAAATTCTTAAAAATTCATTTCTACTCTTTAATTTATAAATCCACCAATTTACATATGAGTGCTCGTAGTCTCTAATACTCGAGGTCCACACAAATACACCAATTATCTACAACCTCAACTGTGTACTGAAATTTGTACTGCCCGGATTACTTGCAATATCGCTTCCAATAATCCAAGTTATCATCACACATATTTTCTTCAATGATTTCAATTCATGTCAACTGGTATATCATTTAATTATTATCACACAGAGTGCTTACTGTTATTAACGTTATTTTCGACTAATCCTCGACATAGAACCATTAGCACTCTTAGTATTATATCACTAGTTCCATTAATGGATTATCTCATCAAGCTCATTAGAACTCATGATCACCTGAATCCGCTATTACACTCATGTTTCTTTACTCTCATGGGTATGTGTATGGTTCCTCATCTCGATTGTGGTATATGTATTTCCTTTTAACCTTTTTCAACCTGTTAAACTGGTCTTGATACGCTTCACCATCTTCATTACTAATTTCGATATTTCTCTACTCATGACACCTTATTATAACTCCTCATGTATATAAATTTCTTTACCTTTAACAAGCCCGATATCAATCATCAGATTGGACGTTATGCTCCATTAATCCTTAACACAATTCCTTGATACCTAATTGTTTACATAGATCACTCAAGTGCATAATCATGATTATCCAGGGCGGGTATGTTAGCTCTGATACTAACTCTTGAACTATCACTGATACTCTATACTCTCCTTCTACTCTCAGTCTCTAATGACACTTATCCTAGAACCATTTGTACAAGGTATAATGCTAAGGGCTAACTCTAGTTTAAAGCCTACTGCTCACATGTCTAACTAAGAAACACTTACAACTCACAAGTCGCACTCAGTCAACTAATACAAGACACAACCAAAATTGCAAGTCACTAATTATCATACTAACAAGGAATCCTCAAAGAAAATAAGCTCAAAAAGGAACTAGATCAAGGACGGAAGGTATCTTTACTGCTAGTAAAGAAAAGAAGCGATGGAACAAAGTCCTGGAGTAACATAAATAGATAAGTCTTGAGATGATACTTTAAGAACCAATTTAAGATACAACCTGATAATCATACATGTCTGTCTGAAATCATGACACTCAGAATCCTCGCCACGCTAGTAAGCATAGGTGCGATAAACGATAGGTTTCGTAACTAAGGTATGCAACTCTATAATCATGTCGTCTAGAATCTTCGCCACGCCAACCGGTATGGCTGCGAGAGACTCTAAGTTTCATAACTATAGTATGTACATCCAAGTCAAGTTCCTACGTTCTCGTCACCACAGCTAATATGGCTGCGATAAACTCTAAGGTCCATAACCAAAGTAGACGTTTTACCTTTCTCACTGTTCTCATCAAGATATGTCGTCAGATGATACCATAAATTTTAGCCCATAAAATTCATCTCGATAGGAAATTAACTCAACAACGATGCCAAGAATTAAATTTAACAACTGGTCAACAAGAATCAAACTCAACAATGATACCAAGATTTTAATTTAATAACTGATCAATAAGGATCAAGTTCAATAACAACAAGCGAGAGCGGACGAAAACAAGGAAAGATTTAAATTGTAAATTATAATAAGATTCTCAAGGGGTCGTCCCAGGAATCTCTCAAAAATTTGTGATTGAGTATCCTCTCTCATCCTAGTATCCTATGTCCTATATTCTATAGCAGGCATGTAGTAGTACAACTATGACGTCGCACTACTACGATATTGCACCACTAGCGAAGTCTGACCTGCATGGGCCACCACTAAAAATGTGTCATGACCCGCACCCGGTTTAGGGGCACGAGTGCGTGGGTACGTCCAGCCTACGCCGCAGCATCGGCGGTAGAACGCTGTCTAGGTCAAGTACTATCTATAAAATCTTACGCTAGTATCCAACTCCATAAGGAGACTCGAACAACACTATAAAAATATTAACAACATACTCAATCACAACTACAGCACGATAGGAATTTGAAGAAACAAAAGAATACAACACAAGTCAAATGACAAAATAATCATACCTGCAATCATTAACTTCCAATCTCCAAGTGTGTCAGAAACCAGTCTACTAAGGTCACGGTCTGGAAAAATATTTTCCAATCAGGAAGGAGCAAAGTACATCTCTAAATAGCAGTTCTATATAAATGACATAGACTATGTAGCAGTTCTAGATGGAAATATACCAGAAGCATGTATAGGTACGAGAAATGTACAATGAAAGAAATACTGGAAAATACTGTAAGTAACTGCAGGAAAAGAAATAATATGTCCATGAGCAATGTCCATGAGCAAGAAACCTATGACTAAGTGTGTGAGTACTAGCTTTAATATGTGATCGGCTTGGGGAACTTGATCAGGCTGGTTACATGTGATTAGCTATGATTCACGAAGGTCAGGCTAACCGTTGGTTAGCTATGATGCATGTATAGGTCAGGCTAATCACACGTAACAGCTATGAAGCATGGAGAGGGTCAGGCCGCACCCGACGTGAGCTGTGGGGTGAGCTATGATGCATGAAAAGTTGGGTATGATCACATATCTACACTAAAATACTCCCTACCCCCGACTGGTATAGTAGATCCAATCATGGTACGCTATGGCACGAAATTCCCTAGGGAGGTAGCAAATCTCCCCGGGAATCAGTGTATGTACATGCACAAGATAACAAGGAAAACAAGTCTTGTACAAGCTACACCATGAATAAGGAATAACATCTCATGACGAGATCCATGTATACCAATCCGTGTAACCAGCGTGTCAAGAGCATGGATATTTACACTAGATACAGTGAACATAGGAGATATCATAAATTAGAAACTAATCAGAGAATGTACTTGCCTTAGGTCCTTAGCTGGTAAAACCAATGTCCTGTCCCAGAGTACCGTCTGGAGGAACCCACAGTCCTAAAAATATATCAAATACAATATTTGCATCAGGCGCTACACTAACACATCACAAATACATGAACTCAGGGGCTCTGCCAGGTATGGCACTAGTCAACTAGGGTCATCTAGTAGGGATACGTATATAATACACATTTACACTCAAAGTATATACCAATAAAAATGTATATAATATATATAAGTGTCTCTTAGTAATTGTACAAAATACGTATTTGTGTATATACACTAATAGATGTATATATATATATATATTTTTATACCAAAATACATATTTATATATATATATATCAATCAAAATATTTCTATATATATATATTAACAATCAAAGAATGTACATAATGCCACACTTCTCCAGGTGATACTAAATGAATTAGCAGTTAGTTCCAATGGGTCCGGAGCAGTCCAAATAGCTAGAAACTATATAAAGAAGTCCAAGATCGGAGCTCGGCACGAAAATCGAGATAAGGATACCGAGTCCTCAAACATAGAGAAAACATACGGGGTTAACAAGTTTAACTAAAAGAGAAAGGGTCGTTTGTTTTGTTATTAAGGTAACACCTAGTTTATGAAAATCATTTGAATTTATTTTGAACAATAATTACAAGTAAAAGTTTATTTGTAAAAATCTAGAATTTATGTAAAGGCCAATATATTTTTATGTCTATAGTAAATTCAGTTACTAGTCCAAATAACCAATTTTGAACAAAATTTTATTATTGAAACTATATTTTTTTTTTATTATTAATAATATAACCCAAAATTTATTATAGTTGTTCACATAATCAAAATCCTTATATATAATACATAAATAAATTTTACACATAATAATAACTAAATTTATACATTATAAACAATAAACTAATTATATATTAACCAACTAATTACACATTAATTAACTACTTACATATAACTCAACTATTTATTATTAAACTAAACTAATTACATTAAATTACTAATTGATTAATTAACTACTGATTAAGAATAATTAACTGATTATTAATAATTAACTGATTATTAACTTAATTAAATGTTTAAGAAATAATTAACTATTCTAATCAGAGAATTAACTAAACTAATTATCTATTAACTTAACTAATCTAATTATATAATTAACTAATTGAATACTAATCACAGCAGCCTCTGAATCGAGAAAGGGAAGAGGGAAAGAGAGAAGGGGGAAGTCGGAGACTCACGTCGGGGAGGGGCTTCCGGCGTCGACGGAGGAGAAGTCCGCCGGGGTAGGACCGGCAGGGCGTCGGCGGACTGCTCGTTCTGCTGTGGCGGCGGCCGGGTGCTCGACAGATCTGAGGCGGCGGCGGGTCTGAAGCGACGGCGGTGGTCGACGCTGAGGGGGAGGTCCCAGGCGCCATCGGCGGTGGAACGCGAGAGCGGCGGTCGGGTGCTCGTATCGAGGAGGCGGGTGTTCGGCGGTGGATCTGGCTGCGTCCGGTCGAAGATCGGCTCGGGAGGAGGAGATCCGTGGCCACCGGCGGTCGAACTCGGCGAATCTGCTCGTCTCGGGGAGGCCACAGACGCTCGACGCCGAGGAGGAGAGCCACCGCCACCGGAGCTCAACGACGTCAGATCTAGGTTAGGGTTTCTCTGTATGTGTCAGGGTTTTGGTTCGTGTCCAGAGCTGGACACGGGGATTCGACTTTGTGTGGTGTGGGGGTGGACGTGTCCGAGGCTGGACACGGGATGATGTTTGCTGTACTGTAGGGGACGTGTCCGGGTCTCGGACACAGGGTTGGGTGTTGCTGTGGTGGAGGTAGATGTGTCCGGGTGTGTCGGACACGAAAATCTGATTGTAATATTGTAAATCTGGACACAGGAAAGGAATGGATACGGTGGGACACCCGGGGTCGGACCCGAGGCCAATCACGGCTGACACGGTAATGCTGGACACACGGACACGAGCACACAATCAATGGTGATGGCTTGTTGGCTTGTGGGAAATTGTGAGGGCTAGCTAGGGTTTCTAGGGAATGGTGTGAATGAGACTTTAAATAGGCAAAGAGGTGTGGGATGAAGGGTGCGGATTGGCCCAATAATGAATAGCCAGGATTATATAAATGGGTTTTCATGTGGGAAAAAATGAGGGTGTAAATGGGAGACGGTAAACTGGTAAATTAATAAAAAAATATAATTTAAGAAAAAGTTTTAAGAGGCTTCCGATTAGCTACTAATTAAACTCATTTTCAAAACCCTAGAAAATATGTAATTTATTTATTTACTATCCCAAATGGATTTCAAATTTTATAATAAAGAAAATAACTAGTCCTTTAAATAATTTTATCAAATAAATAATTTTATGATTTCAAGCCAATAAATATTTGAAACTAGAGAAATATATATATTATTATTTATTTATTTATTTTATAATACATCGACATTTAGGAAAATGATTTTTATAAAAGATTTTAAATTATCTTCCAAAATCAAACATTGTACAAAATCTAAAACAAAAAATTCAAGGAGAAAAATATTTTATAAACTTGATATTCAAAATAAATAAAAATCTAATTATTTCGGAAATTTGGAAATCGGAGGTTACACTTGGATAGTGACTGCCCCTAAGAATGTGCATTGTGTGTCTAGCTTTGCATCTGACCCTGGAGTCACACGAGACACGCTGCGCACACCCTAAAACATGAACGACTTGCTTGCTTGCATATTCAATATGAAACTCTGTTTCCAAACATATTTCCAAAGCAATGTAATATGACTCTGCTAGAACTGCATGAAACGAACCTAGGTAAAACTAGAAAGATCACTAGTAATGTAATATTTTATAACATGATTACTTAGTGCTTGTTTGAGTGAATGCTTGTTTCTGTTTAGTTGTTTTATCTCACCAGTACTTGTATAAAGTGCTGACCCACCAACAGTTTACTTGCTCGCAGGTACTAGATCGTCCGAGGGAGCGATAGGCGTGCCACGGTCCCGAAGACCCGGAATTCTGGTTTCGATTGTTGCCCCGAGAATGCTATCGTATAAGGGGGCATAATGTATGGAACGAACATGTGCTTTGCTAAAGGAAACCCAAGTTGCCTCGATTGTCCCGAACGCTCAGTTGGCTAAATGCATTGCATTGCAATAAGTCCCTTTCTGCTGCTTACTCGATTGATGAGATGATAGCCAACTATCAACTTAAATGATTGGCCTTGCACGGGCGCAACCCCAGGCCCGTGCGGCATCACGTCCCCCAAAAGCTCGACTCGGGCCATTCGCTTGGCTCCCCTTCCCCCCTCGCACCCGCGGGACGGGCACGGTGATTAGCGTCCGGTGCCCCGAGGCATGGTAATTCATGCCCGGTTCGTTAAATCCCGGCCGTACGGGGCGGGACAGGGCGGAGCGACGGCCCGGGCGGGATCGGGGTGTGACAGAATGGTATCAGAGCGGAATCGATTCTCTAGCCCAAATCGTTGCTATGACTCTGAGTTTATCGATATGGTTTTGCAAAGAGCGTTCCATACAATAAGTCTATAGATATTCTCAAAGTGCAAATGTTTTCTGAACTTGAATTGCTTGACTATTTCGATTGAGTACGGCGAGGGACGGCACTATCGCTACTCGGGATATTGAGAAGTTTATCCTTTAAGTTTTGAGGACAAAACTTTTTGTTGGTTGGTAAGTATGTAACGCCCCACTCCGCGTCGACGTTATATATCAAGGTGAGTGGGCAAAACTTCGTTCTCTGATTCTTGTACGCCTTAATAATAACCTGAGTTTTTGCTTGCGATGTTTTCTTAAGAGAATGATAGAACCTGCCTTGCATGCTAATGAACGAACTCACCTAGCTTATCTTTGAATCAATGTCTGCTAAACGAGAATCCTGAATCGCTTGCTTAGAATGCATGAACATGTTCACTATCGTCTATGCTTCGAGAGAACCATACTGTGCCTGAACGTGTTCAAGTGATAAGTCGGATTGCCCCACAACAAGATTGTATTCTGATGGTTCGTCTCGTCTGCATACTAGAGTTTATTTGATAGTGTTTCATGCATTCGCACGCGGTCGGACAATGGCTTTTGGTGGAGAGCTGAACTACATGCGTCATAGCCACCATGGATCACAGCTGCCATTAGCATCAGAGAAATGAGTCATTGGTATGCTGTTCCACCAGCTGCCGATCCTGAGATACTCGGGGACCGCCCTGCATATAGCTAAGTCATTGTGTTGGCTTGGATAGTGACTGTCCCTAAGAATGTGCATTGTGTGTTTAGCTTTGCATCTGACCCTGGAGTCGCACGAGACACGCTGCGCACACCCTGAAACATGAACGACTTGCTTGCTTGCATATTCAATATGAAACTCTGTTTCCAAACATGTTTCCAAAGCAATATAATATGACTCTGCTAGAACTGCATGAAACGAACCTAGGTAAAACTAGAAAGATCACTAGTAATATAATATTTTATAACATGATTACTTAGTCTTGTTTGAGTAAATGCTTGTTTCTGTTTAGTTGTTTTATCTCACCAGTACTTGTATAAAGTGCTGACCCGCCAACAGTTTACTTGCTCGCAGATACTGGATCGTCCGAGGGAGCGATAGGCGTGCCACAGTCCCGAAGACCCGAAATCCTGGTTTCGATTATTGTCCCGAGAATGCTATCGTATAAGGGGGCATAATGTATGGAACGAACGTGTGCCTTTGCTAAAGGAAACCCAAGTTGCCTCGATTGTCCCGAACGCTCAGTTGGCTAAATGCATTGCATTGCAACAAGTCCCTTTCCGCTGCTTACTTGATTGATGCGGTGATAGCCAACTATCAACTTAAACGATTGGCCTTGCACGGGCGCAACCCCAGGCCCGTGCGGCATCACGTCCCCCGAAAGCTCGACTCGGGCCATTCGCTTGGCTCCCCTTCCTCCCTTGCACCCGCGGGACGGGCACGGTGATTAGTGTCTGGCGCCCCGAGGCACGATAATTCGTGCTCGGTTCGTTAAATCCCGGCCGTACGGGGCGGGGCAGGGCGGGGCAGGGCGGAGTGACGGCCCGGGCGGGACCGGGGCGTGACATCCTCGACTTTACGCCAACCTGAGCAAAACTCCAAATTACGCCAGGCGAAGCCCCTCAGCGTAAAGAAGGCTCAGTTTGTGGAAAGACACCCTCCTCGGGGATTATTCGCTACCCAGATGGCCAACCTGTTGTATACGGGTGGCACGGGAAAAACTATGGTTCCCAACATCCGCATGTCCACTGATGTGAACAGAAGGAACAAGCCATCTTCTTCTTCTGTAAATCCTCCTGACCTGCATGAGTATCTGATCCAGAAACGCAAAAACAAGAGTCATAAACAGGCGTCAATTCCCCTAACGGTCAAACGCGGGGAGATCTTGTGGGAAGATGCATCAACATCTAATATTGTCATGACAGGTGGTCCACATGAAGATTCTATCTTTATTATTCCTCCAACTCACGACGACCAGCATCTAATAGTCTTCGGTCGCATGCGGACCAGCCCGGTTGTACAGGAAGAATTCCGCGAGCCTGAGGGTGGCAAAATACAAATCCACAGGTATAGCCCACAGGCTTTAAAAATTATACAAAGCATGGGTTATGATTTGAGGTTGAAACAAGGCCTCAACTATAGAAAAGGCAGACGAATACCGTTGCAGGGTAATTCCTACTGTCAACGAGCTTGTTTTGGGTTGGGGTATACTGCATCTCTTGCAAACTCATAACCTCGAGAGTCTGATCCTGCACAACCAGAGGCAGGACCTTCTAAATCAGCTCATGTGGACAAATGCCGCGACATAGCTGGGGGTAGAATTCCTTCGAAATCCAAAAATGATGCGACGATGACAATCTTCCCAGAAGGATATAAAACTCAGGCATCGGGAGCCCGAAGACCAAAAAGGACTTTCTCCTTCAATGAAGATGACATCATTGAAATCTTCAATATGTTAATGGAGGAACACAAACTTTAGCTTCCCAACATCATGTATCCTGAGAGAGCTGGCAAAGTTGATGACCCAGATTATTGTCTCTTTCATCAGTACATTCATCATCCTACAAAGATGTGCTATGTACTGAGAAGGAGAATCCAGGAGTTGATCGACGCCAAAGTTATCACTTTGCATCTGTAAACAAAGGGATAATCATCGCAAATCAGTTTTTCTAAACACGACAAATTTGCTTCCTTCAGGAATATACCTGATGAAGAGTCCCTAAAAATTTCCCCAGTGGATTCTTCAGGACTATCCTTACTCAGGAAAATCACTCCATAGTGAATTGTTAAAAACTGCCATATCCATATTACCTCTGAGCAGATATGTACCTCCATCCCTAATGGAGTATCACCACATGAGTTTGTCATTTTCATATTACCTCTGAACAAAATTTTCGAGTTTCTGGCTATCGATTATCATGTTTATATTACCTCTGATATCGGTGGTCATCTCAACTTAGCACCCGTACTTAACTCTAAGTACGCCAGTGGTGTTGAGTCCACAAAAACTGCCATGTCCATATTACCTCTGAGCAGATGTATACCTCCATCCCCGATGGAGTCATAAACTCAAAAGTTTGTCATGTTCATATTACCTCTGAACAAACTTTTCGAGTTTTTGGCCATCGATTATCATGTCCATATTATCTGACATGGAAAAAGAGCAAGCCAAGACATTCACAAGAAATCGGTTATCATCTCAACTTAGCGCCCGTACTTAACTCTAAGTACGCCAGTGGTGTTGAGTCCACAAAAACTGCCATGTCCATATTACCTCTGAGCAGATATGTATCTCCATCCCCGATGGAGTCACAAACTCAAAAGTTTGTCATGTTCATATTACCTCTGAACAAACTTTCTAAGTTTTTGGCCATCGATTATCATGTTCATATTACCTCTGATATCGGTTGTCATCTCAACTTAGCGCCTGTACTTAACTCTAAGTACGCCAGTAGTGTTGAGTCCACAAAAACTGTCATGTCCATATTACCTCTGAGCAGATATGTATCTCCATCCCCAATGGAGTCACAATCAAAAAGTTTGTCATGTTCATATTACCTCTGAACAAACTTTTCGAGTTTTGGGCCATCGATTATCATGTTCATATTACCTCTGATATCGGTTGTCTTATCAACTTAGCGCCCGTACTTGACTCTAAGTACGCCAGTGGTGTTAAGTCCACAATACCTATCACGTCCATGCTACCTCTGATAGGATTTATTTTGAACTTATTATTTGCACTTAATGTGCGCAACAAATAATAGGTCAATTAAAAATCCTCCAGTGGGATGTCCTCAACAAATACGGTATCGTACTACGTCAATATTACCTCTAGTACAATATCTGAAATTTGTGCAAACAATCATAAAAGAAATGGGAGGATCCTTATATGATTGCAAACGGCGCTTATAGGTTAGCCAAAACTAATAGAGACTTGTTCATCGCTCCTATCAATGGCAAATTCCTGAAAAGGTACTACGCTTAACCTCCTTTGCTCAAGTAGAATATGGCAAAAATCTTATTCTGACAAAACTACTTCCAAAACGAAACTAGTTGGATCGTATTCTATCATGTCCATATAACCTCTGAATAGATATGTTTAACTAATTTGGAACTTCAAGACCTATCACATCCATATTACCTCTGATAGTATTTTGTGTACAAATTTTAGCTGAAGCATATTCTATCATGTCTATATAACCTCTGGATAGATATGTCCTACTAAAACTTACCGAGAGTATATCACGTCCATATTACCTCTGATATCACTTTCACCCAAACCTGTCATTTATATTCCAAAATGATGGGTCCATAAAGTCAGATAAAAACCTCTTTATTATTCCCAAAAAAGAGCAAAATTACATTGGAAAGCAAAAAAGTACATCATTTGGGAGGAGCAGTTAGGTCGCGAATCGGTCGTGCTAGAGCAGCCATTCTCTCATCCCTGGAGTTCAGGACGTCGGCGCGAGCCCGTTCCAACCTTGCTGCATCATTGTTCAAAGCAGCCAGCTCGGACCGAGTGTAATACCCCGTTCCGCTTAAGCGGACTGCCGATTCAAACGGCAAAGTGCAAACGTCCCGACCTGCCTCCCTCAGCGAGGCAACTCGTTTGAGGCAAGGATATCCAGACTTGGTCCCTACAGGAGTTCGACTTAGGCTTTCAGAGGCTCGCTCGCAGTATCATTCGACCGAGGCGGATCATCGCTAAGGTGGGTGGCTACGATGAACTTGTCTTTGCTTAGCCAGCATACATAAAATACAGAATGATACATGCTAGTCGCTAGGTGAATCATCCCCTGCATGCTAATAAATCCAACGCACCTAGCTAAGGGAATAATCCCAACTTGTACTGCTTGTCGCTAGAACATGGAAATGAAATATTGCTTATATGTTCAGACCCTCGCATGTTACCTTTGCCTCATGCAACAGGACCCGCTATGCCTCGAGTCGAATGACACAACGTATATTCAGAAGTGCACTGTTCACTCCCTAACACTGCACAACCCTAGATAACTTCGCTCGGAAAGGCCCCGTACGGTTTCGCTCGGCTTACCTTCGGGCCCGAGCGAACTTGAATGCTTAAGTTATACAAGTGCATGCTTGCCTGCTTTTATGTATTGCCTAGTTTCAATGCTTGCTGCATAACTATGCCCCGACCGTAAAATACTCTGCTTGTCATGCATTCATTTAGGTTCTCCTCGGAAGACTACCTGATAGTCGTTCCGTGCATGAATAAACCTGAATGTACCTGGGACCGTTAGGTTGCTAAGGCAATTCCCGAACCAGGGAACTTGCACCAATCCTGTGATCCAAGAATCCCTGCTCTTTGAGCAATACTGTCCTGTACTGAATCAAATGGCTCGTGGAGCCGATACTCTACATTTAAGAGTAATCCTGACCCTGCCTCAACAAGTTACAAATATATATATATCCTGACTTGAACTTGTTCCATGAAGCTTGTTCTATATATATATATATCCTGCCCTGAACTTGTTCCTGTACCTGACCTGACCCTGAAGATTAGAGACTTTCATGGTCACAGGACAACTTGGAAACAAGGTTTTAGTTCCGCAGACGGTCGCTGGGGCACTGGCACCGATCTGATCCGGACGGAACTCCTGATAGTCGCCTGCTATAGGACGGAATGCCATGGGATGTCCTGCTTTATGCGTCTCACGACATTCCGTACTGAGACTAGACCGTCTATTATGGCGTCGTGCCAGTGACCTCCTGTTCATATAGATAAGTCATCCTCGCTTAGCGGCTACCCGCATGCGAGTTACTGCATCGAATCGAGAATAACTGAACACCTGAACGATCATGATATAACAACACTTGTGCATAAAGAGCACTTGATCATCGTATGCAACACACCTGATATTTCCTAAAAACCGTGCACCTAGTACGGGATCTCGCACTAAAACGCTTGTATTTGCATACGATGATCAAGTGGTAATAAGAGTAGGTAAATCTGTGCTCGATGTTTAGAAATCTGAGTGAAACGAGCTTGGGTAGAATACCCCCTGTGAATGAACAATGGTTTGACCCTAGGAATTGGGGCGAGCATCGTGCGACAAATTGTACGATGAATCGCGATATGCTTGAACCTGTACCTATGACCTTGTGAGCTGACCTAGTGAATAGGCAGATGACCCTGTGCCGAGTGAATGAGCCTGTGCTACCGACCTTACTATATTGCTGGTATAAAGCATCATAACTGGGGCAGCAAGACTTAGGGTTAGACTTGGGCACGATAACGTATGCTAAGTTGACCCGAATGGATGGACGCTAGTCGGTATCAGATTGATAGTGTTTAACGATAGTCTAAATACTTGGTTGATATGGAAACCAGATTTGATTGACTCTGTTGGAAGCATCTTGGTGATTTATATGGATTGGATTGAACCCCTGAAATTTTCGCAAGTAGCTTGTCCGATTTCACTATCCCTAAGTTTGGATGACTGCATGTGTTTGAGGGACGCTTCGAATATGTGCACGATCCAAGACTTAAGAAATGTGAAACTCGAGTGCTAAGACTTCGCTATCGCTAAGTTGGTTGACATGCATGTGTTTGAGGGATGCTTCGAATATGTGCACGATCCAGACATGTGATATGCTGATCTCAAAAGCTAGTGCAAGTGAAAATCCTCCAGAACAAGCATAATGACTTGTATAAATTTGCCTCAGCCTTAGATCGCTATCCAAGATCGATTGAAACGTGCCTCGTGTTAAGAAACTTGTCCCGTGCCAAGGCGCAAATTATACTGACACAGTATACCCGCGACACGACGTAAGCATCGAGTAGGGGATTTTGTGTTCCAATGGATCTAGTGGTATCAATAGCTACGCTTGGGCTAGATTCAAAATTCGATAGTATGTCTTGCCCTCAGGAAGTCTCGAGGACGAGACTTTTTCTGAGTGGTGGATGATGTAATACCCCGTTCTGCTTAAGCGGACTGCCGATTCAAATGGCAAAGTAAAAATGTCCCGACCTGCCTCCCTCAGCGAGGCAACTCGTTTGAGGCAAGGATATCCAGACTTGGTCCCTACAGGAGTTCGGCTTAGGCTTTCAGAGGCTCGCTCGCAGTATCATTCGACCGAGGCGGATAATCGCTAAGGTGGGTGGCTACGATGAACTTGTCTTTGCTTAGCCAGCATACATAAAATACGGAATGATACATGCTAGTCGCTAGGTGAATCACCCCCTGCATGCTAATAAATCCAACGCACCTAGCTAAGGGAATAATCCCAACTTGTACTGCTTGTCGCTAGAACATGGAAATAAAATATTGCTTATATGTTCAGACCCTCGCATGTTACCTTTGCCTCATGCAACAGGACCCGCTATGCCTCGAGTCGAATGACACAACGTATATTCAGAAGTGCACTGTTCACTCCCTAACACTGCACAACCCTAGATAACTTCGCTCGGAAAGGCCCCGTACGGTTTCGCTCGGCTTACCTTCGGGCCCGAGCGAACTTGAATGCTTAAGTTATACAAGTGCATGCTTGCCTGCTTTTATGTATTGCCTAGTTTTAATGCTTGCTGCATAACTATGCCCCGACCGTGAAATACTCTGCTTGTCATGCATTCATTTAGGTTCTCCTCGGAAGACTACCTGATAGTCGTTCCGTGCATGAATAAACCTGAATGTACCTGGGACCGTTAGGTCGCTAAGGCAATTCCCAAACCAGGGAACTTGCACCAATCATGTGATCCAAGAATCCCTGCTCTTTGAGCAATACTGTCCTGTACTGAATCAAATGGCTCGTGGAGCCGATACTCTACATTTAAGAGTAATCCTGACCCTGCCTCAACAATTTACAAATATATATATATCCTGAGTTGAACTTGTTCCATGAAGCTTGTTCTATATATATATATCCTGCCCTGAACTTGTTCCTGTACCTGACCTGACCCTGAAGATTAGAGACTTGCATGGTCACAGGACAACTTGGAAACAAGGTTTTAGTTCCGCAGACGGTCGCTGGGGCACTGGCACCGATCTGATCCGGACGAAACTCCTGATAGTCGCCTGCTATAGGACGGAATGCCATGGGACGTCCTGCTTTATGCGTCTCACGACATTCCGTACTGAGACTAGACCGTCCATTATGGCATCGTGCCAGTGACCTCCTGTTTATATAGATAAGTCATCCTCGCTTAGCGGCTACCCACATGCGAGTTACTGCATCAAATCGAGAATAACTGAACACCTGAACGATCATGATATAACAACACTTGTGCATAAAGAGCACTTGATCATCGTATGCAACACACCTGATATTTCCCGAAAACCGTGCACCTAGTACGGGATCTCGCACTAAAACGCTTGTGTTTGCATATGCTTGCCCTGAATGCTTATACATGATTCTGCTTGAATTAACTTGGTTTGCCTTGGACAGGGAAGGACAAATGGTAAGTTGGTAAGTCTCGCCGTGTTTCCTCTCATGTCGCACGGTGCACTGCCACACGGATTAGGCTATTCAAATCTTGCATGAAACTGATCCTAGGCTCAACTAGAAAGACAACTTAATAGTTGGTGCACGAAACCTGTACTACGTGTTTGGATTTATCGAGCGGGCGAGTAGCCTCCCCACCAGTGCATTCATGTACTGATAACCCACCAGATTGCTTGCAGGGTGCGGAAGAACCTCGTTCGGTGTGGATGCCTCCCTCGTGCGTGCCAAGGCGTGGAGTTCAACTCAGAAGCCTCGGAACGCTACGTCCGGAACTGAAGCACATATACAAGACATAATGTTGGAACATCGCCTCGCCCGAACATCGCCTGAATATTCCTGTATATCATCCATATATGTAGCCACTTGGCAAGCTTTTATGTTTCAGAGAGAGTGCTCGAGCGACTTGTAATCTCGGCTATACGCCGCCTGTAACACTTGTTTCAATATGAATAAAAGAGCTTGCTTTACTCCAACTTGTGTTTCCGTGCTTCCGCTATATTGTCGACTCAGTGAACCTGTTACCGATCGCCTATGCGTTCATAATTCCATTGCACTCGAACAATCTGTGCGACTCTGTGGCTTAGAACTCTTACCGCCAGCCAACGAACTACGGCCTTGCACGGGCGTAGCTAACGCTCGTGCGGCATCACGTCCCCCGAAAGCTCGACTCGGGCCATTCGATTAGCTCCCCTTCCTCCCTCGCGCCCGCGGGACGGACGCGGTAATTCGCGTCCGGCGCGCCGAGGCACGGTGATTCGTGCCCGGAAAGTTGAATCCCGGCCGCACAGGACAGGGCAGGGCGGAGCGGCGGCCCTGGCGGGACCAGGGCGTGACACCGAGCATGCACAAAATCGGCGTGGATGACACCCACATGTGTCAGGTTCCGCTGAGTAGTCTTCCGTCGACCATTCACCACATCTAGATCTTTCGATGACTGAGAAGCCCACTCCTTTGCCTGAGCAAGTTTTGCTTCCAGTTTGTGGACCCTCGCTATATTTCCCTCATGCTCGCCCTGGCACTTCGCTTGAAGAGGAATGATCTCCTCCAGGACAGCTTTTTCTTCGTCCATCTCCTGCTGATTGCCCGGATGGATTTATTTAGGGCTTCCATCTGTTCAGCAAGCTGCGCAGTCAGGGAGTCGAACCTAGCCTGGGCCAGGTCGTCAATACTGCCTCGGGATAGCTGCTGATATTTGTTAATGGGTTCCTCCAAACCATTAACTATCTGCTCCAATGTGTCAGCTACCCCAGTGTCATTAAAGTCCCTGATCGGCACTATCACAAACTGGGAGGACCTCCTTAGAGACTTAAAGCTCAGATTCTTCTCCAACACCATTGATATCAATGTTTTTATAGTGGTGTAGAAGATACCAATATACTGCTCAGTCAGCATAGCCAGGTCCGAATGAACGCTGGGAGTGGCTGCGATATTGGTGTACCTCTCTCCAGGAACGACCGCGGATGATGTTGCTATAGCCGTCGCCTCAACAGGCGGTGCGACAAAAGAAGATGCGCCAATACCGGACGAAGTGACCGGCGTACTGAAAGGAGGCATTGTCGCAATGACAGGCTCATCCTCCTCTTGAGATATCGGAACCGTCTCGGGCGAGCCGGCACCCGAAAGTGTCTCCTCTTCAAAGGCGGGTACCTCCATGTCATCGCCAGGAGCCGACACAGAGCCAAAAGGCGCGTCAACACTGCCCTCCCCGAAGATGTCTTCCCCTGAAAAGAAGACAAAAGAAAGTTAATATCAAAATGATATTAATTTTTTTAAAGAGAGGCGTAAAGACAATATTTACCCATGGTCGATGGCATATATGTCGTGTCTGCGGCCAGTACAGCTAAATCATGTCTTAATGATGCTAGGCAAGTTGTCATACCTGGGGAAGGGGGTGTGCTAACTAACATCGGCAGGTACTCTTCCAAATCTTCGCCGAGATCCACTCGAGGTTCACCAGGTGGAATCTCGCTGGGTACACCTACAGAAACGGCAGGAGTTTCTCCCGATGCTGACCTGGATAAAGATATCCTTGTTCGGCTCGGCCCCGAAGGCGATCTCGTTCCACTACCTGAAGTGGTAGCAGCGACAGCAGCCTCCAGCAGAGATTCTCTGGCACCACCAGCCGGAATATTAGAGGGTCCCTCTCTAAAAGGCGAGGAACCTCCAATCAAAGAATCATCCCCAATAGGGGAAAACGCAGGCTCAGGAGCCTCATTGCCGGGAATCCAGAGAGGACGAGTAACCGTCTTCTTCTTCCTCTTGCGAGGGGAAGTCTTCTTCGGAACAGGAGCCCTTCGCTTACCAGAGATGACCAAAGCCCCTGCAGGCGGAGGTATTTTACCCCTCGGAACCGACAACAGAGCCTCATCTGGATTAACGGACTCTTCACCCTCGTCAGAAGAAACTGAGGGGATTTTGACTCTTCCCCCAGGCTTGGAGGAGGGCACCCTAAAACTTCCATGCATATCAAAATCGTGATAGAAGGTGTTGGTTGCCACATAGAACTGGGCATACGAGTGAAGAATGTGCAGCTCCGTGGAGAGTGAAATCACGGGCATGGTAAAAGTTGCTTCAGTGCAACCCATGATGAAGTATCACCATCCTCTCGCTCCATCAATGAGTCCACCCCTGGACCTGAAGCTGGTGACGGTATTGCCCACGTGCAACTGGTCATACCCGAACTGTCTGGCAAATCGACTAGGCAGGTTGGGCTCCAAGAAGCAATGGTCTTCGCTTCTGTACAGTAAATGGGAAGGTCTAATGCAGACCAACCAATTGAAAGCCTCAGGAGAAAGAATGGTCTGCCCATCGCCTACATCCTAAAGTCTGATCCCCTGTTGATTAAGATGTATAGAGGGGACAGTACAGAAAAGCTTCCAGCTGTGACTGAAGTTCAGCACCCGCCGACAGTCTAAAACTGTGGTCACGTTCCAGGAAGAATTCTTGTAGTTCAACAAGAAACTACCCCCCGAACTACTGCCAGAGCCGGGAGACATAACCCTGGGGTTATGGAGAATTAACCATCCCATCAAATACAGGTATGGTAATTCTACCCTGGGAAAGCTATCATGTCGAGTTTCATCGGCGAGCAGCCCATCAGTCATGGCCCTCAGGCCAGCTTGTATACGGCACACCATGGCAGGGAGCAAGCCCAGTCTTGCCCCGAACACCAGACGCACTGCATGCCATAGCGTGTTGTGGTAAATACGGTCCGCAGAGGCGATGCCGGTACCACCAGTCGGCGCAGCCATATGTAGAGGAAGCCAGCCAGTTGAGCTTCCTTGGACAGAGGCCTGCGATAATGCCTCAAATAGCTGTAGGCCTTAGTGCCTGCGGGATATTTCCCTATCCCTTCGTCCAGAATCTGGTCCGGAGCCCCAACATCCTCCATAAGATCGTCGACTACCTGAGCAGTAAGCACATTCAGAAGATTCAAAGGCTGATCCTTGCTATCCAAGACCTTCTCCGGCTTAGCATTTCTGGCCCGGTGAAAGAAAAGGTAGGATGCCCATTTATTGATGTGAGCCAAATCTGAAGGCTCACCATAAAAAGCGGTGCAAGCGAGGTAGTGGCACATCAGCTCCTGGTACACAGCCACTACCCGAGGGTCTGAATCCCCCAACTCCCGATTCGTGGGAATATACTATTCATATAGAGTATCCCCCATCGGCAGTCTCGAGATCTCTGCTATCTCGTGGAGGGCTAATCCCAACTCCTCCAGTGGAGTGGCAAAAGTCCCGGTGAGCGAGATATATCGCTCCATCAGAGCCAGAAACAGATTAGGGTTGGGAGGTAACCCAACACTGGTAGCGCTCACAGCTGCAAACAGACCGATGCTCTCTAGCTCAGTCTAAAAATGCTTCAGGGCCCAGTCAGCTAAGCGAGCCCATCGAAGATTTTTCGGGGTGATCCACCCATTGCACCGAGGATTCACCTTGGGGTATACTCCCCCGTGCCCCATAAAATCATTACAGAAAGTCGATAATTGCACCGGCTGGAGCACCAAGCTGTCTTCACTCAGGACACTGCCCGGGTACAGTCCCCTGAACGGCATCACAGAGCCAGAAGGGCGGCTGACAAACGACCCCTGGTAAGATCCTTTCTAATAAAAGATCTTCCCCGGCCTGCCGTGAAGATCGGGAGTCAGCGTCCACGACATCCTCCTGGGATGTGTAGCATGGAAGAATGCCGAGATGGGATAGTCTCTCAGCATCTTAGGCAGATACAAAACCAAGCCCCCGGCAGGGAAAACCCAGAGTTCCTTCTTGGGCTTCGTCTGGGACTGCATGTCAATCATGTCCCCGAAGAGAAAAGCCGACTTTATGTATCGGTCCCCGTCTATGTACGTCAGGGGCTCTCCATTAATCATATTCAGCAGCATTCGCTCGCCCTAAGCTGATATCAAAATTTCCTTTCCTTCAGGGTACTGGGGCCCGGAGATAGGAAATGTCACGTGCGACAGATCCTCCAGATAGTTGGAGTACAGCATCCCGACGGCAGAACCCATCACATCGGCTAGCGGAGACGCATGCAAGTTAACTACAAGAGTGCAAGAAAAACACATCACTTCCTAACTAGACATTACAGATCTTGCAGCATACGCCAAAAATCAACAGTATGTGCTTTACGCTAAGACTGTAAAAACTTGATCATTACGCTGGAATCCATTTCCTAAGACATAAAATTCAAGACTGGCAGTATACGCAAAGTTTCGACAGTCTGTGTTTTATGCCAGACTGCCAAAGTTTGAGTTATTACGCCGGAAGCGTAATACTCAAATTTATAGTATACGCCAAGTTTCGACAGTCTGTGTTTTTACGCCCGACTGCAAAAATATGGAGTTTTTACGCTGACACATTAGAAATGTGGGCGTAAAAGATAAAACGACTTTGTGCATCATCTTCCTCAAAGAGGCTATCAGCACAGAAGACGACCTAGCGCGTTCACGTACAACGTGTGCGAAGGATTTTCAGTCGTTCTTTTTCATCCCAAAAGCTCTACCTCTAACGCCGGGTGCACTGCTCGTCGGCAGGATACTTCGCTCAGAATAAAGTTTGCCTTGCCCGACCGAAGACGCTCTCGCTTGAGCAGAAGAATGAGAAGAAGAATCAACATTCTTTCCCTCAGAGGGGATTTATTTTGGGGCCATTACTGAAAACTTTGAAGCCTCGGAGAAGAAACGAACAAGAACTCGAAAAGTCAAAGGCTTTCTTTCGCAGAAGACGGATGAAAAGTTTTTCTCTCAAAAGCTTGGGATATATATAGAGTTCGGATGGACTCCTCGAATCCCGAACCAAATCTCATAATTAATATTCGGTTATGATTGGGTACTACGTCAGCCTATTACTCAGAGAAGGCAGACAGTCAATTCGAAAAGTTTTCGTGCAAAGCAGATTCGTAGTTTTTACGCTAGGGAGCTTTCTACGCTCGACAGCTACAGATCTACGGTTTTACGCTCACAGGCTATAAGTCTATGGTTTTACGCCCGGATGCTTTTATGCTCGGTAGCTTTTACGCTCGAGAGGCTACAAACCTAAGACTTTATGCTCAGCAGCTACAAATCTATTATTTCACGCTCGATGGTTTTACGCTCAGAAGCAACAGATCCACAACTTTACGCTCGGAATATTCTCTTTTCAGAAGCTACAAATCTACAGTTTCTACGTCCGGATGCTCTCATGCTCAGTAGCTTTTACGCTCGAGAGGCTACGAACTTATGATTTTATGCTATGACTTTTCGTACATCTGAAAAATACGCAGGCCAGAGTACGCGTACATCTGAACGATTCTCAAGGCGGTCAATTGCAAGAGTTCACACAGAAGATACTCCTTCTTGACCTCAAAATATCCCAAGTACCCGAAGCATACAGAGTTCAACATTGAAAATTACTCTTCTCCATGGGTCAATTGGAAGTTCATCCAGACTCCAGTCTGAATATTTCATCTACAATTCAAGATGGCAACTCAGCTTTTGACAGCCATTTCTTACCCTGTTCCAAAGGATTTTTGACAAATTATTCTTGAAGATGATGTCTGAACAAAAATTTTGTTTATCAGAAGTGACAGTTCAGAATTCTACGCGGTTCCTCATTCCTAACAGCAGGACAGTTCGAATACTCGAATGCTAAGCGGCTTTCTACGCATCCCTAATTATGCGTAAAAGACAGGATGGGACCTAGCACTCTTTCTATCAGAGTCGGTGTAAAGTTACCAGACGTGTCGAAGCTACACATATTCAGACTTCACAGGAAAGTATATGGCAAATAATCATATGCACAGAAGAAGACAATTTTATTCATTTTCATGATTACATATGAGGGAAATCCAGTCTACAAAGGGTTTTTTCTTCATTTTCATGATTACATATGAGGGAAATTCCGTCTACAAAGGATTTCCTTGTCGTCGTCGGAAGGCCACCCCCAGAGTCTGTTATGCCAAGTTCTCGCATTGGTGGGCTTCTTCATCCATCTTTTCCAGCAGTTAGTCGGTTTTTGCAACCGACTAACAAGAAAATGATACATGGCGGGAGGATACAGAACTAGGCATGCATAAATGATGCAGATCCCATGCTACGTACGCCATGACAGATTGAGTTGAGGTATTTCACCCAACTCAATACTCGAGGACAGAGCTAGTTTCTGCTCTGGTCCATGAAAGTATCAGGAGAAGATACAGCTTGCAAGCTGTATGGTCAAATACGACCCTTCCTCTCTCCGGAAGAACCGCCATACAAAGTTGTTGATTATTCCGAGCAAAGGAGGCTATGATATCCTTCCATGATCCATCGTTGCAGAGGATATTTGCTCGAAGATGCCGTCTTTTCGGCTTCTTACATGCTGGAAGAACATGATCTTCTTCTTCCTCAAGTTGACCTGACGAACTCCGGCGATCATCTCTGTGTGGTGAAGGAAATATGGGAATAAAAGGTTAACTCCTCAGCCTTTTATAGGCAAGAGAGAGCCCTCCGAATCCCAACGGATTACCAATAACTCCGCCATAAAGTCAGCCTTGAAGGACGTGTCAGACTTGAACGTTTCATGCTTCATTCAAAGCGTTTCAAATTACGAAGAATTTAAAAGCTTTGAAGGGGGTCTTGTAGAAGCATGAAAAATACGCTGGATAGCTATATACAGCATATTAATGCGGGGCAGTATAAAAAGATGACTCGAGCCACTACGTACAACAGAACTTTTTCCGCTGAGCACAGCATAAAATATAAGCTCAAGGACCATCCGCGTAACGCAGTATGTCCAGGCTGCTTCAGCGTAAAAATGGTACTACATCGCCTTTGTGGCATAAAACTCATCCGCTTTCAATGCAGCATTGAAGCGTACGAGGAACGCTTCGTATTCTTTGAAATAAACCTGTCAGATCATGCAATGAACCTGACGTCTGGACTCCTGACAAAGAGTACTGCACGACTACCCTGGCGACGGCTATAATGATGGCGCAGCACAGCAACCCAGGATGTCATTTACTGCCATTTCCTTGGCGTAAACCGCTTTTACGCATAGAAAGGAATACGCTGCCTAGTTTTACACAGGCAGATATGAGCTGTTTACGCCCCACAAAAGACAAACAGCCTGCCACGTCAAAAGCTTCTCTTTGTACAGAGCTCGAGGCACGTCTCTGCATTTAATGCGCAGAGCGATGGCAGGGCTCGAGGTACGTCTCTGCATTTAATATGCAGAGTGATGACAGAACTCGAGGCACGTCTCTGTATTTAATATACAGAAGGGTGGCAGACCTTCAAAATATGCCTCTATATTTAATGCATAGGATAATGGCAGATCTCTGCATTTAATGCAGGAGATTTGATTAAATGTCACCGAACCGTCGTTTAGTGACATCCTCTTTGCGTAAACTGCTTTTACGCATACAAAGGGATACGCTGCCTAGTTTTACACAGGCAGACGTGAGCTTCTTAAGCTCCGTAAAAGACAAACAGACTGCCACGTCAGCAGTTGCTCTTTGTACAGGATTCGAGGCGCGTATCTACATTTAATGCGCAGAATGATGGCAAATCTTCAAGACACGCCTCTGCATTTAATGCACAAGATGGGGGCAGATTTCTGCATTTAATGCAAGAGATTTGATTATATCTCCAAGAGCCATAATTTTGGCTAAGACGTCCACATCATCACTTTGGCATATTTCGCCAATTCAGGCCTCAGTCAGGAGAAGAGGATCAGCTATCTTCTGCGCCCACTCAGCTTCTACGCCCACTCGGCTTCTACGCCCACTCGGCTTCTATGCCTACTTGGCTTCTACGCCTACTCGGCTTCTATGCCTACTTGGCTTCTACGCCATGGTGATAGTTATTGGCTTCTACGCTAACCTCTTCTACGCGAAGGATAACTACCTACGTGGCTTTTATGCCGTGATCTTCGCAACAGTTATACGCGTTGTCTCTTAATTGGACACGCGTCACACGCTCTTTCAAAAGGTTATTTATACGCGGGCAACGGTTATTTTAACCATCGTGTAAAAGAATGATGTACTTTCCATTACTCAGTTTCTACACTGACTGAGTGGTCACTGTCACTAAATCTCTATAAATAGAGACCTCTATTAACAGAGGTCGGGGGGGAAATTGGTCGAGAAACGGAAGATTGAAAGGTCTAGAGTTGGTCGCAGATTTCAAGAGAGAAGAATCCAGAGCTCAGGCAAAGAGTAGTGATCGACGACTTTGGCATCGAGCATCCACTCTCTTTAGCAATCTTCGAAGCTGCTTTCTGTCTTCTATGGCACTTCTTCATCATCGTGTGGTCCAAGGGACAAAGTGATCGACTGCAGATCAGACTCCTATAGCAATATTTACCCAGATTAAAAAATTATACTCGACATCCTCGTATAGGATTAATTGTACTGCTTGTTTGTAAACATAAAGAGCGGGTTTTTGTATAAAGTCTCATTTCCATATCTTTCATTTATTTTATCAGACAACAATGATAGGCTAAGATGAAAGTGAAATCAGAGGTATCATTAACATGACATACTTTCGTTAAAGTTTTGCTGAATGTAAATCTATTCAGAGTTATCATGAACCTGAAAGAATATAATCCAACTAAATTTGTATACTAAACACTATCAAAGGTATTATGAACATGATAGGCTTACAAATTAGTTAAGGATATCTATTCGAAGGTCACATGAACCTGATAGAATATGATCCAGCTAACCTTTGTGCATGGTATCGTCAGAATAAGATCTTCGTCATATTCTATTAAACGAAGGAGATCAAGTATAGTACTTCTTCGGGATTTTGCAGTTGATAGTAGCCATTGCCAAATTTTCATTAGGCTTGGCTAATCTGTAAGCGTCGTTTGCAATCATATAAGGACCCTCCCATTTCTTTTATGATTGTTTGCGCAAATTTCGGATATTGTACTAGAGGTAATATGGACGTAGTACGATATCATATTTGTTGAGGACATCCCACTGGAGGATTTTTAGTGGACCGATTACTTTTTGCACACATTAGTGCAAGTAATAGGTTTGAGACAAATCCTGACAGAGGTAATATGGACGCAATAAAATATGACTCTGTAGGGATGAATGAGGATAGTTCAGAGGTGATATGGACATGAATATTTTATTTTTCTATTGCGGGCATTCCACAGGGGAATTTTTGTGGACCTATTATTTTTTGCGCACGAGAGTACAAATAATAAGTTTAGGACAAGCCCTGCCAGAGGTAATATGGACATGGCAGTTTTTGTGGACTCAACACCACTGGTGTACTTAGAGTTAAGTACGAGCGTTAAGGTGAGATGACAACCGATATCAGAGGTAATATGGACATGATAATCGATAGCCGAAAACTTGGAAAGTTTGTTCAGAGGTAATATGAACATGACAAACTTTTGGATTGTGACTCCATTGGGGATGGAGGTACATATCTGCTCAGAGGTAATATGGACATGGCAGTTTTTTGTGGACTCAACACCACTGGCGTACTTAGAGTTAAGTACGGGTGTTAAGTTGAGATGATAACCGATATCAGATGTAATATGGACATGATAATCGATTGCTAAACCAGGAAGGTTTATTCAGAGGTAATATGAACATGACAAACCTAGCTGGGGAAATAACGAAATATTTGGACAATAGTTCAGAGGTAATATGGACGTGAACTCCTGTCCAAAAAATTCACTGTAGAGTGATTTTCTTGAGTGGGGATAGACCTGAAGAATCTATTGGAGAAACTTTAGGGATTCATCATCCGATATTTTCTTGAGGGAGCAAATTGTCACGTTAAAGTGAAATCAATTTGCAGTGATCGTCCCCTCATTTACAGATGCAAAGTTATGACTTTGGCGTCGATCAACTCCTGGATTCTCCTTTTCAGTACATAGCAAGCCCTTGTGGGGTGATGAATGTACCGATGGAAGAGACAATAATCTGGGTCATCGACTTTGCCAGCCCTCTCAGGGTATCTGATGTTGGGTAGCCGAAGTTTGTGTTCCTTCATCAACATATTAAAGATTTCAATGATGTCATCTTCATTGAAGGAGAAAGTCCCTTTTGGCCTTCGGGCTCCCGATGCCTGAGTTTTATGGTCTTTCGGGAAGATCGTCATCGTTGCATCATCTTTGGATTCAGAAGGAATTCTACCACCAGCTTTGGATGGTGCCCTATTTTGTCGAGGTAGGCTACCCCCAGACATGTCGTGGCATTTGACCCCTGAAGTTGATTTAAAAGGACCTGCCTCTGGTATTACAGGATTAGCCTCTGGGGGTTTGGAATTTACAAAAGATGTAGTGTACCCCAACCCAAAATAAGTTTGTTTACAGTAAGGATTACTATGCAACAGTATTTTTCTGCCTTTTCCATAGTTGAGGCCTTGTTTCAACTTTAAATCATAACCCATGCTTTGTATAATCTTCAAAGCTTGTGAGCTATACCTGTGGATTTATATTTTGCCACCCTCAGACTCGCGAAATTCTTCTTGTATAATCGGACTGCTCCGTATGCGACCGAAGACTATTGGATGCTGATCGTCGCGAGTTGGAGGAACAATAAAGGCATCATTTTTATAGGATCCATATGTCATGATGACATTAGATGTTGATGCATCTTCCCACATGATCTCTCCCCGTTTAACAGTTAGGGGAACTGAAGCCTGTTTATGACTTATGTCTTTGCGTTTCTAGATCAGAAATTCAAGCAAGTCAGGAGTATTAACGGAAGAAGAAGAAGAAGAAGAGGAAGAAGGTTTGTTCCTCCCTTTTACATTAGTTGGAATGCGGATATTGGGAACCATAACTTTCCCCTACCACCTATATACAGCAATTTAGCCATCTGAGTAGCAGATGATCCCCGAGGAGTGTGTCTCTCCACAAATCGGGCTTTCTTTATGCTGAGGGGCTTAACCTGGCGTAATTAGGAGCTCTGCTCAGGTTGGCGTAAAACTGAGGAAGCCCTCAATCGGCCATTACCTTCTCGCGTAATCTGGAGAGCGGGCAGACTCCTCTCTTGATGGCGTACAATCTGAGAAGTCAGGAAATCTGCTACTTGTTTTCCCTTGTGGAGATTACTGGGACTCTCTGCCTCCTTTTGAGTGAGAGATATATTTTTACGCGCGAAACGTATTTAAATTTTCTGACTTGGCGCTGAGGCCTTGTCAGAAACTACATCTGTCCCATCAGTGACGGGAGACGAGTTTTTATGCGTAATGCTCGATGTATGCTTCTGGATTGGCGCTGAGGCATTGCTAGAAGTTTTGCCTGCCCCGTCAGCGACAGGAGACTGAGTTTTACGCACAAGGCACGGAGGGAGCGATGCTACAACCTCGTTGGTCGGAGAGATCAGAGAGTCGACAGGAATGGTAGGGGATGTCCGGGGCATCCACACCTTACGCAGTTTCCTGTTATCTTGGACAGTGAGAGAGTGAGAGCTACCCCCTGCTCGAAGCATATCTTCATAGGCTGATTGATCGAATTGGACGACCAAGGTCTTCTTTATTGATTCTACTGATACTGCATCGTGTTGAGCAATTGCTTTCTCGTCAGATGAGAAAGAGGTCCCCAGCAGAGTCGCCATCTTGTGTTTGATAATAAATAAAAGAAATAAAACTAGGTTTATACGAAACCCTTTCTTAGGTTTAAAAACAAGAAGTACTATTAATCCTATACGAGGATGTTAAGTACAAAATTTAATCTGGGTAAATATTGCTATAGGAGTCTGATCTGCGGTCGATTAATTTCTCCCTTGGACCACACGATGATGATGAAGTGCTGTAGAAGAAGAAGAAGAAGCTTCAAAGATTGCAAAGGGGAGTGGATGCTTGATGCCAAAATCGTCGATCACTACTCTCTGTCTATGCTCTGGATTCTTCTCTCTCAAAGAAAATCAATTTCCGACTGTAAGTTCTCCAGCTCCAAATCTTCGACCTTAGAATTTTTGACCTTTGACCTCTGTCAATAGAGGTCTCTATTTATAGGGTTTTAGTGACAGTAATCGTCCAGTCGGCGTAGAAGCCGAACAGTGGAGAGTGTGGCACTTTTTACGCGGCAGTTATAATAACTGCCACACACGTATAGATGACCTTCTAAATCTGCGTGTGACGCATGTCCCATGATGGGGTAACGTGTATAACTGTTGCGAAGATCAGGGCATGCAAGCCACGTAGGTAACTGTCCCTTGCGTACAAAAGGTTGGCGTAGAAGCCAATAACTGTCACCATGGCGTAAAAGCCAAATAGTTGTCAAGTTGGCGTAGAAGCCAAATAGGCATAGAAGCCTTGCAGGCGTAGAAGCCTGATGCTGCATGGATAGGTAGCTAGCGTAAAAAGATAGCCGGTCCTCCTTCCTTGACTGAGGTCTTGAGCGTATTCTGGACCAAATAGCCTGAGTTGGCATATTCCGAGGAGATAGCAACGGCGTACTCCTTATAGCTGAAAATAGCCAGGTGGCGTATTTTAAGGAGATAGCGTACCTCGTGCTCCTATAGCTGGAAATAGCCTGATGGCGTAATATGCAGAGGTGATGATGTGGACGTATTAGCCGTAATCATGACTCACCCAGTCTTTGGAAGTAGAATCAAATCTCGTGCATTAAATGCAGAGATCTGCCCCCATTCTGCGCATTAAATGCAGAAACGTGCCTCGAGCTCTGTACGAAGAGCAGCTTTTGACGTGGCAGTTTATTTTGTCTTCTGCTGAGCGTAAAAGCTCACATCTGCCTGTATAAAACCAGGCAGCGTATTTGCTTGAATGCGTAAAAGCAATTTATATCAAGAAAATGTCACTAAACGACGATTTGGGTCTCTGTGCCGAATCATCATCACAACCATCGTCTGGATAGTTGTGCAGTACTCTTTGTCAGGAGTCAGGTTCACTGCATGATCTAACAGGTTCATTCGAGGAATACGAAAAGTTCCCCGTACGACTTCCCACTGCATTAAAAACGAGTAGGTTTTACTCCAAAGTGGCGATGTAACAACATTTTTACGCTGAAGCAGCCTGGAAATACTGCATTACGCGGATTATCCTGGAGCTTATATTTTACGCTGTACTAGCGATGAAGCCCTGTTGTACGCCGATGGCTCTGAAGTCATATTTTACGCCGCCCAGCACTGAAATACTGCGTATAACTCTACAGCGTATTTTTCATGCTTCTACAGCCATGTACTTGCCAACCATTTTTAGATATATCGATATTCTATTGGATACTTGTCCACATCTTGAGAAACCTTTATCTCTTGATAGAATTTTAAAAATTGACCTTCTATGCTTCTACCATATAACTCATCATCCAACTCCAACACGCATCCTACTGATTCTGACCCTCCTATTGATGAACTACCGCAAACCTTAGAGTCTATTTTCAATTTGTTGCATGATCACTTCCAAAAAGAAGATATACTCTATCGTGCCTCTGTTCATCGCCAAACTCTTCAAACTCAGGCTCTTGGCAATACTTTGATAGACATCCTGTATACCCTATCGAAGCACCCAGATGGGCCTTTTTTGATTCTTCAAAATCTAAACCAACCAGGATTTTGCATTGATCACCCCTATGTTCAGAGATATTTGGATCCAGTTGATATCTTCTTTGATCCAAATAGAATAGTTGAACTTGATGATGAAGATGAAGATAATGACAACTAATTGCTCAATGGATTTTTGAATATTTAAAGGATTACTCTTTATTGTTCTACTATGATATTTCCACTACACATATGTTTTTGTATATTTTCTTTTCAAAGAAATAAAGTTTAAATAAAAGCAATTTTGTTTATCGCTATTTGTTATTGTATGTTATCATGTATATGTTTTACTCTCTTATTTTTCTTGGTAACTCAATGATTTTGGGGGAAGAATGCCATTTAGATCAAATAACAATGGGGGAGAAGACATACATGATATTAGCATACAAGATGATACTTAACAGACGTTGACTTCAGCATACCAAACTGCTCCATAAGTTACGGGGGAGCCTTGCATATCAAAGACTTGCAGTATCATTCATAGTTTATCAATTATCAAAATGGGCAAGATTGTTGGCACATCCGGTCTTAGTCAACTTGATTTTGATAGTTAACTAAATTATGTATTGATATGTCATAATCTAAAGACTCAACACTATTGTTACATGTCGTCTGTACTGCATCTTTCAAATATAATCTTTTTTGTTGAGTCTAGGATCGATGTAAGCTGAGTCGCACTAGCAAATACCTAAAAACCCAGTCAACTCAAATAAACTATCGAATCTATCCACCAAATTAGGCTACATTCATTCATAAAGTCTACCATACTTAGTAACCGAACTCGGGCCGAATTCAAGCCAAACTCGGACCGAACTTGGTTACCACTTTGGTATAAAATTAGTACAATAGTGATATCCCTAATTTTCTGGCCTAACATTCAAAAATTTGAATTAACCCCATCCAAATTCTGGCCGAATTTTGTTTGCTAATACACGATAAATAGGATTGGATTTCCATATTCCTACTCACTTATCTTCTCTTAATCCTTCTATCATATTGTGAGCAAACATCTGAGCCCTTACTTTCCTATCCCTAAGACAACTCCCTAGCCTTCCTAGTGCCAAGTGCGGTCTCAGTCTAGAAGTTTACAGAATTGTAAAGAGCTTCGCTCCATCAGTTTTTCTCTCTCTCTAGATGCGAAGTTGTGAGACTTCGGATCAAATCTCGTGGTGTAAAGAAGTAGCAAGCCTTCGGATCAAAGCTTGTGATTAACTATTGGTGATTATAGTGGATAAAACTTTAAGCTTGACTTCTCGGGACTGGACTAGTCCTCTCAGAGGAAAACTAATATACATCTTGGTGTTTGTGTTTGTGTTTGTGTTTGCTTTCTCTCTCTCTACTTTACTGCTTTACTTTACTATATTTATATACATTGTTAGTTCGCAACTATCTTCATTCTGATATTTTTAAATTAGGTAGATTATTCTGCTGCACTCTATTCACCATCCCCCCTAGAGTTGCTTTATGGCCCTTCAGAGAGCCATTGTGTCTTTCTCGTATTCGGAGGGGATACTACCCCCAGCGTAGAAGATTGTGTCATCTTGGTAGAAGTAGCTACCCTCCTGGATCTCAGAGTCTATTCCTTGATAATCGTTATCTTCTTGGAATGTCGGGTTATTGCGTACGTCCAGGGGGTCACTATCCCCAGCTTGGGCTACCCTCAGAGGTTCTGAGGAAGAACTACCCCCAGGAGCTGACAGCTTCTTCCTTGAACGGGTGCCTTGGAAGACGCCTTCCGCCATTGTCAGCCCTCCGAATAATCGCCTTCATGATGCAGTGGTAGAGAGAGTCGAACTGGAGGTGTTTGATTAGTTTCTTCCCTTGGCGGTGGAAAGCTTTCTAGTTGAGTTGCATGAGACGAAGGATAACTCCCCCTCCTCTGATACTTGCACCTGATCTTTGGGTCGCTGTCGGGTAGATGCCTTCTGGTGTAGACACTAGAAGGCCGACTTCTTTTCTGTGAGTACTGTTGCTTTATTGCAGCAGCAATTGATAATAATATTGGCACAGTTGTGCCTCGAAGAGGGCACATCATACGCCACAGTTCTTTTCTTGCTTTGCATTTATGAGTAATCACGTCACGCAAATTATGTGAAAGGTATTTTATCATTGCATCCTTTTTGTATGTTCGAATATCCCCTCACGGATGCGCAGGTGCTATGTTTGCTCCCTGGTCGAGGGTTCGTACATGAACTTGCCTCGAGGTACCGGTAGAAGACTTTTGGGATAGACCCTGTCCATTGGTCCCTGTGGACTGGATTCATGGGTCAGTCTTATATAACTTTTTGTCAGAGGCTAGCGTAATAACTAGAGATGCCTGTTGGCGGTCGATCGTATGAGTAGTTTTTTGAGCCTGACGGGCTCGTAATGCCTTGGACTTTATTATCTTAACTACCGCAAGTGCGTAGTATGAAGAGTCCAACTTTGGGATTTTACCATTCTCAGTGGGTCGCATAGGATATAAGTCACATGAGATACGGTCGTAAATGGAGGTCATGTTGCTATTGGGGCCGGATGCGGCATGCCGTCTACGGTTGTGAGTTGATGCCACATGGGCAGTCTTATGGGGCCTCCCCCTTGGCCGCATAAAAGCTTCCTCAGCACCAGGACGTCTGACATCATAGTATTTTTTTTCCGCCAGAGTCTGGGTGCTGAACAGTCTCTAAGTCAGGCCGGGATGCCGCATAGATGTGGACGTTATAGGTTTTCATCCGACGACCATCATGGGCAACAGAGTGAGAGGCTGGAAGTGTCTGCTCCGCAGCTGGGTGGGGTGCAGAGGCCTTGGCCACCTACGTTCTGCTGATCTTTGAGTGGAGAGCACCCTTTTGGCTGGAAGAGGCTGCCTCATAGACAGTGGCTGCAAGATGTGCAGTCCCTACGGCATGGTGAGAGACGGAGAACTTATGCTCCGTAGTCGGGCGAGGCTCAGAGGCCTTTGCCACCCATGTCATGCGGGTCTTCTTGGGCTTTGCTTCCTATGGAGAAGAACCCGTATTTTCCATGGAGAGCATATCCTCGAATACTTGCTGGTCGAAGCGGACCACCAGCATCTTTTGTGTCAAGTCGAGCTTGTCTGCATCAGACTGCGTCACCAACTTCTCATCAGATGAGAAGATAGTCTCCAGCAAAGTCGCTGCTGTGTTTGCCATTTAATACCAAAACGAGAACTGGGAGAACTAGATTTGATTTAACAAACTAAGAAAGTACAAAGAAGAGTCCTAGGAGACAATCTAAGTACAAATTTATTTTTTGGGGGGTGACGATAAAGGCTTGGGAGTATAGAAACTATCTTTACTCCGTGGAAGATCCGATGCAAAAATTCTTCTCTCTCCCTTGTGTGTTGATTCGAAGATAGCCAGCCAGCCTCTTGTCCGGGTCTGGTACCCTACTATTTGTAGTCATATTTGTGGCTGCATGGATTTTGGGCCGCTTGGATGGTATGGTTTGCCACGCGTCCCCTCCTAACATAAGGGAGTTACAATTGTGCACAAGATCGGGCTTTAGCTGTCACGCGGATATTTGTTAATATTTTTTGTTGCTGAATATCTGGATGGTTCTCATATGTTGTAGGCACGACTTGGTCAAGTGGATACGTGGCCACTATTTGGTTGGAGAGGATCGCTCGGTGGTAACTGCAAGACTTGGTCGACGTAGAATCTGGGACACATGTGGCCAAAGTCGTACGGGACACACGGAGTCTGGAGCACATGGGACCAGAGATGCATGGACCGCATGGAGTCTAGAACACATGGGCCAGAGTCGTATGTGACGTATCGAGTCTGGGATGCATGGGCCAGAGATGCATGGACTGTATGGAGTCTGAAACGCATGGGCCAGAGCCATATAAAAAAAAATTGTCGGGTTGTCCACATGACTCTGCACCATCCTTGGGATTTACGCCTCTTAGTGTGTTCTCGTCCTTCGAGGCAAATAGGAAAGTCCTTTTTGTCAGGATTCTGTGTCAGACGACATCTTTATTGTCAAGACATCATGTCAAGTCAACCTGCAGTCAGTTGTCAGGATGCTTGTTTAGATCGCCTAGGTGACCCTTTTCAGGCCGTATGGTGTTCATGTGGTCCATCTTCTGTTGAGTTTGATTTTGGGCGCATGGACATTGGGCGCATGGACGTTGGGCGCATGGCTACATATTTTCTATGCTTCTACAGCAGTAACTCTTTTACTCTGTTGAAGCGAGGAAGCACTTTTTTATCCTCTCTCATGTTCCTGTTGCCCTTCTCTTATCCCTTTTATGGGGTATACTACCCTTTCAAATTATAGCCATCAGGCTGTGTCACGACCCGCACCCGGTGTAAGGGTACTAGTCGGAATCAACGTCCAGCCTACGCCGTAGAATCGGCGGTAGAACGTTGTCTAGATAATCTATCTAACAATATAATGAACCACCAATAATGATAGTATATTCAATCACAGAACTAAGGTAGAAATGAGCACGAATCAGATAAAGAATAGAATAGTCACAATACAACTCATGAGTCTAAAATAATACATCAATGAGTCTGAAGAAGTAACAAAAATAAGCTGAAGACAAATCCAGTACAAAAGAATACTACGAGGCTACAACTCCAGGGTCAACTGTCTCAGTTGGGATAAGTCCCTCTTGAGCCAGGGTCTCAGAATCTAAACTCACAACATCCTGGGGTCCATAAAAGGTAGGGTACCACTCCTCAGTGTCATCTGGAAAAATATATCCAGTCAGGAAAGGAGCAGAGTACATCTCTAACAGCAGTTCTTATTAATGATAAAAACTATGTAATAGTAAATAGTTGTGGATAAACAAGATACACAATAGATACAAGAGATATATGTACAATAAGAAAATACTAGAATTAAATACAATAATGAACAATATGCCAATGGAACAATAATACTAATGACTAAGTGTGTGAGTACTAGCTGAACATGTGATCGGCTTGGGCAAGATGCAATGCGGCCTGGCTAATCATACGTACGGTGCATGATCAACACTATTCTATAATCTGTACTTTATTCAATAGGGATATTGATCACATATCTATACTAATACTCCCCACCCTCGACTGGTATAATAGATCCAACCACGATATGTTATGGCACTAGATTCCCCAAGAAGAGAGCGACTCCTCCAGAAAATCGGTGTCTGTACATGTACAAGATAACCAATGAAATAATACTTGCACCATATACACCATATACCAAGGAATAATATCTCATGACGAGATCCGAATATACCAATCCGTGAAACCATAGTGTCAAGAGAACATGGATATCTACACTAGATACAGTGAACATAGAGGATATCATAAATAAGAAACTATCGGAGAATGTACTCGCCTGAAGTCCAATGAACAGTCTCACAGATGTCTGACTCGGTGTCTCGAAGACCTAGATATGGAATACAATATCAAAACAAGGTCCCGAAAAGAGAACAAGTTAAACTAGTCAACTTCTAGGTCAAAAAGTCAATTCTAAGTCAAAAGTCAACTATGGTCAACTCTAAAGTCAACTAAAGTCAACTATGGTCAAACCAAGGTTAACTATCTATTTCTAGGTTGCACAAGTCTAGCACCAAAATCTTGGATCAAAATACTAAGATCTAAGTCATAAGACTATATCCTTAAATATTAGGATACCGTATCTTAGGATACGTGAATCCAAGGTAAATCCTCACAATATATATATATTAAATATATTGCATAATAATATAGAATATTAAATTACCATAATTTGGGATCATGATTTTGAACCATTTGGTACCCACACAAAGTAATGCTCAAGATACATATAGGTATATTATTTACTCTAATACATAATATATTATATATAAACTAATATATTATATAATTAAAATATTAACAATACTAGTATTATATCTCACCACAAATACATATATATATACATATATATATATATATATATATATATATATATAATTATAATATATAAAATATAAACCCAAAACTGCCTAACTGTCACTGAAAAATTGTGTGAAAAACATTTATTTTCAATAAACAGCCTTTTAGTGACAGTTCGAACCGTCACAGAAAAACTGTCGCCAAAGCTGCTGTGTAAAACCCACTGTTGTCACTTATTGGTGACAGTTCTCAACTGTCACCAAAATTTTTGTCGCCGCTGCTGCTCATTCCCGTCCGCCGCTGTTGTGTATTTAATGACAGAATTTGTCATTAATGGCTTCAGCGGCTGCTGCTGCTGCTCTAGGTTATTAATGACAGGATCTGTCATTAATAGCTGTTGTCGCTAAAACAATTAATATATATAGATATATATATATTAATATATAAACCAATATATATATATATAACAATTAAATAAATATATATATCTATATATACATAATCCTATATATATAAATAAATATTAAAACTACAATACGCATCCATGCATTAATGTACATATTTAACATGGCTAGAAGCACACATAAAAATATATACATTAATATACAATTAATTATATAATAATTATAATTAATATAATTACTCATTTAAACACATAAATATTTTTATAAAACATTTATATATAATTTATTTTATTAACAAGTTGTAACATATATAAATGCATGTAAAGAAAGCTATATATATATATATTTATACATTATATTAGTACACATAAAAATATATAGATCTATGCTACAATAAATACTATAATAAATATACTAAAATAAATATGTAACAACTATATATATTTACTAATTATAATTCAAGAATTAAAGCATAAATAATTAGATCTATACAAAACACACACAATTGGAGAGTATCAAACCGTATCCCACTAGATCTAGGATACGCATGCGACACGAGTCCAACACACAACCAATTGCATCCCGAAGGACACAAACAAGTCACAAATATTATTTATGAACAAATCAAAGTGTCAAATATAGATCTATGTGTCTGTGTCAAAATACGACATGTACAAAGTCCGTGTCGGAGGGAAAACCCCCAAAATGACACGTATCAACAAATTGTTGGGATATGACCTACACGTACCCAATTGTGGATACGACACTAGCCCCAAACACATAATCACATGCCCAATTGATCTATAGGATCAATTGACACACACAACAAAATGTCAATTCGGAATTCCCACAAAATAGACATAAAAAGCACCATAACTTTCTCCATGGGTCTCCTATGAACACAAAACAAAGTCCTATGGGTAGTACATATATATGGATTGATTTTACATGATTAAATCTCAGATTTAGAAGCTATTTTAAGGGAAAAAAACTGAATTGTACCTATTGGGAGATGGATTCCCAATGAAACCTCCAATTGAGATGAACTTGCTTCCAAATTATAGATCCTTGCTCCTCTTTGTAGATCCTTGCTTCCTCCTTCTAGATCCTTACTTCTCAACTTTCTAATGGTGAATTGGGAAGAATTTGGAATGAATTTGGTGGGAAATTGGAATAGGAATGAAAGGAATTTGGGAGTGGGAAATTCTAGATCTAGATTTGGAATGAGAATGAGAGGAGAGAGAATTTTCCCCCCTCTTTTAATAGGCCGGCCTTACCCCTTCCCCAAAAAATTATAAAATGTCTAATGTACCCCTTAGGGCCTCTTATGAAGAAATAATTAAGGAAGGAAGCTTCTAGTCTAATGATTTAATTAATTTAATCCATCTTCTTTAACAATGGGCTTTCTAAATAGGCCAAGTCTAACTAATTAATTCATGTTGGTCCATTGGTCCAAACTAAACTAGTTGGGTCCACTAATATTAGTCCAAAATAATTAAATAATATCTAACAATAATTAAATAATACAACACATAATTATTTACCATGCATAATATTTAATTAAATAGGAAAAGACTAAAATACCCTTTCCTAGAAAATGTGGTAGTGACAAGTCTACCCTCCTTAAAATAATTTCGTCCTCGAAATTCAAAGACGAAAACTACCCCCAGAAAATCACAGAACAGAACTAAAGAATCACAACTAACTAATGAACAGAACATAACAATGAACAAAACATAACTAGGAAATAACATACCTCAAGGTACAAACAAATATGGATAACGCTCTCGCATTTCATCCTCTCTCTCTCAGGAAGACTCCCCCGGAGAGTGATGCCTCCATGCGACGCGCACCAAAGGAATAGTCTGGTTCCTCAGCACCTTCTCTCTCCGATCCAGAATCTCAACTGGCTGCTCTGGATAGCTAAGAGTAGGGCCCACCTCTATCTCCGAGTGATCCAATACATGACTAGGATCTGCCACGTATCATCTCAACTGTGACACATGAAACACGTTGTGCACTTCCTCCAATGCAGGTGGCAAGTCTAGTCTATAAGCAACTGCACCGACCCTCTTTAGAATAGTGAAAGGTCCGATGAATCGCGGACTAAGCTTCCCGCCTCCACCGAAGCGAATCGTGTCTCGTGTCGAAGAAATCCTCAGAAACACAAAACTACCCACCTATAACAAAACACCATCTTAAGAACTTAATCTATAACAAATAAGAACAAGCACAAATAAAATCTAAACTATACCTTGAACTCCAAAGGTCTCCGATGGCTATCGGCCCAATGCCGCTGTCTGTCCTGCGCCACTCGAAGTCTGTCTCTGATCAACTGAACCTTCTCTGCTGCATCCACAACCATCTCTGGCCCAAGCAAAACTCTCTCTCCAATATCGTCCCAAGACAAAGGAGTACGACACCTCCGAGCGTATAGAGCTTCAAAAGGTGACATCTCTATACTGGCCTGGTAACTGTTGTTGTAAGCAAACTCTACCAAATAGAGATGGTCCTCCCAAGAACCCCCAAAATCTAGTACACAAGTGTGCAACATATCCTCGAGAGTCTGAATAGTCCTCTCTGACTGCCCATCTGTCTGGAGATGATATGCAGTACTGAACTTGAGCTGAGTGCCCAAACTCTCCTGCAAACGCCTCCAGAAATGAGAAGTGAAACGACTATCTCGATCTGAGACTATGCTGATGGGAACTCCATGTATCCTAATGATCTGCCTCACATATATCTCTGCCAGCTTCTCCGTAGACAAACCCACCTTGAAAGGCAAGAAATGGGCCGACTTGGTCAACCTATCAACAATGACCCAAATCGCGTCTTTCCCTCCTGGAGATCGTGGAAGTCCGGACACAAAATCCATAGTAATGTGTTCCCACTTCCACTCTGGGATGGGTAATGGCTGAAGTAAACCTCCTGGCCTCTGCCTCTCGGCTTTCACCTGCTGGCACACTAAGCATCTGGATACAAATTGTGCCACTTCCCTCTTCATGCCATACCACCACACACTCTCTCGCATATCCTGATACATCTTGTTAGCACCTGGATGTATGGAATACTGAGAGCGATGCGCTTCCTACAATACCTCCTCTCGTAACTCCCCACTAGGCACACACAACCTATCTCCATGCCTCAAAGATCCATCCTCTACAATAGTAAAATCATCCTCCAATCCTGCTCTCACCTGAGCTCTGATACTCCTCAGAGATACATCCTCATACTGTGCTGCCTTGATCCTGTCGATCAAATCTGAGTGTATCTGCAGTCCCCACATCTGCATAGCACCACCAGGAACAATCACCTCAATGCCCAAGCTCTCCAAATCCTCCAACAAATATCGATCATACGTCAAGAACATAGCTACCGGATACCTACTCAAAGCATCGGCAACTACATTGGCTTTCCCAGGATGATATTGCAAAGAGATATCAAAATCCTTTATCAGTTTCAACCACCGACGTTGCCTCATGTTCAACTCCTTCTGCGTGAAAACGTACTTCAAGCTTTTGTGGTCTATGAAGATCTCCACACGCTCTTCGTACAAATAATATTTCCACAACTTCAGGGCGAATATGACTGCTGCCAACTCCAAATCATGGGTAGGATAATTTTTTTCATGAGGACGCAATTGTCTGGATGCATAGGCAATCACTTTCCCATGTTGTTGAAGAACACAACCTAAACCCTTCCCCGATGCATCACTATAAATAGTGAAACCTCCGGACCCTGATGGCAACGTCAAAATAGGAGCAGACGTCAACCTCTTCTTCAATTCCTCAAAAGCAACCTGGCAATCCTCCGTCCAAACAAACTCCACATCCTTCCTTGTGAGTCTGGTCATCGGCTCGGCAATCCTCGAAAAATCTTGCACAAACTTCCTGTAGTAGCCTGCCAATCCCAAGAAACTCCTGATCTCTGCTACCGAACTTGGAGTCTTCCAAGATTCCACTGCTGAAATCTTCTTCGGATCCACTGAAATACCATCACCAGTCACAATATGCCCCAAGAACTCCACTTTGTCCAAGAAAAACTCACACTTGGACAACTTCCCATACAGCTTCTCCTTCCTCAGCACATCCAACACAATCCTCAAATGCTCCTCATGCTCCTCCGGTGTCCTCGAGTATATGAGTATGTCGTCGATGGACACCACCACGAACTTGTCAAGGTACTGGTGGAATACCTTGTTCATCAAGTTCATAAATACCGCCGGTGCATTAGTCAAACCAAATGGCATCACCATAAACTCGTACTGACCATACCGAGTTCTAAAAGTAGTCTTCGGTATGTCCTCCGGCTTCACCTTCACCTGATGGTAGCCTGATCTCAAATCTATCTTAGAAAATACCTTCGCACCACTCAACTGATCAAACAGATCATCAATCCGCGGTAAAGGATACTTATTCTTGATAGTGAGATTATTCAAAGTCCTGTAATCAATGCACATGCGCACCGATCCATCCTTCTTCGGTACAAACAATACCGGGGCTCCCCATGGTGAAGAACTCGATCTAATAAACCCCTTATCCTGTAATTCGTCCACCTGCTTCTTCAACTCGACTAGCTCGCTGTTGTTTACTCTATAGACATGCTGCAAAATTGGTTCTGCACTTGGCACCAAGTCTATAGAAAATTCAACATCTCAATCTGGCGAAAATCCTGGCAATTTCTCAGGAAACACATCCAAGAATTCTGCTATTAACAGATGTGGCAACTCCTTGTCTTCCACCATAGCTCCACAAATAATCCTTTCTCCCTGCTCCGCAGCTCCTCTAGCAAACTCGAACTCTGGCTCTCCTGGCGGACTAAACAAAACTCTACCTCCTCTACAATCTATGCTAGCACGGTGCCTACTCAACCAGTCCATCCCGAGTACAATGTCGTAGCTCGGAAGTGGCATTACAAGTAAACACACACTAAACTCCCGGCCTCCCAGAGTAACTCTCCGATCCTTGCAAATATCATTAACCAGGATAATGCCTCCCCGGTCATGATCTTGCAAGTCCTAACCAAAGACTCAGCTACCAAACCATGCTTTAGAGCAAAAGAAACAGATACAAAACTATGGGAAGCACCACTATCAAACAAAGCTAAAGCTGGAATGGAATCAAGAAGAATAGAACCAATATGGCACAAGATGTAAGACATCAAGGAAAGGACATTTTAAGAGATCAAGTATCAATATCAAAGGAGAATAGTTGAATCAAAAGAATTTTCCTAGATGTGATTGAGTATCTCAGCCTATTTCCTATATCCTATCGCAGGCTCGCAGTAGTACAACTAGGTTGTCGCACTACCACGACATCACATACTTTGTGAAGCTGGACCTGCATGGGCCACCACCAAAAATGTGTCACGACCCGGACCCGGGGTAAGGGTACTAGTCGGAAATAACGCCCAGCCTACGCCGCAGAATCGGCGGTAGAACGCTGTCTAGATAATCTATCTAACAATATAATGAACCACCAATAATGATAGTATACGCAATCACAGAACTAAGGTAGAAATGAGCATGAATCAGATAAAGAATAGAATAGTCACAATACAACTCATGAGTCTAAAATAATACATCAATGAGTCTGAAGAAGTAACAAAAATAAGCTGGAGACAAATCCAGTACAAAAGAATACTATGAGGCTACAACTCCAGGGTCAACTGTCTCAGTTGGAATAAGTCCCTCTTGAGCCAGGGTCTCAGAATCTAAACCCACAACATCCTGGGGTCCATAAAAGGTAGGGTACCACTCCTCAGTATCATCTGGAAATATATATCCAGTCAGGAAAGGAGCAGAGTACATCTCTAACAGCAGTTCTTATTAATGATAAAAACTATGTAATAGTAAATAGCTGTGGATAAACAAGATGCACAATAGATACAAGAGATATATGTACAATAAGGAAATACTGGAATTAAATACAATAATGAACAATATGCCAATAGAACAATAATACTAATGACTAAGTGTGTGAGTACTAGCTTAACATGTGATCGGCTTGGGCAAGATGCAATACGGCCTGGCTAATCATACGTGCGGTGCATGATCAACACTATTCTGTAATCTGTAATTTATTTAATAGGGATATTGATCACATATCTATACTAATACTCTCCACCCCCGACTGGTATAATAGATCCAACCACGGTATGTTATGGTACTAGATTCCCCAAGAAGAGAGCGACTCCTCCCGAAAATTGGTGTCTGTACATGTACAAGATAACTAATGAAACAATACTTGCACCATATACACCATATACCAAGGAATAATATCTCATGACGAGATCCGGATATACCAATCCGTGTAACCATAGTATCAAGAGAACATGGATATCTACACTAGATACAGTGAACATAGAGGATATCATAAATGAGAAACTAACAGAGAATGTACTCGCCTGAAGTCCAATGAACAGTCTCACAGATGTCTGACTCGGTGCCTCGAAGACCTAGATATGGAATACAACATCAAAACAAGGTTCCGAAAAGAGAACAAGTTAAACTAATCAACTTCTAGGTCAAAAAGTCAATTCTAAGTCAAAAGTCAACTATGGTCAACTCTAAAGTCAACTAAAGTCAACTATGGTCAAACCAAGGTTAACTATCTATTTCTAGGTTGCACAAGTCTAGCACCAAAATCTTGGATCAAAATACTAAGATCTAAGTCATAAGACTACATCCTTAAATATTAGGATACGTGAATCCAAGGTAAATTCTCACAATATATATATATTAAATATATTGCATAATAATATAGAATATTAAATTACCACAATTTGGGACTATGGTTTTGAACCATTTGGTACCCACACAAAGTAATGCTCAAGATACATATAGGTATATTATTTACTCTAATACATAATATATTATATATAAACTAATATATTATATAATTAAAATATTAACAATACTAGTATTATATCTCACCACAAATACATATATATATACATATATATATATATATATATATATATAATATATAAAATATAAACCCAAAACTGCCTAACTGTCACTGAAAAACTGTGTGGAAAACATTTATTTTCAATAAATAACCTTTTAGTGACAGTTCGAACCGTCACAGAAAAACTGTCGCCAAAGCTGCTGTGTAAAACCCACTATTGTCACTTATTGGTGACAGTGCTCAACTGTCACCAAAATTTTCGTCGTCGCTGCTGCTCATTCCCGCCCGCCGCTGCTGTGCATTTAATGACAGAATTTGTCATTAATGGCTTCAGCGGCTGCTGCTGCTCAAGGTTATTAATGACAGGATCTGTCATTAATAGCTGCTGTCGCTAAAACAATTAATATATATAGATATATATATTAATATATAAACCAATATATTTATATATATAAAATAATTAAATAAATATATATATCTATATATACATAATCCTATATATATAAATAAATATTAAAACTACAATACACATCCATGCATTAATGTACATATTTAACATGGCTAGAAGCACACATAAAAATATATACATTAATATACAATTAATTATATAATAATTATAATTAATATAATTACTCATTTAAACACATAAATATTTTTATAAAATATTTATATATAATTTATTTTATTAACAAGTTGTAACATATATAAATGCATGTAAAGAAAGCTACATATATATATATATTTATACATTATATTAGTACACATAAAAATATATAGATCTATGCTACAATAAATAATATAATAAATATACTAAAATAAATATGTAACAACTATATATATTTACTAATTATAATTCAAGAATTAAAGCATAAATAATTAGATCTATACAAAATACACACAATTGGAGAGTATCACACCGTATCTCACTAGATCTAGGATACGCATGCGACACGAGTCCAACACACAACCAATTGCACCCCGAAGGACACAAACAAGTCACAAATATTATTTATGAACAAATCAAAGTGTCAAATGTAGATCTATGTGTCCGTGTCAAAATACGACATGTACAAAGTCCCGTGTCGGAGGAAAAACCCCCAAAACGACACGTATCACTAAATTGTTGGGATACGACCTACACGTACCCAATTGTGGACACGACACTAGCCCCAAACACATAAGCACATGTCCAATTGATCTATAGGATCAATTGACACACACAACAAAATGTCAATTCGGAATTCCCACAAAATAGACACAAAAAGTACCATAACTTTCTCCATGGGTCTCCTATGGACACAAAATAAATTCCTATGGGTAGTACATACATATGGGTTGATTTTACATGATTAAATCTCAGATTTAGAAGCTATTTTAAGGGGAAAAACTGAATTATACCTATTAGGAGATGGATTCCCAATGAAAACTCCAATTGAGATGAACTTGCTTCCAAATTGTAGATCCTTACTCCTCTTTGTAGATCCTTGCTTCCTCCTTCTAGATCCTTGCTTCTCAACTTTCTAATGGTGAATTGGGAATAATTTGGAATGAATTTGGTGGGGAATTGGAATGGGAATGAAAGAAATTTGGGAGTGGAAAATTCTAGATCTAGATTTGGAATGAGAATAAGAGGAGAGAGAATTTTCCCCCCTCTTTTAATAGGCCGACCTTACCCCTTCCCCAAAAAATTATGAAATGTCCAATGTACCCCTTGGGGCCTCTCATGAAGAAATAATTAAGGAAGGAAGCTTCTAGTCTAATGATTTAATTAATTTAATTCATCTCCTTTAACAATGGGCTTTCTAAATGGGCCAAGTCTAACTAATTAATTCATGTTGGTCCATTGGTCCAAACTAAACTAGTTGGGTCCACTAATATAAGTCCAAAATAATTAAATAACATCTAACAATAATTAAATAATACAACACATAATTATTTACCATGCACAATATTTAATTAAATAGGAAAAGACTAAAATACCCTTTCCTAGAAAATATGGTAGTGACAGGCTGACAGGCTATAGATGCTGCATATACCTCTGTTTGGTGGCTGCATGGGGTCTCCTTCAACAGAATATGATTGTAACTGGGCCGCATGCCACGGACAAGCTACCACGTAATCTTGTTTATGATATATTGTTAAAGTGATCTAGGGGTTGTTGCGTGCGTGACTTGGTCAGCTGGACACGTAGTCCGCACTGATTTTGTGAGAAATTATCTTCTATTGAAACAGAAAGATCCTGCAAGTCGAGAGTAGCATAACGTCTTGGCTGCATATCATCGTAGCCGTATAAGTGCTCTCGTTTGGCCTTGGTCGGATGGACACTCTGACCGTATGATGGCGAGGCCGTATAGGTATATAGCCGCATATAAACTCTCATCTGGCCTTGGTTGGATGGACACTCTGGCCACATGATGATGAGGCCGCATGGGAACATAGCCGCATATGATTGGACAAGTGGCGTGGCACGTATGTCGAGGCCATTAATGCGTAACGTGACTTTCTATCTTTTTTTGAGTTATCGTTTCGAATCCTGAAGCTTCTTAGTATGACGAGTGATGTGTCAGAGTCTGACAATCATCTAATGCTGTGTCAGGGGATTTTATGCGGCCTCCCTACTCTGTGGTTGTTCAGGTCGCATAGAGTATACTATGTGGCTTCTAGATCTTTGGTTGATCAGGCTGTATGTGGCTTCTCTTCGACTTGGTTGTTCAGGCCACATAGAGTATACTATGCAACTTCTAGATCTTTGGTTGATCAGGCCGCATGTGGCTTCTCTGTGACTTGGTTATTCATGCCACATAGTTCTTCTCTGCGACTTGGTTTCGTTTTTGATGAGGGGCATGACCTTTATGCGGCCTGCATGATTTTTCATGCTTCTACAGTATCCAATCGAGAAAAAATTGTCCGCACTGCTTTTAAAACACTTATAGGAATGTCACCCTTTAGGATAGTCTGGTAAACCTTGTCATCTACCAGTTAAACTCGAACACCGTGCATTGGGGGCTATTAAGAAGTTAAATTATGATTTAAAGGAAGCTAGTGAAAATCGAAAGCTGCAATTGTGCGAATTAGAGGAAATAAGGAAATAAGCTTATGTTAATTCTAAAATTTATAAAGAAAGAATGAAGGCATTCCATGATAAAGCTATACTACGAAAAATATTTTTACCAAATCAAAAAGTATGGTTGTATGAATCTCGTTTTAAATTCTTTCCCAAAAAATTACGAACTCGTTGGAGAGCTCCATTTACTGTAATTTTAGCATCACCTAACGGGGCTGTGGAAATACAGGATCCTCAAAATGGCTATATCCTAAAAGTTAATGGCCAACGACTAAAATATTTTGTCAATATCCAAACAAATTATGATGCAAAATATATTATAAACTTAGAAGAACCTTAAATGTTTTTAATTATTATTATAATCATAAAAGTTTTTGTTCTTAAATAATTAAATATGATTAAAAAACTAAGTTTTTTATAAAAATATTTTTATATACGTTCATCTCAAGATTGTTATTGTTGGCTTTACTTTCAAAAGCTCAAGCTCCTTTCCTTTTCTTTAGTCCCACATCAGATGGGCCAAAGCTTTCTTGTGTACATATATTATTTTCTCTTCTTTACTCTCTTAAAGTTGTTGTGTAGGGAACCCCTTGGGCCACACGCGCGCGCCGCCGCCGCCGCCCGGCCCGGCTCGGTTCAGTTCGACGCGCGTAACGGGTGCGGGTACGCGCCCACATCTGCGGGCGTCGAATGCCGATTCGATTTCCTCTTCGGGTTCGGGCTGGGACCCTAAAATGCTTTTTGCTCCTCTTCAATTTTATTTAAATTTCTGAACGTTGGAAAATTAATTTCTTCCGTTACAAATTATTTTTGAACCGTTATAATTTTGTGTCCAGGTTCATTCTTTCTTTCTTCTGTGTAACGGCTAAATTAATAGGAAAATTAATTCAGACCGTTACATATTAGTATTATATATTTGTCTGATTTTCTTTGTAAAGACAAGAAATTTTTCTCCGGAAAATTGCTGCCAACAGATTTTTTACTTCATTCTTCGTCGTCATTTCACTCATCTCCAAGCTCTGGGCAGAGCTAAGTTCTGGTCATTCTCTCCAAGTCGTGTGCGGCGACGAGATACCGGTAGTACGGGGGTTTTACCACTAGGAGCTTCGGGAACGTCTGCACACAGATCTCGAATCAACTCTTAGGGCAGTGCTTCGTGCACGACTTCCCCAGAGGCCGGTAACATCAATCTAATTTTATGTTTGTTTTGATTCACAAAAATTTTCAATAAGAAAGCGACAATTATTTATAACAATCTAAGAGTTAATTTTTGTTAGAATTAATTTTTTTAACTATTGGTTACTGTTTGTTAAATATTTACTGTTAGAATTGATTTATTTGTTAGAATTAATTTTTCTAACTATTTCTTACTGTTTGTTTAAGTTGATTTATTCTAGAAAAATCAATTTAACAGTTAGAATTGATTCACTGTTTGTTAGAATTGATTTAATAGTTACTGTTAGAGTTGAACTTTGTTACAATTGATTCACTGTTTGTTAGAATTGATTTAATAGTTACTGTTAGAGTTGAACTTTGTTACAATTGATTCACTGTTTGTTAGAATTGATTTAATAGTTACTGTTAGAGTTGAACTTTGTTAGAATTGATTTACTGTTTGTTTAAGTTTAAGTTGATTCATTTCCCCAGAGGTCTAAATATTAAGTTTATTTTTTCTAGAAGAAAAAAAAAATTCTGATTAAAGTGTTTACTATTACTTAATAATTCAATATACAATTGCTACAAAAAAAAATCTAGAAATTTCAATTGCTTAATATTTACCATAGCAAATTTTTAATTATTTGTTTACTTATCAAGTTGCTTACTATACTGTCAAATTGCAAATTTGCTTAAAGTATTTTAAAAAATTGTTAGCACATTTGATAATTTTGTCAATTGCAATTTTGATCACAAAATTCCTTTCAATTGTAACATACAATTTGCTTCATTTTAATCACTTAGTATTTTGAAAGCAATCTAGGACCAAAAGAAAATAGTTTAGTAAAAAAGAAATTACAAATAAAATCTTCAAATCTAAAGTTTCAAAGTAGAGACAAACTCGGACACAAGCCGAAAGGGTCCTTCTGTCAACCGAGTGTAAATAGCCCTAAGCGACATGGTACTTAAGAGTCTTCGGACCGCCGCTAGCTGGGAACCGACCCCTACAGCTAACCTGAGTTGATCAACACTTGAAAAACTAAAGATTTTAAGATTGATTAGCAAAGACCACCTAAACTATTATCTTAGACATTGTTATTAAATAAATATATATTTTTCAGACTGCAATCATGACTGGTAAGGAGGAATCCTCTACTGCAAAATCTGCTAAGTTTGATGGCTCATACTTTAAAAGATGGCAGAACCAAATAAAATTTTGGCTCACGACCTTAGGACTTATTTCTGCCATTGATGGGTCCACACCCATCACAAATGATTCTGATGATACTGAGTCTGACATAGGAGTGTCCACCTTCTCGAAACCAAAACCCCCTAAAGAGATAGACTCCCACTGCTTTCATAGAATTCTAAGCGCACTATCTGAATCCTTGTATGATATATTTTTTGAATACAAGAGCGCTAAAGAACTCTGGAAAGCCTTGGAAGATGAATACGGCTATGATGATGCCGGAATAGAAAGGTTTAATTCTTCCCCTTTAATAGGTATTTCATGGTAGATAACAAGCCAATGAATGACCAACTCTATGAATTCCAAGAATACCTTAGGCATAGTCAAGCCAAAGGGACATCTTTCTCCAATGAGCATAAAATAGCATGCCTAATAGACAAGCTACCTCCCTCTTGGTCTGATATTTCTAAGGAAGTTATCCATACACCAGGAGATCTTACCTACAATCAAGTCCTAAATAAAATTAGAACCGAAGAACAAATTAGATTGAGGTCTAAGCCTAAGACTGAATCTAAAGCTAAGGTAAACCTTGTAGAAGGCCAAGGAAAATCCAAATCTATTTTTTCTTATAAATCCAAAAAGAATTTCTTCAAGAAGAAGAAAAACTTTCAGCCTAACCACCAAAACCATCATCACCAAAACCAAAAACCTAGAAATTTCAGTCAGACTCAGGATCAGAAGAGATTTTGTTTTGTGTGTAGTAAAATAAACCATATGGCCACCAACTGCTACCATAGAAAGAAAGAAGCTGTCCAGACCTCCTACAAAGAAAATGGCTCAGTTAGACCAGAAACGAACATGCTTCACAAAGGTTCTTCGAGTTCCTTCAGGTCTGTAAGCTTTCAACCCCTTATTAACCTCTCTTACCATTCTGATGATTGGTGGTTGGATCTGGAGCTAATGTTCATGTTTCGTTTGATCGCTCCTATTTTTTAAACTATCAGGAATCAAGTGGAGGAGGTGTGACCCTAGGAGATGGCTCAACGGCACAAATTATTGGAAGACAAAAAGTTAACCTGAAGATAACATCAGAAAAAATCTTAACTCTTCATGATGTTCTTCATATGCCGTCTATCAGAAGAAATCTAGTTAGTGGATCCCTTCTTGTAGCCTCAGGATACAAAATTATAATGGAGGCAAATAAAGTAGTATTTTCTAAGCATGACTCCTTTATAGGAAAAGGCTTTGTAAAAGACGGTCTTTTCTTTTTAAGCACAATGAATAAATTTTCTGATTGTTCTCTCATTATCTCTAATATAGAATCTTCAAATGTTTGGCATGGCTGACTAGGTCATGTGAACCTAGGTTCTATTAAAAGAATGATGACTTTAGATCTTATTCCCAAGACTCCAATAGATGACAAACATAAATGTGAAATCTGTGTTCAAGCCAAACATACTAGATTACCATTCAAATCTGTAGAAAGAAATTCTGACCTTCTAGAACTTATCCATAGTGATGTATGTGACTCAAATAAGATTTTGACCAGAGGCGGTAGAAAATACTTTGTTACGTTTATAGATGATTATTCAAAGTAATATTATATCTACCTTCTCAAAACCAAAGATGAAGTTCTAGATAAATTTAAGGTCTACAAATCTGAAGCTGAGAATCAATTAGAAAGGAAGATTAAGATCCTTAAATCTGATCGTGGTGGAGAATATAACTCAAATGAAATGATTAACTTCTGTAAAGAACATGGAATAATTCATGAGGTAACTGCTCCATATTCACCTCAGTCTAACGGAGTTGCTGAACGCAAGAACCGTACTCTGTTAGATATGGTGAATGCCATGCTTCTCAGCTCTGGTGCTCCTGATAACTTGTGGGGAGAAGCCCTTTTAACTGCCTGTTACATTCTTAATAGGATTCCTAGTAAGACAAAAGATAAGACTCCCTATGAGCTGTGGAAAGGTAGAGCTCCTAGGATTAATTACCTTAAAGTTTGGGGATGCCTTGCTAAAGTCAGAATTTTCGAACCTAAAAAGAGGAAGATTGGTCCCAAGACTGTAGACTTCTTCGAGTTCCTTCAGGTCTGTAAGCTTTCAACCCCTTATTAACCTCTCTTACCATTCTGATAATTGGTGGTTGGATTCTGGAGCTAATATTCACGTTTCGTTTGATCGCTCCTATTTTTCAAACTATCAGGAATCAAATGGAGGAGGTGTGGCCCTAGGAGATGGCTCAACGGCACAAATTATTGGAAGAGGAACAGTTAACCTAAAGATGACATCAGGAAAAATCTTAACTCTTCATGATGTTCTTCATGTGCCGTCTGTCAGGAGAAACCTAGTTAGTGGATCCCTTCTTGTAGCCTCAGGATACAAAATTGTAATGGAGGCAAATAAAGTAGTATTTTCTAAGCATGAATCCTTTATAGGAAAAGGCTTTGTAAAAGACGGTCTTTTCTTTTTAAGCACAATGAATAAATTTTTTGATTGTTCTCTCATTGTCTCTAATATAGAATCTTCAAATGTTTGGCATGGCTGACTAGGTCATGTGAACCTAGGTTCTATTAAAAGAATGATGACTTTAGATCTTATTCCCAAGACTCCAATAGATGACAAACACAAATGTGAAATCTGTGTTCAAGCCAAACACCCTAGATTACCATTCAATCCTGTAGAAAGAAATTCTGACCTTCTAGAACCTATCCATAGTGATGTATGTGACTCAAATAGAATTTTGACCAGAGGCGGTAGAAAATACTTTGTTACGTTTATAGATGATTATTCAAAGTATTGTTATATCTACTGTAACACCCTGTTCCGCTCAAGCGGACTGCCGACTCAAACGGCAATCGTGCAGCTGTCCCGACCCGCTTTGCCTCAAAAGAGAAGCAAAGAATATCCAGACTTGTCCCTACAGGAATCCGGCTTAGACTTTCAGAGGCTCGCTCAGACGTATCGCTCTACCGAGGCGAATCATCGCTAAGGTGGGTGGCTACGGTGAACTTGTCTTTGCTTAGCCAGCACACATAAAATCTGGAATATTTATGCTAGTCGCTAGGTGAATCACCCCCTGCATGCTAATAAATCCAACGCACCTAGCTAAGGGAATAATCCCAATTCATATTGCTTGCTAGAACATGGAAAAAGGAAATACTGCTTATATTCAGACCCTCGCATGCTAAGTCCCTTAACGGTTTTATCTCTCGGACTACCTTCGGGCCCGAGCAACATGCCTGCTTATGTTCCTAGAAACGCATGCTTGTCTGCTTGATAGTTACCGTGTTTTCATCCAAACCTCGGGAGACTACTACGTAGTCGTTCCGTGCCTGAATGAACCCGCAAGTATTCGGGACCGTTAGGTCACCAAGGCAGTTCCCGATCCAGGGGACTGTATCATGCCAAGTAAAAGAATTATGCTCCTGCGACAAGACTCATTCAGGTATTCGGATCTCCCTGCAAGTCTCCCTCGTGTGCGGGCTTACAGCAGCCCAGGAGACTGTGCATATCCAATAGCTAAATGAATCTCGTGTGCTCGTGTGTAAATTAATAATCGTGTTCGATCATGGACAACTTGTGCACAAGGGTATAAGTTCTGCGGACGGTGCTGGGGCACTGGCACCGATCTGATCTGGGCAGACTTCGTGTGTAGTCATCGTGTGCGGACTGGATAGCTTGCAACGCATCGTGTGTTATCGTGTATTCAATATGAGCTCCCGTTGCTTGCTATCCATGTCCATGACTAGTCCATTATGGCATCAAGCCAGTGATCATCGTGTGTATATGCTTGCAATGCCTCGTGTGATTATCGTATGAATATGGCTTGCAATGCATCGTGTGTTTATCGTGTGTATTTAACCTGTCGCGTGCTTGCCTGTGAAACGAAAGATAACAAGTCATCCTCGCTTAGCGGCTATCCGCGTACGAGTCATTGCATAGCATCAATGAATAACTTAACACCTGAACGATCATGTTATAAGAACCCACTTGTTTGCATATGCTATGCCTCCTGAATGTTTATGCTTGCTCGTGCTTGAATTAATCATGTTTGCCTTGGACAGGAAAGGAGAAATGGTAAGTTGGTAAGTCTCGCCGTGTTACCTCAAACATCGCACGGCGCACTGCCCGACACGTTAAGCTATTCAATGTTTTGCATGAAACTGATCCTAAGGCAACTAGAAAGACAACTTAATAGTTATGCACGGAACCTGTATTACGTGTTTGGATTTGTCGAGCGGGCGAGTAGCTTCCCCACCAGTGCATTCAATGTACTGATAATCCACCAGTTTGATATGCAGGGTACGGGAGAACCTCGTGCGGTGCGGATGCCTCCAACGTGCGTGCTAAGGCGTGGACAACACTCCGAAGCAACGGTGCATCCGGGACTGAAGCACATATATAAGACATAAGTTGTGAACATCGCCTGACCATCGCCTGTACATTCATTCCACAGTTGTAGCCACTTGGCACGCTTTTACTGTTTCAGAGAGAGAGGCTTGAGCGACTTGTAATCTCGGCTATACGCCGCCTGTAATACATGTTTCATATCAATAAAGAGATTACTTTACTTGTTTTAATGCTTCCGCTATATTTGTCGACTCAGTGAACCTGTTACCGAATCGCTATGCGTTCCTAAACTCCGCTGCACTCGGACAATCTGTGCGACTCTGTGGCTTAGAACTCTAACCGCCAGCCAATGAACCATGGCCTTGCACGGGCGTGGATCACGCTCGTGCGGCATCACGCCCGGATAGGTTAAGCGATCGTTCCGCGGGAGCGCTGGCGAGGGTGATTCCCGCCTAGCGGGAACGGCCGATTGCCTGCGGGAGATCGGGGCGTGACATGTTGGTATCAGAGCCTGGCTTCTACGCCTTTGGACTTCGATTCGATATCTCTGTTTCGAAAGCTCGTTCGTGGGTTATGTGCGCGCTCTCTCTCAATGCCTCGATGGGATATTCCAACAATAAGTCTAAATACTTTCAAAATGCATTTTGAATGTTATGCTTGCTTGTCTGGTTGTATGCTGCGAGTGGCCTTTGTGCCAACCTGTGCGAACCCTTGAGAGTATCGCTAGTAGCTTGTCCGATTTTCACTAACTCTAAGTTTGGTTGAATGCATCTATTCGAGGGACGCCTTGAACTAGTGCACCATCCAAGACTTAGGAAAAGGTGAAACTCGAGTGCTAAGACTTCGCTGTCACTGAGCTGGTAGACGTGTTCACGCTAGAAGTGCACTTTGAAAGTGCGCACGATCCAGTCTAAGCGATATGCTGATTTCGAAGCTTATGCAAGTGAATATCCAAATGAAACAAGTACAAACGACTTGTCTAGGATTGCCTCAACCCTAGATTACTCTAGATTACTGCTTGTCCTTAGTAAGTCTCGAGGACGAGACTTTTCTAAGTTGGGTAGGATGTAACACCCTGTTCCGCTCAAGCAGACTGCCGACTCAAACGGCAATCGTGCAGCTGTCCCGACCCGCTTTGCCTCAAAAGAGAAGCAAAGAATATCCAGACTTGTCCCTACAGGAATCCGGCTTGGACTTTCAGAGGCTCGCTCAGACGTATCGCTCTACCAAGGTGAATCATCGCTAAGGTGGGTGGCTACGGTGAACTTGTCTTTGCTTAGCCAGCACACATAAAATCTGGAATATTTATGCTAGTCGCTAGGTGAATCACCCCCTGCATGCTAATAAATCCAACGCACCTAGCTAAGGGAATAATCCTAATTCATATTGCTTGCTAGAACATGGAAAAAGGAAATACTGCTTATATTCAGACCCTCGCATGCTAAGTCCCTTAACGGTTTCATCTCTCGGACTACCTTCGGGCCCGAGCAACGTGCCTGCTTATGTTCCTAGAAACGCATGCTTGTCTGCTTGATAGTTACCGTGTTTTCATCCAAACCTCGGGAGACTACTACATAGTCGTTCCGTGCCTGAATGAACCCGCAAGTATTCGGGACCGTTAGGTCACCAAGGCAGTTCCCGATCCAGGGGACTGTATCATGCCAAGTAAAAGAATCATGCTCCTGCGACAAGACTCATTCAGGTATTCGGATCTCCCTGCAAGTCTCCCTCGTGTGCGGGCTTACAGCAGCCCAGGAGACTGTGCATATCCAATAGCTAAATGAATCTCGTGTGCTCGTGTGTAAATTAATAATCGTGTTCGATCATGGACAACTTATGCACAAGGGTATAAGTTCTGCGGACGGTGCTGGGGCACTGGCACCGATCCGATCCGGGCAGACTTCGTGTGTAGTCATCGTGTGCGGACTGGATAGCTTGTAACGTATCGTGTGTTATCGTGTATTCAATATGAGCTCCCGTTGCTTGCTATCCATGTCCATGACTAGTCCATTATGGCATCAAGCCAGTGATCATCGTGTGTATATGCTTGCAATGCCTCGTGTGATTATCGTGTGAATATGGCTTGCAATGCATCGTGTGTTTATCGTGTGTATTTAACCTGTCGCGTGCTTGCCTGTGAAACGAAAGATAACAAGTCATCCTCGCTTAGCGGCTATCCGCGTGCGAGTCATTGCATAGCATCAATGAATAACTTAACACCTGAACGATCATGTTATAAGAACCCTCCTGTTTGCATATGCTATGCCTCCTGAATGTTTATGTTTGCTCGTGCTTGAATTAATCATGTTTGCCTTGGACAGGGAAGGAGAAATGGTAAGTTGGTAAGTCTCGCCGTGTTACCTCAAACATGGCACGGCGCACTGCCCGACACGTTAAGCTATTCAATGTTTTGCATTAAAATGATCCTAAGGCAACTAGAAAGATAACTTAATAGTTGTGCACGGAACCTGTATTACGTGTTTGGATTTGTCGAGCGGGCGAGTAGCTTCCCCACCAGTGCATTCAATGTACTGATAATCCACCAGTTTGATATGCAGGGTGCGGGAGAACCTCGTGCGGTGCGGACGCCTACAACGTGCGTGCTAAGGCGTGGACAACACTCCGAAGCAACGGTGCATCCGGGACTGAAGCACATATACAAGACATAAGTTGTGAACATCGCCTGACCATCGCCTGTACATTCATTCCACAGTTGTAGCCACTTGGCACGCTTTTACTGTTTCAGAGAGAGAGGCTTGAACGACTTGTAATCTCGGCTATACGCCGCCTGTAATACATGTTTCATATCAATAAAGAGATTACTTTACTTGTTTCAATGCTTCCGCTATATTTGTCGACTCAGTGAACCTGTTACCGAATCGCTATGCGTTCCTAAACTCCGCTGCACTCGGACAATCTGTGCGACTCTGTGGCTTAGAACTCTAACCGCCAGCCAATGAACCATGGCCTTGCACGGGCGTGGATCATGCTCGTGCGGCATCACGCTCGGATAGGTTAAGCGATCGTTCCGCGGGAGCGCTGGCAAGGGTGATTCCCGCCTAACGGGAACGGCCGATTGCTTGCGGGATATCGGGGCGTGACATCTACCTTCTCAAAACCAAAAATAAAGTTCTAGATAAATTTAAGGTCTACAAATCTGAAGCTGAGAATCAATTAGAAAGGAAGATTAAGATCCTTAGATCTGATCGTGGTGGAGAATATACCTCAAATGAAATGATTAACTTCTGTGAAGAACATGGAATAATTCATGAGGTAACTGCTCCATATTCACCTTAGTCTAACGGAGTTGCTGAACGCAAGAACTGTACTCTGTTAGATATGGTGAATGCCATGCTTCTCAGCTCTGGTGCTCCTGATAACTTGTGGGGAGAAGCCCTTTTAATTGCCTGTTACATTCTTAATAGGATTTCTAGTAAGACAAAAGATAAGACTCCCTATGAGCTATGGAAAGGTAGAGCTCCTAGGATTAATTACCTTAGAGTTTGGGGATGCCTTGCTAAAGTCGGAATTCTCGAACCTAAAAAGAGGAAGATTGGTCCCAAGACTGTAGACGCTGTTTTCATAGGATATGCCTTAGACAGCTATGCCAATAGATTTCTAGTGACTCACTCAGAAGTAAATGAAATCTCTAACAATACCATTATAGAAGCAAGAGATGTAGTTTACGTTGAAAACATATTTCCTTTTAAGGATAGAAGTTTAATCTCTTCCTCCATACCCTCTACTAGTTCTCAAGTCCAAATACCTAGCTCACAATCTGAACAAGACTTAGAACCTAGACGGAGTAAAAGAAATAGGATTGAAAAAAATTTAGGAGAAAGATTCTTCACCTTTTTGATAGAGGGTGATCCCTCAACTTATGAAGAAGCAATATCGTCTCCTGATGCTCCCTTCTGGAAAGAAGCCATTAACAGTGAATACAACTCCATCATGGAGAATAACACTTGGTTTCTAACAGATCTACCTTTAGGCAATAAAACAATAGGTTGTAAGTGGATTTTCAAGAAAAAACTCTGAGCCGATGGTACTACAGAGAAATACAAAGCTAGATTAGTTGCTAAGGGTTTTACCCAGAAGAAAGGGTTAGATTATTTTGATACCTACTCTCCTGTAGCTAAAATCATATCCATTAGAACTCTCTTGGCCTTAGCATCCATTCATGATATGCTAATCCATCAAATGGATGTAAAGACAGCATTTTTGAATAGAGATCTAGAGGAAAAACTTTATATGGACCAACCTGAAGGTTTCATTGCTAAAGGTCAAGAAAAAAAAGTCTGCAGACTAGTAAAATTCCTTTATGGCTTGAAACAAGCTCCCAAACAATGGCACAATAAATTTGACAAAGTAATTTGTGAATATGGTTTCTTGTCAAATGAGTATGACAAATGTATATACTCTAAAGGTACTTGTAAAAGTTGTGTCATTTTATGCTTGTATGTAGATGACATCATTATCCTAGGTTCATCACTGGAATTGATAAATATTACAAAGAACTATTTATCTAGCCAGTTTGATATGAAAGACCTAGGAGAAGCCAACTTAATTTTAGGAATGCAAGTGACCAAAGGCAAAGAGGGTTATACTCTATCTTTAGCACATTCAATTGAAAAAATGCTAAAAAGGTTTGAGTTATTTGATAAGAAATCTGTCCTTACTCCTTATGACAGTAGTATTGTACTAAAAAAGAATGAAGGATCACCTTTGGAACAACATAAATATTCACAGATGATAGGATCCCTTATGTATATAACAAACAGGACAATACCTGATATTGTATTTGCTATTGGGAGACTAAGTAGATATATCAGTAACCCAAATCAGTCACATTGGACTGCCTTGGATAGGGTATTTAGATATCTCAAGGGCACCTTAGATTACAAACTTCATTTTACTAGGCACCCTGATATCATAGAAGGTTATTCAGATGCAAACTGGGTAACCGACTCACATGATATAAAATCTACTACTGGATATGTATTTACTCTAGGAGGAGCTGCAATCTCCTGGGGCTCTTGTAAGCAAACTATCATAGCTAGGAGTACAATGGACTCCGAAATGATAGCTTTAGATACAACTTGCACAGAAGCTGAATGGCTTAAAAATCTTATTATGCATATACTTGTTTCTCTTAGTCATGTTCCTACAATTTTAATAAACTGTGATAATAAATCTGCTATTGAACTACTAAAGCATGATTCTGTGAATGCTAAGATGAACAAGCACCTGCAGCTGCGCTTCAAGGCAATACAAAGCCTACTAGGCAAATATGTGGTTCTTGACTATATAAAGTCAGAAAAGAACCTTGCAGATCACTTGACGAAGGGTCTGTCTATGACTTTGATCCTAGAATCATCGAGGGGGATGGGGTTAAGCCCATAAGTTATTCACCAGCAGTGGCAACCCAACCGAGTCTGACTGGAGATCCCAAGAAGCCGGTTCAATGGGTAGAAACAAGCTGAACTTAGGTGAGTTTATGGAACACTGACTCGAGATTAAAGTCTCATTAAAATAAAGCCCAAGCGGCTGTACATGTGTACAATGACTCCCCATCCCTATGGTGACAGTGTTCTTGTGTGATATGGTTAGGATGAGGTTAAACTCTTAATAGGTCCATGCTGTAATGCTGGGTTGATTCATATCACCAACCATTAAGGACTTACCTATATGAGAGGTCGTGAAGGCCGCGACTATGGGACAGGGCGATCCCAGACAACTCTCATGAATGTGGAAAAGTGCGCATGGCCATTTAAAAGCGCCACCCGATAGACCAAGGACCTCTAGCGTACTATGTGTGCTATTTTTTTAAATCTGGTTCAAGAAGTCTGATTCAAGGCATAGTCCATCAAGCACTTCTTCAGATTAAGGCAATAGTCACTATGTGAGATTCAAGGCTGTAGTCCATCTCATCTATGCATAGTATTTTACTGCCCAGATGCTCTCTCTCTCTCTCTCTCTCTCTCTCTCTCTCTTTACTTCACTCTTATCTCTGTTTCTGAACTTGACCTTTTGGGGGGGGATTGTTGGCTTTACTTTCAAAAGCTCAAGCTCATTTCCTTTTCTTTAGTCCCACATCGGATGGGCCAAAGCTTTCTTGTGTACATATATTAGTTTCTCTTCTTTTCTCTCTTAAAGTTGTTGTGTGGGGAACCCCTTGGGCCACACGCGCGCGCCGCCGCCGCCGCCCGGCCCGGCTCGGTTCGGCCCGCGTAACGGGTGCGGGTACGCGCCCACATCTGCGGACGCCGAATACTGATTCGATTTTCTCTTCGGGTTCGGGCTGGGACCTTAAAATTCTTTTTGCTCCTCTTCAATTTTATTTAATTTTCTAAACGTTGGAAAATTAATTTCTTCCGTTACAAATTGTTTTTGAACCGTTATAATTTTGTGTCCAGGTTCATTCTTTCTTTCTCCTGTGTAACGGCTGAATTAATAGAAAAATTAATTCAAACCGTTACATATTAGTATTATATATTTGTCTGATTTTCTTTGTAAAGACAAGAAATCTTTCTCTCCGGAAAATTACTGCCAACAGATTTTTCACTCCATTCTTCGTCGTCATTTCACTCATCTCCAAGCTCTGGGCAGAGCTAAGTTCTGGTCATTCTCTCCAAGTCGTGTGCGGCGACGAGATACCGATAGTGCGGGGGTTTTACCACTAGGAGCTTCGGAAACGTCTGCACACAGATCCCGAATTAATTCTTAAGGCAGTGCTTCGTGCACGACTTTTCCAGAGGCCGGTAACATTAATCTAATGTTCTGTTTGTTTTGATTCACAAAAATTTTCAATAAGAAAGGGACAATTATTTATAACAGTTATAACTATGTTCATTTTAGCATGGAATTGCTACTTGCAACATTTCAGCTTTGAATATCTATACAAACCCATGCACAAAACCATGCAAAAATACCATTAACAATGCACTTCACGTGCACATTCACTTCTTCTTTTTTGTTAATCCAAGCAAATTTGCTACAAGCACATTTCCATGCAGTAACATTTTTTTTTTTTTAAAGGGACAGGTCTTTGGAACAGTGCCGATTCACATATTTTTTTTATTTTCCTTAAAAAATAAACTGAACAGAATGGCTCCTATTTGCATAAGTCTATTCTTCCAATACTTCTACACACTGTTTTTCTTTTCTTTTTTCTTCTTCAGGCTAACACACTTTTTTTTTTCCACTCTAGTTTCTGTTCGTCACATGTTCTGTGTTCAAACACTGAATTTTTTTTCTTAGTTATTTACAAACAAGGTTTCCTTTTTACAAACACTGTTTTTCTTTCCCACCCTTTTCCAACAGTACGATGTTTGTCTTCCACAATTTTACAACAGTCACTATTCTTTCACTACGCCTAAAAAAAAAAAAAAAAAAAGCTTCTTCAGATGATGAAGGCTTTGGTGTGGTCGATTCAGAGTCAAATTTAGACAATGATGTAAACAGCATGAAATCTACTGCTACATCGTCTCCATCTATTCCTTGATCTCTACAGCTTGACATGGCAATCGAGGAATATAAAAAATTAAGCAGTAATATTGATGATCTCATTGAGTCAATTAGAGCAACTCAGACGATTGCAATTCTCAAAGAATATTGTCGCCGACAACGTCATCACATTCAAACACCCAGTCTTATATTAGTTGCCAGCTATGTTATGTTAATTTATTTTTAGCAAGTTGTATTGTTGTTGTTTTTAGTAATCAATGTTTGTTGTGATTGTCCATTAATATTATCAAAGTGTATAGTTTGTCTATTATATATTATTTTCTAAAGTTTGTTTACTCAATAATATATTTGTTTAAAAATTGTTTATATGCATAAGTATGGGAGAGACTGTCAGCTAAAAGTTAATTTCTTCTAACTTATTGTCTTAAGTAATTTTAATATAATTATATTCCCTTGACAATTAATTTTCTTTTTCCTTGCCTTTGAGGACAACGTCGGTTAAGTATGGGAGAGTTGTAGGCTACAGAGAAATTTATGTCTAAGTCTTTAAAAAAAAAAAGAGATTAAAGTTTTCTTTTCTTTAAGCACATTTTTTTTACTCAGTATATAATGCAAATATATGTTAAGCGTAATTATTACCTAGTAAATGGAACTCTTGTCTAATGAACAAGGAAATTCGGGTGAAATGGTAACAATTAATATTGAAATGAGAAATAATTTAATTTAATCTTGTAGTCAGTGCAACTCAAGATATTAAATCTGTAGGGATGTTTTAACACCTAATATCCTAAGGCCAACTGGCCTGGAAACATTGATCCAACACTCAATAAATGGGTTGTGTAGAAAGCTTAATAAGATTAGATATTGCATAGATTACAAAAATAAGGTATTATTTTTGTGCCATAAGTTAGGAAAATTCTTTTGAACAAAAAAAAAACTTGGCTTATGACATAAAAAAAAAATTATCCGATTAGTTTATCTATATTTATTCCAGACGTTATATTATATGCTTGAGGACAAGCAAAGTTTAAGTATGGGGATATGATCGACACGTAAATATTACAATTATTTTGTTATTAGATAAATAATATTAAATTACTTTATAAGTAATAATTACATAATTATAATGTGCTTTATGAAAATTACAAATACAACAAGTTTAATATAAAAAATGTACAGATATATACACTATGGTTTAAGTTTTATAAATTGCTCATATATATATATATATATATATATATATATATATATATATATATATAAAGTTAGCTTTTATTTATATATTTGATACATACAACAAATGAAATTGTTCCATGCATGCAATATTTTATACATTAAATTTTGTAATTTATATGTGTAATAACTTATTTTATTCTTATTTGTTTAATTACTCCATGCTACGAGAAGAGATGGAATATAGACCATATTCGAATAACTATATGCAATGAACTTGGACAACATTATAAATGAACCATTGGAAGCAACCTTTCATAAAAGCATGACGAACTTGACAACATTGATGAACACACATCATGAAAGGGGAGAAATACAATGAATATATAAAAAGATACAAGTAATAAAAGGACACCATGAAGATTCAACGAACCTAAATGAACCAACATGCTTCATGCCTCTTCAATTCCAATATAAAGACCAACCTTTTCTATTTATACTTGTAATAAAAAGAGAGTGTGTTTAAAGAGAAGTTGCAAGTGTTCTTCCGAATGATCTCCAACTCATCTTTGTTAATGTTCTCCAAAAGTATGTCTAACTAATTACTTTCAATGGTTCAAGGGGAGCCCTAGTAATGTATGTATTTTCTTATCTTTTCTAATAAAATTGTCTTTATGATTAATGTATTGATTTGTGTGGAAGTATGCTGAATTGATATTTCTAGGGGATAAATCAGATGTATTAATAAACCATTATTGTCTGTGATTGTGAGATAAGGGTTTATTATTTGCATTACGTAGTATAGGTGAAAATGCCATACTATTGTAATTATCAATGCATAGTACTCCATGATCTTATTTTTATTCTAAAACAAGTTACACTTAAGGTTGCATGGTTCGTACTCTAATTCGGACGGATCATTGTCTCTACGGTATAATTTGTATATAAAATAATAATAGGATATTTTGTGGGCAATGTTATTGAGGTGAAAAACCTAATTCATCTAGATCATAAAGCAAGTATTCTTAATATTTATTAATTACGGTGATTCCAGATTAACAAATATTACAGAAGTATCATTTTAGTATCAATTATCTGATTTCATAAAATTGATAGTTGTCCCCTGGGCATGATGTTATGAGAATCTAAGTTGCGATCGCACAAGGCGTAGACGTTAAGTTATAGAGAATACAACAACAGAGCAACGCAGAGAAATTTAATCACACATTGGATAGAAGAAAATATTTTTTATTGATAATGAACATTTGATTACATGTCTTGAGTACAAGGTTATCGTGCGGGCTTACAACATAGAAGCAAAATGAGATAGTCGTTCCATACATTACACTCCTTTACTAGAAACAAAATATAAATACACCTAGCGAGAGTCTTTAATTGCAACAAAAGCTTCAAAATTTATACGCAAGCTTGCGTCAACGGGCGAGGCTGGCCTTCAACTTTTTGGCGTATCTCCTTGATTTATCGAACCTGGAAAAATAGGGGTCAGTATATCAAAATGTACTAGTAAGGGAAAGTTAACCCAACGTAATGAATCAACACAGTATTCATGTGAAACAAGCTACATTATTATTATTGTGGTCTTTCTATCTTGTCTTAGTCCCATAGCTGGGCTATCCGACCTACACGAGACTTACCATGTTCTTCCTTCTCAAGAAGATATTGTTATCTTGAATAGTTTAAGAAAACATAGAGAGTCATTGGTACCATAAGCTATTTTGTACTACGAATGAGATGATTGTCTTTCCAACAGGGTAGCTAGCCCTACTGGACGTCCCGACTCATCCTATGTTAGGACTTTAGCTAACATCATTCCATCTAGGTCGAAGTGGTTCCAGTGCCCCAGAGATCGATTGTAGAAACGTAACCTTGTGTACAAGTTGTCCATGACCACACAAGTCTAAAAACTTTGTTAATAAACTAGCATGCAAGACAACATTATCCGAGCATTGATAGAAAAAAATTCTGATAGCATAGTCTACCTGCTACAAGTTATCACATTATAAAATCTATAGTACTTGTTACAACAATAATAATGAAGCAGTTCTATATAAGCAGTAACATAAATACATGTACGACAAGCAAGCAAGCAAGCAAGCAACAGTTGGATCATTTTTCATTCTAAGTGACAAGCAATGTTATTCATGACTTCTCTTCTTTTTATCTGTATTCACTTTTATTATGGTATCATTGATAGAGTACGCGGCAAGAGAGTCATTTTGTTAAGTGTGAAGACACAGAGTGAAGGTTTAGGATCATGTGGCAACTCTAGAGGGGGTAAATATAGTAAGTGCATGTGTAGTGAAAAATAATCACCAATTTAAAATTCTAAGTTTAAGGACTACTTATAAACTACAACAATAAATATAATCAGAGTATAAGCAGAGTATAAGTAAATTTCAGAAGAGCAAACTCAAACATAGAAAATTTTATCCTAGTTTTTCTCACATGAAGGAATAGTCCAAGCCCGAGAACTCTTGTTCGGTGTTAATCCACTATTTGTGAAATAGGGTACACATGCGCCTTTGATCCGAAGAGCATGCCAACTTTTTACAACACGAGTTTTTGATCCGAAGAGATCGAAGACTTCAGACAGAAATAGAAAGCAGCTTTTAAACCAAGCTAGTACAACTCGACTCAACTTCTAATCGGAACGGTACTTAAGCACTTAGAAAAAAAATGAGTTGTCTTGGGCATGAGAAAGATTAAACTTCTTTGAGTAATAGAGAAGAAGAATGTTTGAGTGAATGAGATATGTTGAAATATAAAAATTCTTCTCTATTTATAGGATTTTTTTGAGCTGAGTTCGGATGCTTTAAAGTTCATAAATTCGAACGTTAGAGCCTGGTCATCCAAAAGAGGAGGCTGACTAGGAAATCCGTTCAGGGTAACCGAGTTCGGTCCGATTTTGGGCAGAACTCGTACAGAGTTCGGTTGGTCATTTTTCCAGACTATTTTGACTTGGATTTTTGAATGGGTTTGGGTTTAGGCTCGAATCCAAATGAATTACTGGTTTGTATTGGCTGATATATGAGTGGACTTTGGATATAGGTTCAATCTAAATGCCAAAATTTTGTTCCGACTCACATAAGTCCTTAGACTCAAAAAATAAAAATTATATAACAAAGTAAAAAGAGTAACCTAAACAGAATCATCTTGTTGTAGCGTGTGATGAAGTTTTGCGATGTCTTTCTAAACAAATTCATCTAAGTTACAATGTATCGATTCGTATTTTGGATTGATTATTAAAATCGGTTTGACCATGACCAGATGGGCCAAAAATCTCCCCCATTTTAATATTAAAAAAACTATGACTGATACGACAACTAAGATAAGATATATATATTGTTCATGCAATAATCGATATGTTGCTCTCTCGATATCTTGATATGTTGCTCCCCCACAATAATAACTTGCTTGCAATATTGATATCTCGATATGTATGTCGCCCCTATTATTACTTGATCAAAATGGGAAGCCTCCCCCATAAAGTTGGAGCCAAGTTAAACAAAAAATTTGACGCAAGGAATGAAATAATAAATAGAAACAAATATAAAGAAACCAAGTAATGACATTCTATTGGAACATTTTGTAAATGAAGAGCAATATAACTTTGCCAAAAGTTAACCAAGTTAAAAACATCATTGATCTAAAGATAATATCTCATAAAAGTCTCATAAAAGAAGCATAACTAGAAATAACAACTTATAGAGTTTAATATCATCTCATAATGCTAATATTATCACTAAATGCTAAGCTAATGATCTCTACTCTACTACTGATCATCATCACCGGTCTCTGCCGAACGGTTGGGATCATAAAAAGCAGTAGCATAAAAGTATCTCTGAGCATCGGGATCATCAATGCGGTATCAATTAAATGAAGGATCATGAACCATGTAAATTGGTCCGCTACTAGGGTACTGAGAGAAGCTATAACGCATATCCATAAAAGAGTTGGATATAGCCTAAGCCTGGAGTATGGTGCGGGGATCCATAGCACGATAGCGCTCATCCTCTAGTCTATGGAGATCGTCTTCCAAACGAAAGCGATCCTAGAGCATAGTATGAAGGTGCTCAAGAGTGATGGGTTGAGCAGCTAAGGTAGAAGAAACAGGAGGTGCAGGTGGTGCAGATGGGCCAGCACCAGAAGTAGCATCAACAGGTGGCACGGGTGGTAGAGCAGGGTCAGTCCTACGGGCAGTAAAGAGATTGGTGGGTTCTTCTAGATAGGAATAATAATCTATCTAGATAGGAACAATAATCTAATAGAATATCAAAGTGTTAAAATATGATAGATAAATACATGGCGTACAGCAGATTCTGCCTGTTCTTACGAGCTTTAACCATAGTTTGAATGACAGTCTTTGGAAAACTAAATAGAATCCCAAAGTGGAGATGATAGATAGCACAAAGTTCCAAGTTTATGATGTCATCAGTGGAGGTTTGCTTGGGAATTATCACAGAGAAAATAATGTGATGTAAGTCATAAAACCATTTATTAAGGTGTTTAGCTTTAAGCTTACCATGAGAACAAGGGACAGAAGTGCAAAGGGAATCCTTAAAGGAATATAGAGTCGTGCCTTCAGGGAACGTGAATTTGGTGATGTCGACAAGGGGTTCACCATCGTTTGGAATATGAATGATCTTCCCCAAATCGTCAGCATCAAAGTCAATATTTATCCCGCCGACACGAGAATGAATGGAATCATCTTCATAGATGAGATTGAAATAAAATATTCTGATAGCATTAATATAGATTGGAGATCAAGAAACAACTAATTCATCAAGTCCTAAAGCACGTAAAGTAGATAGATAAGCAGGAAATAGAGTAAAATTTATAGGATTTACAGAAAAAATAGTCCTGGTAACAAAATTATCAAACCACTCTATGGATTGTTCAAGAGATAAAAATAAAAATCTATTATAATCACCCCCATCGGGCATTGATGGATTGAACAAGGAATGAGATATGTCTTCCTGAACATTGGATGAGGATGATTCACCAGCAACTTTTCTTTTCTTAAATAACTTAGGAGCCATTTAAAACAAAGAGAAAGGAAATAAGTAGATGATTATACCTGAAAATAGATAGAAAATGTGGTAGAGCACCTTGAAATCCACCTGAATCCAAAGTTTCGAGAGTTGAGAACTATTGAGAAGGAAGAAACAAAAACTAGGGTTTAGAGAATTTAGGGTTCTAAGGAGGAAGAAGAAGGGGCTGTTGTTCGTAGGTTTTGGTTTTGATAATTAATAGGTAAATATAAGGAGTTGGGTTTCGTTTCGAATTTGAAACAAAGGCAACCGAGTTCGGCCCGAGTTCGGTCCAAACTCTGCCCGAATTCGGTTCCTTTGAACCATAATTCATTCGAGACTCAATTATTTATATAAAGATAGATCAATTTTGTAACTTTAGATTTTAGGGTTTTGGACTTAATACAATAATTTATGACAAATTAATTATTACTCTGTATTTTATATTGTATCGATCATATCAGGTTAGTTGTAGGGGCCGGATCCAAGCTAGCAGTGGTCCGAAGACAATTAAATACCGTATCGCTTAAGGTTATTTACACCTCTTTAATAGAAGGGTTATTTCGGCTTGTATCCAAAATAATTTTTATATTTACAGAAATGTAGAGTAGTAAAATAAACTAATTATGTAGTATCGGAGTCCAAAATACCTAATTCTCGATGAATAAAATTGAAGCGGTCTTTAGCTAAGGGTTTATTGAAAATGTCTACTAGTTGTTGTTCTGTGTCAATAAATTCTAAACAGATATTACCTTGCAATTGATGATCTCGTAAAAAGTGGTGTCTAATCTCAATATATTTAGTGCATGAATGACATATTGGATTCTTAGTAGATTTATAGAGCTAGTGTTATCACAAAAGATAAGAATATTGGTAAAGGATAATTATAGTCTTCTAAAGTTTGTTTTATCCACAAAAATTGTTCACAACAATGTCCTGCTACGATATACTCAGCTTCAGTAGTTGATAATGCAACCAAATTTTATTTCTTAGTACTGCTAGTACTCTTACAATCGACCTTACATCCAGCAAAATCAGCATCTAAATAACCAACAAGGTCAAAGGATGTGGTTGCCTGCTGTCTGAGTACCCTTAAGGTATCTAAGGATACGCTTAACTGCACATACATGTGATTCCTTAGGGTTAGCCTGATATCTAGCACATAGGAATACAGAAAACATAATATCTGGATGACTAGCAGTTTAGTATAGAAAATAACCAATCATACCTCGATATTTACGTATATCTGTAGGCTTTCCATTTTTATCAATATCAAGTTTGGTTGATGTTGCCATTGGAGTTCCAATTGACTTAGCATTGTCCATATCGAACTTCTATAGCAAATCTTTTGTGTATTTTGCTTGATTAATGAATATTACCTGAGAGTTCTGTTTGATTTATAATCCGAGGAAGAAAATAAGTTCTCCCATCATACTCACTTTAAATTTTTTCTGCATACACTTAGCAAACTCGTTACATAGCATCTCATTAGAAAATCCAAAGATAATATCATCTATGTAAATTTTTACTAATAAGAGATTATCATCATAAGATTTTATAATTAAAGTAGTGTTAACTTTCCCTTTTGAAAAACTATTTTCAAGTAGGAAGGAGCCAAGGCACTCATACTAAGCACGAGGGGCTTGTTTGAGTCCATATAGAGCTTTCTAAGCTTGAAAACATGATTAAAAAATTTAAAATCTTCAAATCCAGGGGGTTGTTCTATAAAAACTCCCTCTTTTATAACACCATTCAAAAAAGCAGTTTTGACATCCATTTGAAATAATTTAAAATTATAAAAATTTACAAAAGCATAAAACATGTGGATAGATTCTATTCTTGTAACAGGAGCATAGGTCTCATTGTAGTCAATACCTTCTTCTTGATTGTAACCTTGAGCTACAAGACGTACTTTGTTACGAGTGACTAATCCATCCTCATTAAGTTTATTTCAAAAAAACCTATTTGGTACCAATGACTGGATAATCATTAGGTCTGGAAACGAGTTCCCAAACTTAATTTCGTTCAAATTGGTTGAGTTCCTTTTGCATTACGAAAATTCAAAATTCATTATGAAAAGCTTCTAAAATATTTTTAGGTTCAATTTGAGAAATAAAAGCAACATTTGCAATAATATCTCTAGTTGTAGAACGAGTTCTTACACCTTTTGATATCTCATCAATTATCAAGTTCTCTAGATGGCTGGTTCTAAATTTTAATCTTTTAGGTAAGCTGTCCAGATAACTTGTTCCAGTTTCATCTTCAAGAGTCTTGTTGGAGGTTGTCCCAATATTTTTATCATCATTGTCGCTTACTACTTGACTGTTAAGCTTATCAAAAGGAACATTAATCGATTCTTCAACAGTCATAGAATTTTTATTAAAAATTCTAAAATCTTTACTCTTTGCAGCATAACGAAGAAAAATACCTTCATCGACCTTGGAATCAAATTTACCCAAGTTATCCTTATTATTCAAGATAAAATATTTGCAGTCAAATACTTTAAAATAACTAATGGTAGGAATTCTATTAAACCAAAGCTCATAGGGATTCTTCTTCGATATAGGTCGAATAAGAACCATATTTAAAATATGGCATGTTATATTGGCAAACTCAATCCAAAAATATTTTGGAAGATTATATTGATTTAACATGACTCTAGCCATATCGCCAAGAGTTCTGTTCTTCCGCTCCACAATACCATTTTTTTGAGGAGTTCTAGGACAAAAAAATTCATGCACAAAACTATTTGAATCACAAAAAGTTTTGAAATTAGAATTTTTGAATTCGCCTCCATGATCACTTCGGATACGAGTAATCTTGAAGCCTTTTTTGTTTTGTATCTTTTTGCAAAAGATAAAAAATTCTAAAAAAGCTTCACTTTTATTTGCTAGAAAATAAATCCAAGTATATCTAGAAAAGTCATCAATAATAATATAGGCATAAAGCTTACCACCAAGACTAGAGACTCTGCTTGGTCCAAATAAATCCATATGCAAAAGCTAAAGAAGTCTAGAAGTACTTACAACGTTTATTGATTTAAACGAAGATCTTGTTGTCTTGTTCTTTTCAAACTCAGCACAGACCATATCTTTCTTAAAAGTAATTTTAGATAAACCTTTTACCAATTTCTTTGAAGATAGTATGGCTATAGTGTCCATATTTGCATGTCCAAGGCGCATATGCCACAACCAGCTTTCGTCTTTGGTTGTGTATAAGCATTTTCCTATAATGTCCTTTTAGATTATTGTCGAAGGAGATGTATCCTTCTTTCTTCATCAATAGAGTTGCGAACAGATTTGCATCATCGGTCATGCGACGTGAGCAATAGCTATCGAGAATCCATTTGCTTCTAGTGTGAGAGGAAAGGTCCACCTACAACAACAGTTGAAGATGTAATATTTTGTACCCAATTTCTTGAGGGTCCTCATATGTTAGTTTTTGGAACCAATATATATACATGCATATGAACTAATTTTTTAATTCTACATTATCGTGATATGTGTCCTTTAATACCACAATAATGACATGTAGCAGATGTGTTGATACTTGGTGTAGAGGCATGATGTATATGTGAGGTAGTATATTATGATTTATGTGAATACGTGTAATAGAATGCATGATTAAAAGGATCAGCCTTTTTAGGCTGTGTGTTCTTGGGCCTTGAGTGACACGTGTTAGATTAGGAAGCAGTCTATACAGGTTATTTTTCTAATCTAATTTTCAACTTTTTGAAAGTGTCATATAACTCAGTATATCTAGCAATTAAAGTATTATTTCTAATAAGTGCATCACTACTCTTTTTCTTCTCTATTTCATAATCTTCTTTGATCTTAATATAATCCTTATCATGTTGCTTATTTCTAAGAAGTGCTTCATATAAGTTTAATCTAATTGATGCTAATTCATCTAAATCACTAGTGGATTGTGTCTTTCTGATATCATCTAGGAGTGTGGATAATCTATCAATCTCAAGTTTGTGTGCCTTGAGTTCCTTCATTGAGTGTTTGTATTTATCGAGCAGTATTTTATGATCATAAAGGTCACTAAAGGCATCACCTAGTTTATCAAATATAAAGTTATCATATAGGGGCTTTGTAGATACCTGATCAAATTCTATTAAGCACACATTTATAGATTTGCGAGGATTCTCTTCTTCTTCAGAATCGCTTACTTCATTTTCATACCATATGCTTGTCTGAGCATTTTTTTTCTACTTTCATATCGCTAGCTTCTTCTTCAAGCATGTTTTCATAAGTAGCTTCCACAAGTTTCCAGATTTAATATGAGGTTGCCCAAGAAGAAATATGATTAAGTTCATTATTGTCTAAAGCAAAGTAATGAGCATCCATTGCTTTTGCATTAAGACTAGCTAATCACTTTTCTTCTCCTGTATAGGCATAATAAGGTTTGTTAACAATATTAGAAGCAAGAGAAGAAATGATAGTAGGTTTTCTGTAACCTTCAATAATATTAGTCCATACGTCAAAACTAAGAGATTTTAGATAAAATCTCATCCATGTCTTCCAATAAGTGTAATTATTTCTATCAAAACATGTAGGTCTATCTATGGATTTGTCCTTCTCTTGTAAAGTTAGCCATGAGTATTATAGAGTATATAAACTAAGCACAGTTTAATGAAAACCCACTCTGATATAAATTTTAGGATCGGATGGCAACTCTAGAGGAGGGTGAATAGAGTAAGTGCGCGTGCAGCAGAAAATAATCACCAATTTAAAATTATAAGTTTAAGGACTACTTATAAACTACAACAATAAATATAATCAGAGTATAAGTAAATTTCAGAAGAGAAAACTCAAACACAAATTTTTTTATCCTGGTTTCCCTCGTGGAGGACTAGTCCAGGCCCGAGAACTCTTGCTAGATGTTAATCCACTATTTATGAAATAGGGTACACATACGCCTTTGATCCGAAGAGCATGCCAACATTTTACAGTATAAACTTTTGATCCGAAGAGATCGAAGACTTCAGACAGAAATAGAAAGTAGCTTTTAAACCAAGCTAGTATAACTCGACTCAACTTCTAATTGGAACGGTACTTGGGCACTTAGAAGAAAAAGGAGTTGTCTGGGGCATGAGAAAGATTAAAGCTCTTTGAGTAATAGAGAAAAAGAATGTTTGAGTGAATGAGATATGTTGAAACATGAAATTTTTTCTTTATTTATAGGATTTTTTTTGAGCTGAGTTTGGATGCTTTAACATTCATAAATTTGAACTTTAGAGCCTGGTCATCTAAAAGAGGAGGCTGAATAGAAAATTGGTTCAAGGTAATCGAGTTCGATCCGAGTTCGGGCAAAACTCGTACCGAGTTTGGTTGGTCAATTTTGCAGACTGTTTTGACTTGGATTTTTGAGTGGGTTTGGATTTAGGCTCGAATCCAAAAAAATTATTGGTCTGGGTTGGCTTATGTAAGAGTGGACTTTTGTTCCGACTCACATAAGTCCTTAGACTCAAAAAAGTAAAAATTATATAACAAAGTAAAAAGAGTAACCCAAACAAAATTATCTTGTAGCAGCTTGTGACGAAGTATTGTGACATCTTTCTGAACAAATTCATCTAAGTTACAATGTATCAATTCGTAGTTTGGACCGATTATCAAAATCGGTTTGACCATGACCAGATGGGCCAATAGAAGGATCCAAGCCACTCACGAGTTGGTGAATTAAGAAGAAAAATAGAGTTTTATAGCATTCTGTTCGTGCGTCGTCTACACGATTATCATAACCCACTTCCACTTTTGGGATACGAGTACGTGGCCAAGTCCATCCAGCGCCATAGCATCGACGTTAGTACGTTGTCTATGATACACAATGGTTCACAACAAGTAACAAGATATGCATATCATCCACAAACTAAGTCATGACAAGGAATTAAACTTAATAGTCTCAATAATTTAATTAAAGAAATAATCCACTATAACTCAAGAGGGTCTCGGGAATAAACCGGGTAGAATAAAATAAATGCAACTATAAACTAAAGTCCACTAAGCCTAGTAGCAAAGAATAATATAAAAAATATAAGGAAGAAAATATCCTACTCCGTATATATAGAAGAGACCGACACATTGGTAACGTTGGTGTAACCAAGATACTCACCATAGACCTCGGGGCAAATCACATAATCTAAAGCTAAAAATAGTTATCCAGTCAGGATTGGAGCAAAGTACAACAATAACACTAAATTAATACAATATAATATATATATATATATATATATATATATATATATATGGAAAGGAAAGAACTATCTAATTATATGCCATGGCTAGTCAAGCGAATATAACTAAGACGGTAACGATATGCAATCTACTATGAGCAGACAAAGAACTAGACAAAATAATAGCAATCAACGTCACGTGTATAGTGTATTTTAGAATACAAGTTTTCTGCATGTGGACGGGTTAGGACATACGACAGTCGGTGCGTGAGGTGCAACGACGGCTATCAACATTGACATTGTAGATTTGAACATTCCGTAGACCACATGCATACTAATTATATTTCTTCTGTTGACTCCCTCACAAGTAAACATGATCACTTAAACATTAATTTTAAATTTGAATATTAAACGTTAAACATTGAACATTGGATGAAAATAATAAGTGAACATGTATGGTATCAATAATTAAGTATAACTCTCATGCACTATAAAAATAAAAAATGATAAAACCAACAATGCCAAGGAAAGAACAACATACAACATAGAATAAAGGCAACATAGGTCATAGTGATACTTGCTTGCTCCTGAAGAGGTTGAAGTCACAAACTCAAGACGTCGTCCGATCTACCGATCACATAATTTAAAACAAGTTAGATTTACAAAAAGTGGCTAAATAGGTTTTCAATTTTAATCTACTTTAATTATTATTAAAATAATCTAAAATACTATTTTAAACTTATTATATTCTTATTTTTAAGATTTACCCTAAATTTTGGGCCAAAGAACATCAAATTTACAAATTCGGGATCGGTGGCACTCAAATCGAAGTATCATATTGACCAAAAATTCAATCAAGCCAAAACCTACATTTGAGTATGAAATCTTGTAGAATCCAGCGCTATAAGAAAGCTGGAATCGAAGGTTTCATCAAATCTCTATTCAGTAAAAAGATATTAACAATATGACACACATATGGTAATTTCGTTGGTTTACTAGTAACCCCTATGTTCAACGAATTAAACAAAATAATAAACTAATTTATTAAATTCTAGGAAAAATATATGTCATAGCAGCTTTTCGAAACTTCAAATGGTTCATGAAATCGAGTTTGGGATCTACCAAAATCTCAAAAATAACGAAACATGTCAAATTTTGGACAACTGACACCCTAAGAATTTTATAAAAATCTAGGTTCAGAATTAATTAAAATATATATATATATATATATATATATATATATATATATCTTGAAATTTACCTCGATATGGTTCCAACACAAGAAAAAAGGGCGCGTTTGGAGTCCGAAGCTAGTCTTAATGGCTTCGAAAGTTCGGGAACCTCAAAACTCCTCTCTACAAACCCCTACCCCCCCCCCCCTCTCTCTCTTCTATTAATAAACGACTAATAAAAAACCCTACATATTATATATATATATATATATATATATATATATATAGTCAGAGCCACGACTTGGGGGAACACGTGTCGAGCATCCCGTATGCCCCCGCCCAAAATCGTGTCGAGCATCCCGTATGCCCCCGCCCAAAATCAGAAGGCCATTAATCTTTCCGGCTAGGTTAAGCCAAATTTAGATCGGCTAGGGAAGCCGATCGGCTCCGCACTTGACTCAGAGACTGAGTCAACAGAAGACGCGCAAGCGGCAGTCACTGACATGCGGGGCCCGCTCCCTCCATATCTATGGGCAGGTGGGCCCAGATGATTGGGGCAGCTGACTGGGTATTAGGTTTTAGTTTTTAGGATTTTATTTTGTTGAAACTAGTTAATAATTCATTTATATTCTAAATAAATCCAAAAAAATCCCAAAAAAATTCCAATAAATTATAAAAATTATATTTAAACCTTCTAACCTTAAAATAATTGTTTGGTGGCAAATTATGTAGGTATGGTTCTACAATAATTTTTAGAAGCCCTAGAAAATAATATTTCTTAGGTTTTAATTATATAAAACTTTCAAAAAATCCCAAAAATTCTAAAATACCCCAAAAATGTTTTTAACCTTAATTTTGATCCTCTATGAGCTATATGAAGCCTAGTGTCACATTATTATCATTATAAAATTATACTTAGTATTTCAAAACAAACTTTCCACAAAATTTACTAGTGTATTCTATTTATATAATTATTATTCTTGTATGTTATTTTGGGTAGTGGATGCTACAACCTATCCCTATTAAAATATTTTTTTCCTCAAAAATCAAACATCACAAGTTTATATATTTATTGTGATAAATGCAAGCAATTTCTATGGCAATCTAATAACTACTCTTAGGATAAATCATAGAGATATCATTGTTGGGAAAAAAAATCAATAGGAAGCTATAACTCAATAATATCTAAACCAAATAGGGTATACTAAGTATGTAGCTTGTTTAAAAACTAAAACTATGTAAGGCTCTTAAGGGAATCAATGCAAGTTACCTTCATCTGGGGGTTGAGCCATAACTACAAATGCTAGTCCTTGACGTTGTGCTCCTCCATGCTATTAATTCTGGGTTGCCCTATTGGTTGGTGGAGGAGGAGCTATAGGACAATCTTTTATTCTATAATCGGGTGATCCACAATATAGGCAAAGTCCTATTCTCATCCTACAACCATCTAAAGTATGTCCTCTTCGATAAAAAGCACCATTGGGTGTTGATGAGTTATGCCTTTGTTGTTGTTGTTGTTGTTGTTGTTGTTGTTGTTGGGGTGGTACTACTCTAGTAGGAGGAGGATGTTTTTGTTGCTAGGGTTGAAGGGTCTTCTTCTGTATATTAAGGCACTTTGATGGTTCATAATGGCTACTATCTCTATCACCTCCAGTTAAATCATGGTCCATCTTTGGCCTTAAGTCCAAGTCCACCTCAATCCTCTGTGCCTCAGCTACGATCACAGCAAAATTTGGGGTACTATAAGTAATATGAACTTTTATCTATTTGTCCAGGCCCTGTCGGAATCTATGTGATCGATCCTCGGGGTCCCTGACCATGTACTCTATAAATCGGCTTAACCTATCAAACTCTGCAGCATACTCATCCACTGAAAGAATGCCCTGCTCTAGGTTCTGAAATTGCTTCTCTAAAATACCCTTGGCAACTATAGGAAAGAAGTTTCTCTTAAAGAGGTCATTGAACTGGTCCCAGGTCATATTTGGATCTACAAAACTGGGCTCATTCCTGAACCAAGTGCGGGCGATATCGTAAAGTTGTAACCCAATAGCCTTAATCTTCAGGTCCTCAGGGATACAGGCAACTCGCATAATATGCTGGATATCCTCGAGCCACTTATCTGCATACAGGATGCCCTTAGTCCCTTTGAACTCCTGTGGGTTCATCCTTTAATTCCCAGATGTTGCCCACCTTCGGCTGATCAGGCTATTACTATTATTGAAATGCAACTCTCTCCATGGCTTCCAAGGCAACTTGTTGGGCATTCTCCATGCCCGCTTGCATCATATCCGTCTGATGTCTATGGACTTCTACCTATGTTCTATGTGCATCCATCATGCCTCTGAAGAACTCATACAGTTGTGCCCCTTCATCGGGCATGCCTTCCTGAGTTGGATTTGTTTGAGGTGGAGGAAGGCTCTCAAATACAGCTAATGAGACCTTTTGAGATGCGAGAGGTGTAGGATGAGCACCATTTTCTCTGGAACTATGTGCTCTAGTCTTGGGTGGCATTATGAAGGTAGGAGGGAAACAAAAGAAGATAATCAATGGATATTTAAACTATTATGCTTTAACATTAACTAACTAAATATGCATAATAATTAGACAACCATTGCTAACTAAAAGGGATGTAAGGACATGGTTAGGACAGTAGATACACACATATTGAATAAATCATGGACAAAATCAAACAAGTTGTATATGAGAGACAAAAAGGATAGAAGACTCGTAGGTTTGGGAATCCTATTTGTGGATGATATAACTCTCATATGGTTATTCTAAATCCTATCTTTAATTTTATTTGCAGGCTCATAGTAGTACAACTAACTTCAGTACCACCACAAGTTCATAATATTTTACGAAATTATAACTGCATGGGCCACCATAAAAAATTATCATGACCCACTCCACTTTTGGGATACAAGTACGTGGCCAAGTCCACCCAACACCGCAGCATCGGTGATAGTACACTGTCTATGATACACAATGATCCACAACAAATAACAAGATACGTATATCATCTATAAACTAAGTCATGACAAGGAATTAAACTTAATAGAGTGTAACCTCCGTATCCTGAAATTCATGCTTAAATATTATTTTTAGGTTAATTTGGGGCTAGTGGGATTTTTTCCATAATTTTTGTTAATTAAAAATTAGTAATCCTAATTTCCTAGGACTTTCAAGAATTTATTTTAGGGTCAAATATAATTAAAAATATTCCAAACTTTTATTTTAGGTTCTAAATAATAAAATATATTTTCTAGAATTTTTTGGGAATTTTCTGATTATTTTTATCATTTATTTTGAGTTAATTATAAAAAACTGAATTAAAAACTATTTTCTGAAAAAGAAAACCCAAAAAGAAATTATTTCTGCCCAGTCAGCAAACAGGGGGCCCACCTGTCAGCCTCCAGCAGCCAACAGTGCGGGGCCAGCCTGTCAGCGACCGCGGACGAAGCCGAGCCGAGCCGAGCCGCGTCCAAGTCCGAGTCGGACTCAGCTGAGCCGAGCCGCGTGGATCTACGACCGCTGGATCTGGGCGGGGAGCCACGGATGGCTGCCACATGGCAAGCTCCTGAGCCACGGCTGCTCTTTCTCTCTCCTCTATATATATATATTAGTTTAGTTATTTTCTAGGGTTTTTCTTCAGCCAATTTTTGGAGAATTGCCATCTAGGGTTCCTTCATCTTCCAGAAGTCATTGCGCATAGCTCCGGACTCCAAACAAGGCCTAGTTTTTTGTGTTAGAATGATATTGAGGTTAGCTTTCTGATTATATAATTTTTTTTTACGAAATTATGATTATTAAATTCTGGAAAATTCGTAGAACACAGCATGTCCGAAAATAGACGTGTTTCGATATTTTCGTGATTTCGGGAGAACCAGGAATCAGAATCATGAACCGTTTAAAGTTTCGGAAAGCTAATGTCGAGATAATTGACATATGTTTTTCCCAGAATTTATTTCGAAGTATTTTTATATTATTAATTCTGTAGAACTTCTAGGGTAAAATTTAACCATCGGTGCACGATACGAAACTTGTATGTGCCATAATTTCCAAAGGAATTTGAATTTGGACGAGCCATAAATTTCAGCATGTTTTTGATGCTGAAATCTATAGGAATTCATGCATGAAAGTCGAGTTTGTGTTGGTTGACTTTTCGGTCAACAGATCGTCTCGATTTGCGTGCCATGAGTCTCGAGTTGATAAAATTCAGTTTCTTTGGACAAAATTTAGGAATTAACCTAAAAATCAGAATAATAAGATTAAAATAGGATTTTAGAGTAATTATTCCAGAATTAAATAAATTAAAATAAATTATCTTTTGACTTGGTAAATTTGTAATACATAGGCTATTTGGACTGTGACTTGGACTCTGATTCATACCAGCAGCAGGACCCCAGGCGAGTACATTCTCTGAAAGTTTCCATTATGTTGATTATCTCTATAACTCTTGTTGTATAGCGTACATGACTCTGACACTGTTCTTTACACGAGTTGGCATCATCGAGACCTGTCACGAGGAGGTGTGATTGGAATCCATCGTGCTAGCTAGGGAAAATGGGGAAATGTTAGTAGCTTATGTGATCATACCCAACCTTACATGCATCATAGCTCACCCACACCTCACGTCGGTGCAGCCTAACCATTACATGCCTCATAGCCTGTTACATGTGATTAGCCTGACTATTGCTCGCATCATAGCTATCCGGATGGTTAGCCTGACCCTACATGAATCATAGATAATCACATGTAATAAGCCTGATCAGTCCCAAGCCGATCACATGATATACTGATGTTTCACACACTTGGTTAGAGGATCATTGACATGCATCACTAGTATATTGATCTAGCATCTCTACATGTTCTAGTTATTGTTCTTGTACACATTTATATACCAGTTCATTGTTCTTGCGTGTACTTGTATTTCTATTTTATTGCTAGATGTACATAGATGATGACATGCTCCAGTATTTCAATTATTCCAGTATTTCTATTTTCAGTATATCCATGCTCGTCAGTATTTCTTATTGTCAGTATTTTCTGTCTGTCTTGTATTTATTTACACTGTGTTATAGTTTTTGTCAATATGCATGGAACTGCTGTTAGAGGTATATTTCGTTCCATCCTGACTGGAAATATTTTTCCAGACTATGACTTAGAGGACTTATTTTCCGGTATACTTGGAGATTGGATGTTATTGATTGCAGGTATGGTTATTTTGTCGTTTAGATTTGTCTTGTATTTTATTTGTTTGCTTCGATATCTCATCGTGCCTTAGCTTATATGATTGAGTATATTCCATATTATATTGATATCTGTGTCTCCTTATGGAGTTAGATATTCATGTGAGAGTGATTAGCTAGTATTGTGACCTAGACAGCGTTCTACCGCCAATGCTGCGGCGTAGGCTAGACGTACCCACGCTCTCGTGCCCCTATACCGGGTGCGGGTCGTGACACATTTTTAGTGGTGGCCCATGCAGGTCAGACTTTACAAGTTGTCCGATGTTGTGGTAGTACGATAACTTAGTTGTACTACTGCGTGCCTGCTATAGAATATAGGACATAGGATATTAGGATGAGAGAGGATACTCAATCACAAAAAAATTCTTGAGAGATTCCTGGGACGACCCCCTTGAAAATCTTATTATAATTTCTAATTTAAATCTTTTTCCTTGTTTCCGTCCGCTCTTGCTTGTTGTTATTGAACTTGATTCTTGTTGATCAGTTATTAAATTAAAATCTTGGTATCATTGTTGAGTTTAATTCTTGTTGACCAGTTGTTAATTCTTGGTATCGTTGTTGAGTTGATTTCATATCGAGATGAATTTTACGGGCTAAACTGTACGGTATCATCTGATGACATATGTTGATGAGGACAGTGAGAAAGGTAAAACGTCTACTTTGGTTATGAAACCTAGAGTTTATCGCAGCCATATTAGCTGTCGTGACGAGAACGTAGGAACCTGACTTGGATGTACATACTGTAGTTATGAAACTTAGAGTCTCTCGCAGCCATACCGGTTGGCGTGGCGAAGATTCTAGATGACATGATTATATGGTTGCATACCTTAGTTACGGAACCTGTCGTTTATCACATTTATGCTTACTGGCATGGCGAGAATTCTTAGTGTCATGATTTCTGACAGACGTGTATGACTATCAGGTTGTATCTTAAAATGGTTCTTAAAGTATCATCTCAAAACTTATCCATTTCTGTTATTCCATGACTTTGTTCCATCACTTCTTTTCTTTACTAGCAGTAAAGATACCTTCAGTCCTTAATCTCGTTCCTTTTTTAGCTTCTTTGAGGATTCCTTGTTAGTATGATAATTGGTTACTTGCAATTATGTCTGTGTCTTATATTAGTGTTGACTGAGTGTGACTTGTGAGTTTGTAAGTGTTTCTTAGTTGGACATGTGAGCAGTAGGCATTAATCAAGATATACCCATAGCATAGTACCTTGTAGCAATAGTTCTATGATAGGTGTTATTATAATTAGTATTGGTATTATAGAAAGAGGAGTAAGAGTATCAGTGATGGTTCCAAGAGTTAGTATCAGAGTCAGCATACCGTCCTGGATAGTCATGAATTTATGTAATTAGATGATCTATGTAAATAATTAAGTATCAAATATTTGTGTTAAAAATTAATGGAGCATGATATTCAGTTTGATGGTTGATTACTTGGGTGTGACAAGAGTAACAAAATGTTTAGGCATAAAGGGTATTAATGAGTGTGCCATGGGTAGAAAAATATCAAGATTGGTAATGAAAGTTATGAAGTGTACCACAGATTAGTGTAACAGTCTGTAAAAGATTTAAAAGAAGATACATATACATAAATCAAGATAAGAAACCATATGCCTGCCTTTGAGAATAAAGTAAGACATGTGTATTATATAAGTTATAAAAAGTGCAAATGATCATGAGTTCTAATATGTGTGACGAGGTGATATAATGATGAAGCTAGTGTTACCATACCAATAGTGCTAGTAATTCTATATCAAAGATTTGTTGAGCAAGGTGCTAATGACAGTAAGTACTTCATGTGATGATAATTAGATTGGTGTACCAGTTAATATAGATAGAAAATCATTGGAAAAAATATGTGTGATGATAACTTTAATTATTGGGAGTAATAGTGCAAGTAATCCGGGCAGTACAAATTTTAGTACACAGTTGAGAGTTGTAGATAATTGATGTATTTGTGTGCACCTTGAGTATTAGAGACTGTGAGTATATATGTGTACCTAGATGCTTGTGGATTTAAATTTATAAATTGAAGAGTGGAAATAAATTTTAATTTTTAAGAATTTTGAGGAGTTAAGATTTTATGTTATTAAAATTTTGAGGATTAAAATTCAATTCAATAAACACAGTCAAAGCTATAAAGATTTTGGAAGTGATTAAAAATTTTATTTCGATATTGAGTATTTGACTGTTGAGGAAAGTATATGCATTTTATTTTAAATCGTTCGAGAAGTAAATTTTGATGATTTTATTTTGAGGATAAAATTTTATGGTGGGTAAGAAATGTATAATAGTATATGAGTAGTTGATGTGCATGTGTAAGGATCTATTGGCTTGAGAATGCTTGAGATGGCACTACAAACAGACTTGGGTGTCCATCTAGAGTTGCATTAGGAGCAGCACTTAGTATGGTGTGTTGCACTTGGTGTGCACTTGAGTGATAAGAACGACTAGTATAAACAATTGCAGTAGGTAAAAGAGCTAGCAGTGAGTGTGCTTGTAGTAGGAACAGTAGTACCAAGGGATAGAGGTATCAAACTTTGGATGCATTATTAAACTATGGTTGTGTTAGAGATTCTTGGTATCATATCCAGGTATCAATAGACAGGTGTATGCAATGAGGATGTATTCATGGATGTTGTGGACTAATGATTAGTTGGTATGGATATCAGTAAATAGAGATAGGAATTAGTGAGTGAATATGCCAGAGTTAAGTGTATATTAGAGGATTAAGATGTCCAAGTAATGGGTTAGAAGGCTATGTTCTGTTCTTTCCTCATATTCATTTTCCATTTGTTTGTTTGATTGATTGATTCCTTAGTACCATAGCTTGTATCAATAATTTTCTTGTTAGAATATAGTTAGTAGTACACCCTAACAGAGACTGCAATACCATGATAAAGGAGACCATAACCATGTATGTTTTCTCTAGATTGTATGTTGTGTGACTGTAGGTAGGATTCTTTTAGACTTTGACTGTTAAGGGTTTTGACCGTAGTGAAGAATTAATGAAGAGGTTATGATTTGACAAAGAGAGACAATGTGCCTTAAATTTTGAGGATAAATATTTATTTAAATAAAGAGAGTTGAGAATTTAATATGACAGAATTGACGATTTGTTAAATCATAAATTTTTATGAAGATTGTGGTATGATTGAATGTCACTAAAATTTGAGGAAATTAAGGAGATTATCATTATATTCATTGGACTGCAAGTTATGAAATTATTTTTGAATGTTGCATTTGAAGATCTTGTAAGTATTATATTGTTGAGTATTGTGTGGAGAAAAGAATCAAGGAATAAGATCGTTAATGGATTAGTGTTTGAATTCAAATTTTGGGATGAGAATTTAAATTTTATAAATATGCATTGATTGGATTTAAATTAGAGGAGTAAGATCATTAATGGATTAGTGTTTGAATTCAATATTTGGGATACGATTTTTAAATTTTTATAAATATGCATTGACGGGATTTCAATTAAAGGATTGGATAGTAAATTTTGTATTTAGTGATTTACTCAAAATTTGAGGAGTAAGATGATTAATGGGTTACATTGAGTGGATTTAAAATTAGAGGATTGAATATTAAGTTTTGTATTTAGTGATTAGCATAAAATTTTTGAGGAGATTTGGTAAGAATGGAATTTGATTTTTAATTTTAAAGGTTTGCGGGAATATGATACTTCTATAATTTTGAAAAGTTGTGAAAAAAAAATAATATGGATTAGTTCATGATTATATTATTTGATGAATTTAATTTTGATGGTAATAAATAAATAAATAAAACAATTGAGGATTTTAAATTTCAAGGACGAAATTTTTTAAGATGGGTAGACTTGTAACCTCCGTATCCTGAAATTCATGCTTAAATATTATTTTTAGGTTAATTTGGGGCTAGTGGGATTTTTTCCATAATTTTTGTTAATTAAAAACTAGTAACCCTAATTTCCTAGGACTTTCAAGAATTTATTTTAGGGTCAAATGTAATTAAAAATATTCTAAACTTTTATTTTAGGTTCTAAATAATAAAATATATTTTCTAGAATATTTTGGGAATTTTCTGATTATTTTTATCATTTATTTTGAGTTAATTATAAAAAACTGAATTAAAAACTATTTTCTGAAAAAGAAAACCCAAAAAAAAATTATTTCTGCCCAGTCAGCAAACAGGGGGCCCACCTGTCAGCCTCCAGCAGCCAACAGTTCGGGGCCCGCCTGTCAGCGACCGCGGGCGAAGCCGAGCCGAGCCGAGCCGAGCCGCGTCCAAGTCCGAGTCGGACTTAGCTGAGCCGAGCCGCGTAGATCTACGACCGCTGGATCTGGGCGGGGAGCCACGGATGGCTGCCATGTGGCAAGCTCCTGAGCCGCGGCTGCTCTTTCTCTCTCCTATATATATATATATATATATATATATATATATATATATATATATATATATATATATATATATATATATATATATATATATATATATTAGTTTAGTTATTTTCTAGGGTTCTTCAGCCGATTTTTGGAGAATTGCCATCTAGGGTTCCTTCATCTTCCAGAAGCCATTGTGCATAGCTCCGGACTCCAAACGAGGCCTAGTTTTTTGTGTTAGAACGATATTGAGGTTAGATTTCTGATTATATAATTTGTTTTACGAAATTATGATTATTAAATTCTGGAAAATTCGTAGAACACAGCATGTCCGAAAATAGACGTGTTTCGATGTTTTCGTGATTCCGGGAGAACCAGGAATCAGAATCATGAACCGTTTAAAGTTTCGGAAAGCTAATGTCAAGTTCATTGACATATGTTTTTCCCAGAATTTATTTAGAATTATTTTTATATTGTTAATTCTGTAGAACTTCTAGGGTAAAATTTAACCATCGGTGCACGATACGAAACTTGTATGTGCCATAAATTCCAAACGAATTTGAATTTGGACTAGCCGTAAATTCTAGAATATTTTTGACGCTGAAATCTACAAGAATTCATGCATGAAAGTCGAGTTTGTGTCGGTTGACTTTTCGGTCAACAGATCGCCTCGATTTGCGTGCCATGAGTCTCGAGTTGATAAAATTCAGTTCCTTTGGACAAAATTTAGGAATTAACCTAAAAATCAGAATAATAATATTAAAATAGGATTTTAGAGTAATTATTCCAGAATTAAATAAATTAAAATAAATTATCTTTTGACTTGGTAAATTTGTAATACATAGGCTATTTGGACTGTGACTTGGACTCTGATTCATACCAGCAGCAGGACCCCAGGCGAGTACATTCTCTGACAGTTTCCATTATGTTGATTATCTTTATAACTCTTATTGTATAGCGTACATGACTCTGACACTGTTCTTTACACGAGTTGGCATCATCGAGACCTGTCACGAGGAGTCGTGATTGGAATCCATCGTGCTAGCTGGGGAAAATAGGAAAATGTTAGTAGCTTATGTGATCATACCCAACCTTACATGCATCATAGCTCACCCACACCTCACGTCGGTGCAGCCTGACCATTACATGCCTCATAGCCTGTTACATGTGATTAGCCTGACTATTGCTCGCATCATAGCTATCCGGATGGTTAGCCTGACCCTACATGAATCATAGCTAATCACATGTAATAAGCCTGATCAGTCCCAAGCCGATCACATGATATACTAATGTTTCACACACTTGGTTAGAGGATCATTGACATGCATCACTAGTATATTGATCTAGCATCTCTACATGTTCTAGTTGTTGTTCTTGTACACATTTATATACCAGTTCATTGTTCTTGCGTGTACTTGTATTTCTATTTTATTGCTAGATGTACATAGATGATGACATGCTCCAGTATTCCAATTATTCCAGTATTTCTATTTTCAGTATATCCATGCTCGTCAGTATTTCTTATTGTCAGTATTTCCTGTCTGTCTTGTATTTCTTTACACTGTGTTATAGTTTTTGTCAATATGCATGGAACTGCTATTAGAGGTGTATTTCGTTCCATCCTGACTGGAAATATTTTTTCAGACTATGACTTAGAGGACTTATTTTCCGGTATACTTGGAGATTGGATGTTATTGATTGCAGGTATGGTTATTTTGTCGTTTAGATTTGTCTTGTATTTTATTTGTTTGCTTCGATATCTCATCGTGCCTTAGCTTATATGATTGAGTATATTCCATATTATATTGATATTTGTGTCTCCTTATGGAGTTAGATATTCATGTGAGAGTGATTAGCTAGTATTGTGACCTAGACAGCGTTCTACCGCCGATGTTGCGGCGTAGGCTGGACGTACCCACGCTCTTGTGCCCCTATACCGGGTGCGGGTCGTGACATAGAGTCATTATTTTCTTAAAAAAATAATCCACTATAACTCAAGAGGGTCTCGAGAACAAACCCGGTAGAATAAAATAAATGTAACTATAAACTAAAGTCCACTAAGCCTAATATCTAAGAATAATACAAAAAATATAAGAAAGAAAATATGCTACTTCGCATCTCTAGAAGAGATCGACACATTGGTAACTTTGGTGACCAAGATATTCACCATAAACCTCGGGGCAAATCACGTCATCTAAAGCTGAAAAATAGTTATCCAGTCAGGATTAGAGCAAAGTACAACAATAACACTAAATTAACACAATATAATATACATGCATATATGGAAAGGAAAGAACTATCTAATTGTATGCCATGGCTAGTCAAGTGAATATAACTAAGATGGTAACGATATATAATCTACTATGGGGAGACAAAGAACTAGAAAAGAAAAAAAAAGAAATCAATGTCATATGTACAGTGTGTTTTAGAATATAATTTTTCGCATATGGACGGGTTAGGTCATACGGCAGTCGGTACGTGAGGTGCAACGACTACTATCAACCTTGACAATATGGATTTGAATATTTAGTAGACCACATGCATACTAATTATATTCCTCCTCCTAACTCCCTTACAGGTAAACATGATTACTTTAACATTAACTTTAAACTTGAACATTAAACATTGAACATTGAATATTGGCTGAAAATAATAAGTTAACATGTATGATATCGATAATTAAGTATAACTCTCATGTACTATAGAAACATAAAAGGGTAGAACCAACAATGCCAAGGAAAGAACAACATACAACATAGAATAAAGGCAACATAGGTCATAGTGATACTTGGCTGCTCCTAAAGAGGTTGAAGTCACAAACTCAAGACGTCATCCGAACTACCTCGTCACATAATTTAAAACAAGTTAACTTTACAAAAAGTAGCTAAATAGGTATTCTATTTTCATCTATTTTAATTATGAATAAAATAATCTAAAATACTATTTTAATCTTATTATATTTTGATTTTTAAGATTAAACCTAAATTTTGGACCAAAGAACATCAAGTTTACAAATCCGTAATCTATGGCACACAAATCGAGGCATCATGTTGACCAAAAACTTAGATTTGAGTATAAAACCTTGTAGATTTAAGCACTACAAGAATGCTCGAATCGACAATTTTATCGAATCTCAATTCGGTAAAAAGATATTCACAATATGGCACACAGATGGTAATTTGGTTGGTTTATTAGTAACACCTATATTCAACGAATTAAACAGAATAATAAACTAATATATTAAATTTTGGAAAATATATATGTCATAGATTTTTGTGTCAGCTTTTTTGAAACTTCAAACGGTTCATAAAATTGTGTGCGGGATCTCCCAAAATCTCAAAAATAACGAAACTTATCAAATTTTGGACAACTCGCACTCTAAAATTTTTATACAAATTTAGGATCAGAATTAATTTAAAAAATGTATTTTTAGAAAGGGTACCTCAATAAGGTTCAAATGCAAGAAATATGGGTGCGTTTGGAATCCAGAGCTAGTCATAATGACTTCACGAAGTTCTAGAACCTAAAACTCCTCTCTACAAACCTCTCTCTCTCTCACTCTCTCTCTCTCTCTCTCTCCTATTAATAAATGGCCGATAAAAACCTTAATGATTATATATATATAGTCAGATTCATGCTTGTGGTGACATGTGTCGAGCATCTCGCATGCCTGCGCCCAAATCGGACGACCATTAATCTGTCCGACTCGACTAAGCCAAATTTGTATCGGCTTGGGAAGTCGACCGGCTCAGTACCTAACTTAGAGACCGAGTCAGCAGTTGACGTGCGATCGGTGATCACTGATAGGCGGGGCCCGTTCCCTCCTTCTCTACGACTGGAAGGTAGCCCAGATGATTGGGCGGCTTACTGGGTATTAGGTTTTAGTTTTTAGGGTTTTCTTTTTTAGAAACTAGTTAATAATTTATTTATATTCAAATTAAATCCAAATAAATTACAAAAAAAACCTAATAAATTATAGAAATTATATTTTAAACCTTCTAACCCTAAAATAATTATTTGGTAGCAAATTATACAGGTATCGTTCTACAATAATTTTTGCAAGCCCTAGAAAATTATATTTCTTACATTTTAATTATCTAAAAATTCCAGAAAATTTTTAAAATTTATAAAATAGAGCAAAAATATTTTTAACACTAATTATGATCCTCTATAAGCCATATGAAGCCTAGTGTCACATTATTATTATTTTAAAATTATGTATAGTATTTTAAAAAAATCTCACAAGATTTACTAGTATATTCTATTTATTTAATTATTTTTATTTTATGTTATTTTGGCTAGTGGATGCTACAGCGATCACCTGTACTGCACAACAGATGAGCAGTATCTTTCCTTCTCTTTCTTCCAAAATTCGATATGAATGCGAAGTTCAAAGAACGTAAGAAATAAAATCCATCGAAAACATTCACGAAAATGAATGTAAAAGAAGAAAAGCAGCATCAAAATGTCAACAAAAATCAAGCAATGGAAAGGTCTCTCGTGACTCTGCTGATGCATCCTTCCTTAAGACACAATCCATTGAATATGGGACTTAATTCAGATTAAACCAATCCATAACACAAAAATGATCTTAATTCAATCTGTCCTGATCTACCCATACTGACTGTATTCCTTAGCCACGTTTCCGTACGGGGAGCGGGGCACTACATCATAACCAACTAAGAAAATATTTTGTCCTTGAAACTTAGGAACAAAACCTACCCCAAAGAGAACAATGAAGGAAACTTTTCCTTTATCTCGAACTCAAGCTCGACTGAGTGATTCTTCCAGAGCACATAAAAGAGAGGGACTGTACAATTCTGGAGCAACTTATCCTTATGATCCAAGATCTGAAAGGGTTCCTTACATAAGATAAGTTCGCAAGCAAATCTAGCTGACCAAAATCTACTACATGGCTCGGATGGTGCACGTACTTTCGGAGCTGCGAGTCATGGAAGATGTCATCCATATCTGACAACGTTGGTGGAAATATAATTTGATAAGCAACTGAGATAACTCGCTTGAGGATTTTGAAGGGGCCAATAAATCTCGGACTCGATTTCTTTTTTTACTCCAAATCTCGTGACTACTCGCATGGGCGTTACTTTGAGAAACACGTTATCTCTTTGATAAACATGAGGGTTCGTCAATAGGTATAGGCATAACTTTTATGTCCACTTTGAGCCACTTTCAGTCTCTCGCGGGTTAGCAAAATTTTCTTAACCATCTGTTCCACCAGTTCTGGGCCAAGAATTTATCGTTCCCCAACTTCATCCCAGAAAATAGGTGACCTACACTTCTGCCCATACAAAGCCTCATATGGAGCTATCTAAATACTGTACTGATAGATATTGTTGTATACAAATTCCGCCAGCGATAGGTGAATGTCCCAACTCGAGTTCAAGTTTATTGCACAGAGTCGCAATATGTCCTCGAGAATCTAATTTACCTATTCTATTTGGCCATTAGTTTGAGGATCATAGACTGAACTAAACTTCAACTTGGTCCACATAACTAATTGAAGGCTATCCCAGAAATATGACAAGAATCGTACATCTTGATCTAAAATAATAGATATTGTAAATCCATGCAGCTATACTATTTTGTCAAGGTAGATCTGAGCCAGACAGTCGACACTGCAAGCAACTTTGATAGCATTTAAGTGCGCTAACTTGGTTGGTTGATCGACAATGACCCAGATGATATCGTTCACTCGTTGCATATTTAGCAAGCCAACAATAAAATCCATGCTAATTTGCTCATATTTCCATTCCAGAATGGAAAGGTTCTGCATCTCCTCGCCCGGTCTTTGGTATTCAACTTTTACCCTCTAACAAGTTAGGCATTACGATACAAAGCGTGCCATATCTCTCTTCATGTCGTGCCAGTAGAATATTGTGCGAAGATCCTTGTATATCTTGGTACTTCTCGAATATTAAGAATACTTCACCAAATATTCTTCCATCATTATTTTCTTTCTGAGTTATGTATCATTGAGGACGCACAATCTTTCCTTTATTCGCAATATTTTGCTTTCATATTCCGCAAAGTCGTTCGTCTTTCCTGTTGAAATCAGCTCACACATCTTCTTCAGGAATAGCTCATCCTTCTGAGTGGACATGATCCTTTCTTACAAGCTCGACTAAAGGTGAAATTAAGCCAATTGCGCCCCTAGATATCAAACTCGGAGTTTGATACCCATTTTCTCTAAATCTTGCAGTAATCGATTGTCTATGGATAGTGATATTATAGACTTTCGGGTTAAAGCATATGCTATAATATTTCCCTTGACTGGAGTATAATCAATCATTAGGTCGTAGTAATTAATAAGTTCCAACCAACGCTGCTGTCGAACGTTTAATTCCTTTTTGGTAAAAAGATATTCGAGGCTTTTCTTGTCCGTATAGATTTTTAAGATACGCCATAGAGGTAGTATCTCCACAATTTTAATGCGAGCATAATTGTCGTTAGTTCCAAATCGTGCTAGAATAGTTCTCTTCATACGGCTTCAACTGTCTCAAAGCCATGGATATCACCTTATTCCTCTGTATGAGCACACATCCTAAGCCGTATCCTGATGCATCGCTAAAAATCTTAAAACCTTCTGGTCCGTCCAGAAGTACAAGGATTAGATTTAAGATTAGCCGCTGCTTTAACTCCTAGAATGAAGCTCCATAGTCGTCCGACCACTTAAATGTGACTCCCTTCTGAGTGAGGCAAGTCAGAGACGATGCAATTTTTGAAAAATTATTCACGAACCATCCATAGTAGCCTACCAAACAAAGAAAGTTTTGAATTTTACTGGCTGATGCAGGCCTCTTCCAATCGACAATGGCTTCTCTTTTCTTCGGATCGATAGTGATGCCTTCCACAGAAATGACGTGCCATAGGAAGGATACATTATTCAACCAAAATTCACTTGCTCAGCTTCGCGTATAGCTTGTTCTCTCGAAGGGTTTGAAGCACGGTCCTTAAATGCTCCACATGTTCTTCTTTGATTTCTGAGCAAAAAAGGATGTCACCAATGAATACCACCATGAACTTGTCGAGAAACAATCAAAATACTCGATTTATTCGATCCATGAAGGTGGCAGGTGCATTTGTCAGACCAAATGGTATTACTAAAAACTCATAGTGGTCGTAGAGAGTACAGAATGCTGACTTTGGTACATTATTTGGCTTTATCTTGAGTTGGTGGTAACCCAAACGAAGGTTTATCTTCGAAAATCTTAACTCGCCTTGTAATTGATCGAAGAGATCATCGATTATTAGTAGTGGATATTTGTTTCGGATAGTAACTTTGTTCAAGTCTCGATAATTTATGCACAGCCGCATCGACCCATCCTTTTTTTTCACGAACAAAAATAGCACACCCCATGGAGAGACGCTGGGATGGATATACGCACGGTCGAGCAACTCTTGAAATTGAAGCTTCAACTTTTTTAATTCTGTAGGGGCATTTTGTACGGGACTTTGGAAATCAGTCAAGTATTTAGAATGTGTCGATTCTGAATTCAATCTCCTGATCAGGTGGCATACTAACAGCTCATTTAAAAACATGTTGGGGAATTTTCCATAACGTCGGTCTATACTATATTTACACCATCCTGTCGAATGTCTCGAACAAATGCTAAGTACCCTTCACAGTAAGAATATAGCATCTATCGAGTAGAAATGCAGAAATTATCATACATGTATACGATGTAAGACTACACGAGTAGCAGAACTCAATTGTGTCGGGTAGACGAAACACGACTCTCTTTCCTGCATAAGCGATGGTGGCCAAGCAAGCGTCGAGTTAATCTATTCCCAAGATAATGTCGTAATCCATAATATCTAGGACTATCGCATCAAGAGACAATCTTCTACCTCCGATACAAATACAGTCATCTCTACAGACTAAGCGAACAGGCTATTTCATGCCCGATGTAGTACTAACGCTAAGATCAAGACCTAGCAGTATCATGGAAATTTATATTCCTCAGCAAAATTTATTGATATGTGTCACGACCCGATCCCAATAATCTGGGTCCAGTCGGATCATGCCCAGCCTGCACCGTTGTGAGACGGCGGCAGTAAGCTGTATCAATCCATAGTAACACACAGACATCCAGAATACAAGAAGGAAATTCAATTTTTATTACTAAGTCTGAGAGAAATTCTTTTACAAGCAAAGATTAAGCAAACATGGTCCAGGGTTATTACTTCAACCCTGATTATTACAATTTGGGAATAAAAGAAGCAACTAAACATCGGCCTCCTGGCTAGGTTCAGCTAGGGCTTCAGAACTCTGGTCCGGACCATAAAAGGTATCATACTCCTCATCGTCACCGCAATCACCTAAAATTGTTAATCTCCAGTCAGGAGGGAGCAAGAACATATATCCAATTCCAGCATTTTAACGATAATTAAAATGATGCAATGAGATAGTTTTGAACAATATTTATATTTTTGTATGCAACAAATATGAAACAAGAACAGTAAATGTCGATGAAGCAATGATGACAACTACAATCACTAAAGTGTTTTGAGAAAAGTAGCATCCCGTGGCCGGCTGGGGTTGGAGGCAATCTGTGTTCGCGTGAACACGGTGCGGCGTCAGTCCAGTGAGGTTGGACTTCAGCTATCCACAATGAGGCAATAAGGGGGCTTTGACCACGGGTGCTAACCTTTACTCCCCAGTTCCCAAGGCAATAGTCAATGAGTCAATGAGTCAATCAATCAATCAATCAGTCAATCAGTCGGTTCCGTGAAATCAAGTGTCATCTCAATATATCTATATGACATGCAACATTTTTAATTACAACTAAAATACCAGTTTTGAATTATATGAAACTTGCCTGGAGTTGGTTGGTGACGCGAGTGAGAAGTCGCGACGGTCTCAACCTTAGTTACAGGGACCTACAATTATTAATAATCTGATTTTAGAATTAGACAAAGGGTTTTAATCTGCCTTGATTAGTCAACTAAGTTAATGATTTGAATCCAACGATCGATTAAAATAAAAATAATGATTTGTATTAGTGATTTAGTAAAACAAAACCCTTTTTAATAATAATAAACTTTATTTATTTTATCGTAGAAAATATTATATTTTTATTTTACGGTAAAATGTCGTTTTGTTTCTAATAAGAAAATAGGAAAGTACGATTAAAATAACATAATATCGTTTGTTTTTAGCAATTACTTTATAAGAGAAATAATATTTTGGAAAACATATTATATTTTGAATACCGAAAATCATTTCAGAATTATATATTAAATAATTACTAATTAGTATTTAAATACAAAAAGTTATTTCAGAAATTATCTATTAAATACTTACTAATTTACGTAATATTTAATAAGGTTTTTATTTTATTATAAATACTAATATACGTATTTACAGATCGTTGTATTAAATCGCTAATTAGTTAACAGACTAAAACTAACAATTTATTAATCTATTTAATTTACTGTAAACTATCGAATTCTAGCTATCCCGGGATTGACAGAGCTTTATTCTGTCAGTCCCGGTCGGACAGGGTAGCGGTTTTGGAAGGGACAGGCGCTCGGATAGGGGCACCTACCGGGAAGCTGATGGAGGAGCACCGAGGGGAGGCCTCGGACTCGGGATCGGGGTATTTTGAGTCCGATAAGCGATTCTGCGTCCTGGACGCGTGTCCTGGCTTGAATCCGCGTCTGGGTCGTGTCCGCGGCGTGTCCAGCTGGCTGGAAGATCACCGGAGAAGGCTGGACTCGGCGGGCGAGCTGCGGCCGGGCGGGGGATCGCCGGCGAGCGGTGCCGAGGGGGTCGCCGGCGCTAGGGGAGGCCGGCGTCGGGTCTGTGGGCGCCGGCAGAGACCACCGGAGGCGGGTCTTGGGAAGAAGAGGGGAGAACGAAGGAGGGGTCGGCGGTGGAGGCGTCTGGAGGTCGGGGAGGAGAGAGGAGCAGGGGGCGGTTCCTGGAGGAGGTCGACGGCGGACTCGGGGTGGTCGGCGCAGGGGAACGGGGCTGCCGGAGTAGGGGATCTAGGGTTAGGGTTTAGTTTTTGGGGGGTGGAAGAAGAGGAAGAGGGAAGGAATATATAGGGGAGCCGAGGGGACTCGGCCGGCGTCGTGGCCGCGGGATCCGGAGAAGCGCGGTCGACGTGGGGGCGGTTAGCCGGAAATCGCGGCGGCGGCGGGATATTCGGTCGGTTGGGGGAGACCGGTGACAGGGATGAGCTAGCGGGTGCGGGTCGGGCGGCGGGCCGACCCGACCCGACCCGGGGGAGCGGCTGGGCTGGGATCTACGGGCTCGGCCCACTGGGCCGGGCCGGGCCCAAAGCAAAAAAAAAAAAAATAATAATAATAATATAAATAATATAAATAATATTATAATAACAGAAATAATTAATTAATTTTTGAAATTAGTTTTTAGGTTTTTAAAAATAGGTCTGAGGCCCAATAAAATCCCAGAAAATTACCCCAAGTCCAGTTTTCTATTTTACACCCAAAAATGTTATTTTCATGATATTTTAATATTATTTATTAACAATTAAAAATCCTTTATTAATTGAAAACCTTGATTTTAATTACAGAAGATTCCCGAAAATTCCAGAAAATTAGGAAAAGTCCAAGATTTAATAATTAGGAAAAATCAGGGGTTTACAACCTACCCAACTTATAGAAATTTCGTCCTCGAAATTTACTACAATTGAAGGGAGAAACAAGGGTAAACATGCCTTAAAACAGATGAGGGTACTTCTGCTTCATCTCAGCCTCTCGTTCCCAGGTGGATTCGCCTGGGGAGTGGTGGAGCCACTGAACTTTGACCAGTGGAATCACGGTGTTCCGCAACTGCTTTTCCATACGGTCTATGATTCTCACTGGCTGCTCTGGTACTGTAAGACTTGGCCCAATCTCCAACTCTGAATGATCCAGGATGTGGCTCGGGTCCGGAATGTAACGCCTCAGCTGCGATACATGGAAAACGTTGTGCACGCCTTCAAGATTAGGTGGTAATGCCACTCTGTATGCCACCTCTCCAACTCTGCTCACTATCTCGAATGGACCAATATACCTGGGACTAAGTTTTCCAGCTCTGCCAAAACGGATAGTTCCTCTGGTGGGGGAGATCTTGACGAAGACACTATCACCTGCTTCGAACTCCACAAGTCGGCGACGGCTGTCCGCCCAATGCTTCTGACGATCTTGAGCCACCCGAAGTCTGTCTCTGATCACCTTGACTTTTTCAGCTGCATCTGTAATCATCTCAGGTCCCAGCATGACTCGTTCTCCTACGTCGTCCCAAGCCAAGGGAGTGCGGCAACGACGTCCATACAGAGCCTCAAAAGGAGTCATGCCGATGCTGGCCTGGTAGCTGTTGTTGTAAGCAAACTCTACCAAGTGTAGGTGGTCCTCCCATGATCCTCCAAAATCCAGGACGCAAGATCTCAGCATATCCTCTAACGTCTGGATGGTTCTCTCTGACTGTCCGTCAGTTTGTGGGTGATACGCAGTGCTGAACTTCAGTTGGGTCCCCAGACTCTCTTGCAAGCTCTTCCAGAAGTGAGAAGTAAAGCGGCTGTCTCGGTCTGATACAATGCTCACAGGAACTCCATGTATCCGGACGATTTGCCTCATGTATAGGGCAGCTAACTTCTCGGTGGATAAACCAACCTTGAAGGGAATGAAGTGGGCAGACTTAGTCAATCTGTCTACGATCACCCAAATAGCGTCCTTCCCCCCTTGGGATCGAGGCAATCCTGACACAAAATCCATAGTGATGTGCTCCCATTTCCATTCTGGAATGGGCAGTGGCTGAAGAAGTCCTGCTGGTCTTTGTCTATCTGCTTTCACCTGCTGGCAGATCAAGCATCTGCCAACGAATTTTGAGACATCCTTCTTCATTCCATACCACCATACGTGCTCCCGTATATCTCGGTACATCTTATTTGCTCCAGGGTGGATGGAATACTGTGAGCGATGCGCTTCCTGCATCAGCTGTTCCCTCAATTCACCAGCAGGTACACAAAGTCTGGTGCCATTCCTCAGTGTTCCGTCGTCTGAAATAGAGAATCCGTCCAGTGTGCCAGCTAACACCTGGTCCCTGAGCTTGCACAATGCTCCGTCCTCGAATTGAGTCTCTTTGATTTTGTCCATCAAGCTAGACTGCACTTGCAAATGCATCATGGGGAAGTCAGCGCCGGGCACTATTGCTTCCCGTCCAAGCTTCTTCATTTCTTCTGCAGGCAATACGAGTTCTAGTCCCAGCTTCTCCATGTCCTCCAGTAGGTACCGATCGGTCGTCAAGAACATCGCCATCGGATATCGACTAAGTGCGTCGGCGACCACATTAGCCTTTCCGGGATGGTACTGTAGGCTGATATCAAAGTCCTTCATGAGCTCCAACCATCGTCTCTGACGCATGTTGAGCTCCTTCTGTGTAAAGACATACTTGAGACTTTTGTGGTCCGTGTATATCTCTACCCTTTCGCCGTACAGGTAGTGCTTCCACAGCTTCAAGGCGAAGATGACTGCTGCTAGCTCCAGGTCATGCGTCGGGTAGTTCTTCTCATGAGTCCGTAATTGCCGGGAAGCATAAGCAATTACCTTTCCATGTTGCTGGAGCACACATCCTAATCCTTTGCCGGACGCGTCGCTATAAATTGAGAATCCTCCTGATCCTGAGGGTAGCGACAAAATTGGTGCTGTTGTTAGCCTTCTCTTCAGCTCTTCAAATGACGCCTGGCACGCTTCGGTCCAGACGAACTCTTCATTCTTCCTGGTTAGCTTGGTCATGGGCTCAGCAATTTTTGCAAAATCCTTCACGAATTTTCTGTAGTATCCAGCTAAGCCCAAGAAGCTTCTGATCTCTGCAACTGAACTGGGAGTATTCCATGTCTCCACGGCAGCTATCTTCTTGGGGTCCACTGATATGCCTTCTCCTGTGACAACGTGGCCGAGAAAGTCCACCTTGTCTAAGAAGAATTCACACTTGGACAATTTTCCATATAGCTTCTCCTTTCTGAGGGTTTCCAAAACTATCCTCAAATGCTGCTCGTGTTCTTCCTTGGTCTTCGAATAGATCAGAATGTCGTCAATGAAGACAACGACAAACTGGTCCAGGTATTTGTGGAAGACCTTGTTCATGAGATTCATGAACACTGCTGGGGCATTGGTAAGACCAAAAGGCATGACCAAGAATTCAAATTGTCCATACTTGGTGTTGAATGCCGTCTTTGGAATATCTTCCTTCCTCACCTTGATTTGATGGTAACCCGATCTGAGGTCTATCTTCGAGAAAATCTTAGCTCCACTCAGCTGGTCGAAGAGGTCGTCGATCCGGGGCAGCGGGTACTTGTTCTTGATAGTGATGTTGTTCAATGCCCGGTAGTCTATGCACATTCTAACTGTCCCATCCTTCTTGGGTACAAACAAGACTGGTGCACCCCAGGGTGAGGCACCGGTCCTGATGAACCCTTGCGCCTGAAGCTCGTCAATTTGGTCTTTCATTTCCTTAGACTCCTTGGGATTCACTCGGTAGCAGCGTTGGGAGATTGGTGCTGCGCCAGGTATAAGATCGATCGAGAATTCCACATCTCGATCAGGGGGTAGCCCTGGAAGATTGTCTGGGAAGACGTCTATAAACTCCGCTATGAGAGGATGAGGGGGTCCGGTTTCTTCAGTGATGGATGTGTAGGACACACATTCCACGCCTTCAGGTGCTCGAATCACTTTGAGTTTAGGTCCTCCAGGTGGATCTAGAGTTACGCAGCCTTCTCGACAGTCTATCAGAGCATGATGTTGACTAAGCCAATCCATGCCCAAGACTACGTCATAGTTTGGCAGAGGCATTATTAGGAACTGAGTCTGAAACTCATGTCCTGAGATAGTGACTGGGCAGCTACAAGTCTCACTAATGGGTATTGGTCCTCCACCAGTCATAACCCTACAGATTATCTTACTTATGCCAGTAACTAGATGGTGTGCAGAGATGAAGTTTGCAGATATAAAACTGTGTGATGCTCCAGAATCAAATAATGCTAAGGCAGGGTGCGAATGAAGTAGAATGGAACCTGCGATGACATCTCCTTCCGTCTCGGGTTCAGCTTCTGGCTCTTCCACAGTCAAGGCAAAAGCTTGCCCGGCTCTGTGCTGGTTGTAGCGCTGCTGCTGGGTAGGCAGTGGACCTCTCTGCTGTCCAGCTCCAGTTTTGTTGTATGCTGTGGGGCAGTCCTTCACTTGATGGGTGGCAGATCCACAAGCAAGGCAGTGTCCCAATTTCTTCCGGCAGATCTCGGCGGTATGACCTGGCCTTTTGCAGTAGACGCAGTTGACCGCCTTTGGTTGGTTGTACTGATGCGCTTTGTTGGCCGCTGCTGGCTGTTGTTGCTGGGACTGCTGGGGATAGGAGGGCCTATTGTTGTTGTTGTTGTGCCTCTTGTTGTTGCCCTGATAGCTGTTGCTTGACCCTGGATGCTCCCTCTTGGGTCGAGCAGGTGCACTGGCCTCTACATCTTGGGCCACCTTCAACATCTTGTCATAAGTCTTCGCACCGTTAGCAGCTACTAAGGTGCGGATCTCTTCACGTAGCCCGTGCCGGAACTTCTTAGCACGTTCTACAGGATTGTCCACCAGGTGGCTTGCAAACCTGCCAAGCCTGTTGAACTCAGCCGCATATTCTTCAATTGTGCGGTCTCCTTGCTTCAGATCTTGAAACTGCCTTCCCATAGCTTCGAGGGCAGCCTCTGGAAAGAACTTCCGCTTGAATTGCTTCTTGAATAGCCGCCAGGAAATCCCTCCAGCTCGAAATCTTGGCTCGTTGCGGTACCAAATGTTAGCCAAGTCCCTCAGCTGGAGTGCTACGGCCTCAACCATGAGGTCGTCTGGGAGTCGAGCGACGCTGAGGAGTCGCTCCATATCATCTAGCCACTCGTCTGCGTAGATGATGCCTTCGGTCCCCTTGAAGGGACGCGGGTCCAACTTCTTAAAGTTTTCTACAGTTCCAACCTTTACCTGGATAACAGGTTTGTGGTTAGACTAGAAATTCATTAATGGAATCCAAGCTTTTAAATCCTTAATTACCTTGGCAGGCTCCTGTTCTGACCGGGATGTTCCTAGCGCTGCCATGGCTACATTATGGGCGTTCTCCATGCCCTCTCTCATAATCGCGGTCTGCTCGCAATTTGCTTCAGCTTGGGCCCTCTGGGCTTCAAGAACTCCTCGTAGCAGGCCTACGAGTTCAGCGGGGTCCACTGGCACAGGTGGTGCAACAGGAGGAGTCACATCAGCTGGAATTGATGTGGTCCTGGGAGGAATAGGTGGAGCTGCATGCACTACTGAAGTGTAGGCAGCTCGGGGAGCTCTTGCAGCATGGGGGCGATCTGTGAGCTGCAACGGAGAGGGGTCGGACTGAGCTTGATTCGGGGTGTGCTCAGAAGACGAAGCCTCTTCTTCGGCTGGGCCGGAACGGGTTGTCTTCCCTCGTGCCATCTTCTGGAAGTTTTAGGAAGCAAGCATAAGCAAGGTAACCTATGTTCTATAAGCAAGCAAAATAATTGTACATATGTATAGATAGAAGAATTTGGTCCTATGATGTGACAGATTGAAATTTTTCTCAAGAATTCTAAGTGTTCTAATTGTTTCTAGAGTCTGTTTTCCTAAAGTCATACTAAACCTAGAGTCAAAGGCAAGTCGGTTTGTTTGGCCAGCCTAAGTTGACTAGACCAAAGGTTGTAAACTAGACCTGCATGGGCCACCACTGAAAACATGTCACGACCCGATCCCAATAATCTGGGTCCAGTCGGATCATGCCCAGCCTGCACCGTTGTGAGACGGCGGCAGTAAGCTGTATCAATCCATAGTAACACACAGACATCCAGAATACAAGAAGGAAATTCAATTTTTATTACTAAGTCTGAGAGAAATTCTTTTACAAGCAAAGATTAAGCAAACATGGTCCAGGGTTATTACTTCAACCCTGATTATTACAATTTGGGAATAAAAGAAGCAACTAAACATCGGCCTCCTGGCTAGGTTCAGCTAGGGCTTCAGAACTCTGGTCCGGACCATAAAAGGTATCATACTCCTCATCGTCACCGCAATCACCTAAAATTGTTAATCTCCAGTCAGGAGGGAGCAAGAACATATATCCAATTCCAGCATTTTAACGATAATTAAAATGATGCAATGAGATAGTTTTGAACAATATTTATATTTTTGTATGCAACAAATATGAAACAAGAACAGTAAATGTCGATGAAGCAATGATGACAACTACAATCACTAAAGTGTTTTGAGAAAAGTAGCATCCCGTGGCCGGCTGGGGTTGGAGGCAATCTGTGTTCGCGTGAACACGGTGCGGCGTCAGTCCAGTGAGGTTGGACTTCAGCTATCCACAATGAGGCAATAAGGGGGCTTTGACCACGGGTGCTAACCTTTACTCCCCAGTTCCCAAGGCAATAGTCAATGAGTCAATGAGTCAATCAATCAATCAATCAGTCAATCAGTCGGTTCCGTGAAATCAAGTGTCATCTCAATATATCTATATGACATGCAACATTTTTAATTACAACTAAAATACCAGTTTTGAATTATATGAAACTTGCCTGGAGTTGGTTGGTGACGCGAGTGAGAAGTCGCGACGGTCTCAACCTTAGTTACAGGGACCTACAATTATTAATAATCTGATTTTAGAATTAGACAAAGGGTTTTAATCTGCCTTGATTAGTCAACTAAGTTAATGATTTGAATCCAACGATCGATTAAAATAAAAATAATGATTTGTATTAGTGATTTAGTAAAACAAAACCCTTTTTAATAATAATAAACTTTATTTATTTTATCGTAGAAAATATTATATTTTTATTTTACGGTAAAATGTCGTTTTGTTTCTAATAAGAAAATAGGAAAGTACGATTAAAATAACATAATATCGTTTGTTTTTAGCAATTACTTTATAAGAGAAATAATATTTTGGAAAACATATTATATTTTGAATACCGAAAATCATTTCAGAATTATATATTAAATAATTACTAATTAGTATTTAAATACAAAAAGTTATTTCAGAAATTATCTATTAAATACTTACTAATTTACGTAATATTTAATAAGGTTTTTATTTTATTATAAATACTAATATACGTATTTACAGATCGTTGTATTAAATCGCTAATTAGTTAACAGACTAAAACTAACAATTTATTAATCTATTTAATTTACTGTAAACTATCGAATTCTAGCTATCCCGGGATTGACAGAGCTTTATTCTGTCAGTCCCGGTCGGACAGGGTAGCGGTTTTGGAAGGGACAGGCGCTCGGATAGGGGCACCTACCGGGAAGCTGATGGAGGAGCACCGAGGGGAGGCCTCGGACTCGGGATCGGGGTATTTTGAGTCCGATAAGCGATTCTGCGTCCTGGACGCGTGTCCTGGCTTGAATCCGCGTCTGGGTCGTGTCCGCGGCGTGTCCAGCTGGCTGGAAGATCACCGGAGAAGGCTGGACTCGGCGGGCGAGCTGCGGCCGGGCGGGGGATCGCCGGCGAGCGGTGCCGAGGGGGTCGCCGGCGCTAGGGGAGGCCGGCGTCGGGTCTGTGGGCGCCGGCAGAGACCACCGGAGGCGGGTCTTGGGAAGAAGAGGGGAGAACGAAGGAGGGGTCGGCGGTGGAGGCGTCTGGAGGTCGGGGAGGAGAGAGGAGCAGGGGGCGGTTCCTGGAGGAGGTCGACGGCGGACTCGGGGTGGTCGGCGCAGGGGAACGGGGCTGCCGGAGTAGGGGATCTAGGGTTAGGGTTTAGTTTTTGGGGGGTGGAAGAAGAGGAAGAGGGAAGGAATATATAGGGGAGCCGAGGGGACTCGGCCGGCGTCGTGGCCGCGGGATCCGGAGAAGCGCGGTCGACGTGGGGGCGGTTAGCCGGAAATCGCGGCGGCGGCGGGATATTCGGTCGGTTGGGGGAGACCGGTGACAGGGATGAGCTAGCGGGTGCGGGTCGGGCGGCGGGCCGACCCGACCCGACCCGGGGGAGCGGCTGGGCTGGGATCTACGGGCTCGGCCCACTGGGCCGGGCCGGGCCCAAAGCAAAAAAAAAAAAAAAAATAATAATAATATAAATAATATAAATAATATTATAATAACAGAAATAATTAATTAATTTTTGAAATTAGTTTTTAGGTTTTTAAAAATAGGTCTGAGGCCCAATAAAATCCCAGAAAATTACCCCAAGTCCAGTTTTCTATTTTACACCCAAAAATGTTATTTTCATGATATTTTAATATTATTTATTAACAATTAAAAATCCTTTATTAATTGAAAACCTTGATTTTAATTACAGAAGATTCCCGAAAATTCCAGAAAATTAGGAAAAGTCCAAGATTTAATAATTAGGAAAAATCAGGGGTTTACAATATGAAACTATGAGTGGCACCAGAATCAAATAACACTCGAGCTAGAATATTATTGAAAAGTAGTATATTTGGCACCACCGTATTCAAGGAGAATACAGCATGCCGAGTCAGAGAATAGACCCGGCCTTGAGTATTCTGTGGTGTTGCCTGGTTAGCTCGAGATGCTTGGCCCTGATTCTGTTATGGATGATACTATAGCGAAAGCTAATTCGGTCCTCCGTCCGGACAATCCTGTATTATATGGCTAGGACGACCACACCTAAAGCATCCTCCATTTGGTACTCGATATTTTCAGGCGATATGTTCGCTAGGTTTTACTTTGTATAATGAAGCCCTTAGTTTCTCCTTGGGTTAGGACCCTGATAACCGACATTGTTGTGGCACTTCTACAGGTTATGACCTCCCATATTACAAGGAAGCTTGTGGTTGAGGGACTCCTGCATAGTTTGATACTGTGGGAGTACTACATAGTCCTGAATAGAAGGACGTATTCCTTCTTCCAAACTTCAAGCGCGGCTCACTGAGTCAGGAAGATGGGATCTGGCAAACTTGGCAAGCCGGTTGATTTTGGTGGTACTGTCGCACGATCACACTCCCCTGTTGCATATATACTAATTCATTTTCTTTCTGATATCGAACGGTCGAGAGAAGGTACTCTTCTTTGAATATTTTTTGAACACAGCCCAGGAGATAATCGTCTTGTCATCTTCACTTAAAATAGACCGCTTGTGCTCGTTCCTCCAATCATTTATATTCAAGCAGAGATGAAGTTGGGAACAAATGACACTTTTTGACTCATCCATGCCAGTACGTAGCTCAAAGTGGTCCTCCAGCTCGGTCAGACAATCTAGCACCACGACGGGATCCTCAGTCCTTGTAAAAGCTGAATTACACATCTTTTTTCAGAAATGTCAAGGGCAGCACTCTTATCCTTTGATGGATGAGACTCCTAGGGTCTTACTATTTTAGCTATAACTGGCACAATACGGGGCCACTGATGTCGAATGATCATTGGTGACTAATGTCTGTACAATCTGTTGTACGGTATCCATCTGCTTATGTTGAGCCTATAATTGGACTTCAATTATGGTCTCAAACTGGCTTTGACGTGCCTCAGCTTGTTTCCACTGAGCCACAACCATTCCTTATTGCGCTTATAACATGAACATCATCCTCTGAAAATGGTCAATAGGGGCTGCTCCCTAGGTGCCACCAAAGCCACCCAAGGTATCGAAATTGCTCTTTTATGCCTCCTATGTGACTTGTGCCATTCATGTACAAAAGTGTGACTTGCATCAATCTTATAAAGTATTATGAACTCATTGCATGGAACTATCTCATTTTTTAACACAAAATCAAGGCTTCAACTCAAGAAGGCTAGGCCTAAGGAAACGAAGTCGTGCTTTGACAACAAAATATTATGTCCCGATTCTGTAGAATCGATAGTCGTCCCCTGGATGTGATATTGTGTGAACCTAAGTTGCGATCGCACAAGGCAAAGATATTAAGTTATATATAGCACAACAACAGAGTAACGCAAAGAAATTGAATCACACATTAGATAAAAGATAATATTCTTTTATTGATCATGAACATTTGATTACATAAGTCTTGAGTACTAGGGTTAACGTGCGGGCTTACAACATGAACGTAAAATGAGATAGTCGTTCCATATATTACATTCCTTTACTAGAAACAAAATATAAATACATACACTTTCTGGCGATAGTCTTTAGCTGTAGAAAAACCTTTAAAAGTTATACACAAGCTTGTGTCAACGGGTGAGGCTGTTGTTCAGCTTGCTGGTGCACCTCCTTGATTTACCGAACCTGGAAAAATGTGGGTGAGTACATTAAAATGCACTGGTAAGGGCGAGTTAATCCAATCTAAAGAATTAACACATTATTCATGTAAAGCAAGCAACATTATTATTGTCACATTCGTTCCCAGTTTTCGTATTTATGATGTTTGGATATTAAAAAAAATTCTCGTAAAATAATATTATGATGTGTTTCTTATTTTATTTATTGTATTCATGTATTTATAATTTTATTTTATTTTATTATGTGAGACTAATCAGGACCAGTAGAATACCTTTTGGCATTATCATAGACCCGTGTTAGGACCCGTGAGTAGAATGGAGAACCCTAGAATTTTTTTTAAAATTAGAAATTTCTTTCTTTCGAATCATCCATCGACATTCTGTGAAACTCTGCCAGATTTTATGTTCGAAATATTTTTGTGAATATTATTTGGATATTTTGTAATTAGTGTTTGGTTCACTCTATTATCTAGTAATTTTTGGATTTCTTTTAAAATGATGAGATTGATTTATGAAGTGACGTGGATCGCTAACATGGCAGATCCAACGATTATGAATAATTACCCACATCTATATAAGCCCCTTAACTTTCTATTTCCTCTCCCTTTTAGCTTGGAGCTTGGCCTTGAGGCCTAAGAGTGTGGTTTCTAAACCCCTCTTGGTGGTGGAGTAGAAGAATTATGCTGGGATCTCGACCTTAGGCAAGTACATCTTGCTCAAAGTGACAACCTATTTTCTTGTATTTTTGTTTCGTATGGTTTTCATGCTTAAATATAGTCAAAATATTTCTCTTCAAATTGTTTACAACATTGGTATAAGATATTTTTTGTTTTGGTCGTTGGTTTTGAGTTTCGGCTCCCAAAACCCCTTTTTTATGGAGTATTTCAGGGTTATCATATTTCCAAACTCAAAGTTTATGAAAACCAATACTCCTATGTTTTAGAAAATTCAATTTTATTTAATTTTGACCTTTGAAAATCTAAATTTCGAGTTAAAATGATATTTTTATGGCCGAAATAATTTTAAGATTTCATAAATTTTGGTTGTTGTGACCATTCAGATCATCTAACGGTAATCCACGAAAATCCAATGAATTATCTGAATTTTCACCCAAAAACTTATTATTTTTCATCAAATAATCTGTCAATAATCCTCAATAATCCATCGATAATCCAAATTAGGCTAATTTTGGTTGTTTTCCCCGTTTTTGTTTCTTTCTTCGATTGTGTTGATTCCTTATTATAATATTATTATTTTTTATAGATTTTAGAAATTATTTTAACTATATGCTTGATACGAGTCCAAGTTTTTCTCGAAAATATGGAATGTTTTTCATGTATTTAAACTATTACATCTTGTCATTGGACAATCAAGTGCGAGTATTGTCCAATATATCGTGTGTTATGATTTACAAGAACATACACCAGTGATAACTTAGGAATTACTCATTCCCATAGCTCGTCATTCTAAGGCGATTCTCGAGTGTCTACGATATAAGAATTAAAATTGAATTGATAAGATAATTGACTAGTAAATTGATATAGATCATTGGGAGGGGAGGATACTTCGTGCTACCAGTGACTCGTGTCGCTATGGGCCTCACAGTGGTAGGGACAAATCAATTGGCATGGGCCGATGACCACTCCAGCTAGCCCCAGCTGATGTAGAGTGATGAGATGTTCTTCAGTAGGTTGTGATGTGACAAGCTTTATGTTTCAAATGTTCTTCAGTAGGGAGATTTATTTTAATGTTTCTATTTTATACCATAAGTTGTTCTTCTTGGTTGTTCATGATATATTATTTTGCTTTTACAAGTTGTCACTCCCATGGCCACACAAGTATTTGCAGCATAGGTGGTAGCAAAGTTTTTCAAATTGCATATGTTAGTAACTAGGACTTGTGATAACCCTAGCTAATTAATTTATAGCAAGCAGTAGGAAATGCTTTACCATGCTCTTTTGGTTGTACGTACTTATATGCTCGCACTTTTTTTATGTGTTGGTGAGTGGCCAGGGACTAAGTTCTGCTCGAAAAAAGATCTACAACCACTGTCCTTGTTTGGTTTAAGGGTTAAGCTTCCTTGTCATTTATCGGCTTATCTTTTATAGCTATTTTTTTTGCTTTATTCTATCTTTTTTATTTTCGAGATGAGTACATTGGTACCGCATGAGTCTTGATACGCTTCTATTTATAGTCATTATTGTTTGTTATAGATTTTGTTGTTCACCTTGGACTTTCTTATGGTACTTGCTATTTGGGGTCTAACCCTACTGGTTTTGTTTGGCTAGATTTACTGTTAGAGCCTGAGGATTCTCCCTATCTTTTACTGGATGGCCCGCACCCGTACTTCAGAGGTCCCAGCACGTGAGTGGGTTCCCTTTTCCCTACCACTCGTTATCTACTTCATTTTGGTGGTGTTTACCTAGGGCCAGTTTTAGCCCTTTTATTTTGAGACTCTTTCTCGAACATCGGTAAACATTATGTATATATTAGATCATGACTGGTATATTAATCATTTATATTTATACTTTGCTAGTATAGCATTTTGTACTCATTAGCTTCATGGCCATATATGATATATATTCAGGGATGCCTCTTTACTTTCATGCATATATGGTATACTCTTGTTACTTATTATTGTTGGATTGAGATACTATGATTTTTCGGCCTTAGGACTGACGTCATACCATGTTAGAGTCCTTCCACTTATCTTGTAGACAGTTGTGACTATATCTCGGGGTACTATTATATTATGATATACGTAGCTGACTTCGTCTGCCCCCGCTCTCCAATATTCTGGTTCTGGGGTGTGACAATTATTATGTGGTCTTTCTATCTTGTCTTAGTTCAAGTTACAAGCATACGATAAGAATGAAATGACATAATAAAGTGTGTAACCGAAGGGTGACTCTTACCCACGGCCGGGTTATCCGACCTACACGAGACTTACCATGTTCTTCCCTATCAAGAAGACATTGTTAGCTTGAACAGTTTAAGCAAACATAAAGGGTCATTGGAACTACAAGCCATTTTGGACTTCGGATGAGATTGTTGTCTGTTGTCTTTCCAGCTGAGTAGATAGACCTACTAGATGTCCCGATTCATCCTATGCTTGGACTTCAGATAGCGTCGTTTCACGTAGGTCGAAGATGTCTCAGTGTCCCAAAGACCGTTCGTAGAACCGTAATATTATGCACAAGTTTTCTATGACCAAAGTATGATAATAAAGTAGCATGCATAACAACATTATCTGAGCATCGATAGCAAGAAATTTTTGATAGCATAATCTACCTACCATAAGTTATCACATTGTAAAAATCTATACTACTTGTTGCAACAATAATAATGAAGCAGTTATATATAAGCAATAACAGAAATACCTGTATGACAAGCAAGAAACAGTTGGATCATTTTCCATTCTAAGTGACAAGTAATGTTATTCATGACTTCTCTTCCTTTTATCTTTGTTCACTTTTATTATGGTATCGTTGATCGAGCATGTAACAAGAGAGTCATTTTGTTAAGTGTGAAGACACGGATTGAAGGGTCCAAGTAACTCATGAGTTAGTGAATTAAGGAAAAAAGGAGTTCTTCAATGTCCCGCTCATGCGTCATTTATGCGTCATTTATGCGTCACCTGTATTCCATCAACAGATGATCAATATCTTCTATTCTGTCATTTATGCGTCACCTGCATTGCATTAACAGATGATCAATATCTTCTCTTCTTTTTCTCCCAGAATTCGATATGAATGTGAAGTTCGAAGAACACAAGCAATAAAATTCATCAAAAATATTCACGAAAATGCATTCATAAAACTAATACAAAAGCAGCAAAGGGACATCGAAAATGTCAACAAAATCAAGCAGTGGAAAGGTCCCTCATGACTCTGCCATTGAGTCCTTCCTCGAGACACAATCTACTGAATATGGTACTTGATTTCAAAGAAACCAAGCCATAATGAGAAAAGGATCTTGATTCAATCTGTCTCGATCAACTAATACAGGTAGTGTTCCTTAGTCGCGCTTCCTATGCGGGGAGAGAGGCACTACACATAATACTATATAGTTGGGAATTCTATATTTTGGGAATAAAATTCCAAGTAATTAAATTCTCTGGAAAATTATTTCCCCATGTTTCGTGACTATAAAAATATTCTTGGGGAAAAAAACTGAGAAAAAAATTACAAAAATTCTTAAAAATAAAAAATGAAATAAAACCAAAGAAATCTTTAAAACAAAAAAAAATATTGAAAAAAATAATAAAAAAACTTAAAAAACAAAAAAGGATAAATAAATAATAAAAAATAAAAAAGTATAGAAATAGAACAACAACAAAAAATTGCCCGGACAAAAATATATATACACATATATTCTTAAGGGATAGGATACCCATATTTTGTAGGTAAATTATTTACCAGGGTATTCATAATAACCAAAAATATAGTTTTGTAACCTAAATCAAATGTAGGAATATGTTTCCCACCCTAAATTTGCCCGAAAATAAATAAATAGTGTGTACTAGACGTTCATTTATAGTTAAACTGTTTATGTATTTACATAGTCATTGGACAACTTGTGCACAAGATTTGGAACCTCGAATGATTATCGGGGCATCGGGACCAGTTCAATTTAGGGATAACAAGGATAATAAGTGAGCACAAGTAATTTAGGACCTTCAGTGGAGCTCGTTACCCATATTGGAAGTATTGTCGTCTTACTATGAATAGTTCATGATGACTTATGGTACCAATTGTCGTCATATAGTTAGGCTGCATGCTGTCACTACCACATTTCGAAAATAGGGGTATTTTTGACTATTTAATATTACTATAGTTATAATTAAATTAATTGCATGACAGTGTATTTGATTTAAATGTGTGATGTGTAATTTAAATATAATGTTATATGCAGTGTCCATTTATTTGAGCTAGCAGACTTGACCTAGAAGCCAGTAGATGAAGACCTGTTCAAATTGTGGAATTCTGTATTTGATTGATTTATTTAGAATTTATTTATTGGAGATCGTAATTAGTTACCGTATTTTAATTAATTATTGCGCATTGCCTTGCTTCGATATTTGGAGTAGTATCCTGACTTCTGTCTTCCAACAAATTTTGCAATCTTGCTCTAGACCTGCCCGCCTTCCATTCTGCTAATTTTGCAACTCATAATTGTGCTCTCTGTACATTATTTCTAGCCGCACAAAAATCATCGCAGACGTTATTTAATAAATCCCTATTTTGCATCGTTGTGCGTTCCAATCGAAAATTGGAGGCAATCTTGACCTACTTTTCGTGCGGCCCAAATTAGGGTAATATTCTGTTCTGAGTCTTCTTCATTATTGGTATTGATGACCTGACCTGATTTTGGCCCCATGTACTCCTAATTAATTGTTGAACACAACTTGCATTATTTCTATTTAAATTGAGGATACTATTTTATCTGATTCTAAAATCCCAATTTTTATTCCAGTGCCCTGCCATTTGAGCCCATACCGATCATACAGCGCCCCCCTGACCCTACAAAATACCGGACACCGAATCGCCCGCAAAATTTTTGTCATTTTATGTGTTTGTGCAATTTCTCGAATTTAAGGGGGCTAAGTTGCAATTATTCAATTGTAGGTGTCATCACCCCATTGTCCAAGACCAAATGGAAAGGTTATTTATTTGTGGACCAAATTGCATTTTTCTCCACTCTACTTTACATGAAAATAATTTTCTTCATGTCCAATCTGGACCACTCATTCTAGGGGGTCAATCACCACCCTCCATCAACACCCTCTCTCCCTATATAATGTCACATCAACCCATTTCCCTAGAAACCCTAATCTCCAAGCAAGCCTCCATCCTCTCTCCAACGTGGGAAGAAATTTTCTCTTCTTCTTCCTTTCTTCTTCTCTTTCCTTTCTTCTTCTTCTCCTTCTTATTTTTTTTGAATTTGAAATTGATAGGGGGGAACACTATTCATCACCCCGCTATACTGTTCACCGGCGGGTGCCCTCTGTGCACTCCGGCGCGGTCCGGCCACAACTCCGGCCGACCCATCCTCCCTGCTGCTCGAGAGCCCCAACCCATCCTGTTCATCCCCCGGCCGGCGGCCCTCTGTGCACTCCGACGGCGGGCAACCACCCAGGCCGAGCTCTCTCTCCCTCTGTTCCCGGACATCCCGACTCGCCGACCTCTGTGAACCCGACGGCTCTTCCTCCCTCCGTCGGGTATCACCACCACCATCAAGCCCAGCTATCACCCGAAGCTCCTCCCAACTCCGGCGTGCTCCCATCATCACCGCCATCAGTCCGGCCATCCTCCTCCTCCTTAACCGACTCCCGCTGCTCCCTATCACCACCACCTCCATCCTCGATCACCCATCAATCCATCACCACCCCGACTCTGGTTGCATCTTCACCTACAACCACCAACAGAGACTCCCCGGCTGCACTACTCTGTCGACTCCTCCTCCGGCCTCCTACATCAACCCGCTGCTCATCCCCGTCGTCCACCGTGAGCTCCCCGACCCAGCCGAGCCCCTCCGCTGTCCGTCCTTTCCCCGGCAGTGAGTTCCTCCACATCCCGCTGCACAGCCGAGTTCCCCTTCCCGATCTCCTATCCACCTTCACATTCACCTCCTCCTCATCTTCCTCTCCCCGCTCTTCCCCATCAGTCCGGCGGCCCCGACCCCTTGTGTACTCCGGCTCCGGCCATCCTCCCACCACCCTCATCAGCGGCTCGACCACCACCTCTGTAAGCTCCTCTTCCCCTCTTTCCTCCTTCACCAATTGAAATGTATATATATAATTAGTGTAATTAATATGTATATGTATGGTTAATTTATGTATAATATATGTATGGGATGTATAGAGTATAGTAGTTAAATAATGAATGGTGTAAATAATGTATAGTGTACATTAATTAATAATGTATAGTATATATAATGTATGTATTTAAAATATGAATATGCATATTATTTATTTTTATTTAATGTGTATAGTATAGTGTATGTTTAGAATATTGTATGTATTGATAAATTGGTATATACATATTTAAATGTTATATATATTTTTAATATTGTATTGTATTTTCATATAGAAAATGTGTATTAAATATGTATTATTTTGGTATTAGTATATATATAAAAGCGTATCTTGGTATATGTAAAAAGTATATGCTAGTATAAACTTAATTTGGTATTTGGTATTAGTATATTTAATAATAATGTCGACAATATATATATATATTTTAAATTGTATTTTTGGCATACATGTGATATATATATAAATATATAAATATATATATATATATATTATTGTTCAATTGTATGTGTAGTATGTACATATGTTTAGTATAAGTACGTCATTCAGTGTGATGAATATATATAGTGTACAACTATCTATATTATGTGTGCATTTAGTATTGATACGTATAATTAATATATATTTGGCCTACCTACTAGATGACCATTATCGTACCTAGCGTAGCTCTAAGGCCAGTGTATTTATATTGTGTGTTAGTGTAGCCCCTGATACAAGTGATATTGTGATATGTTTATAGGACTGTTGGTTTACCCAGGGGATACTCTGGAACAGGACATCCATAAATACCAGCTAAGGACCCAAGGCAAGTACATTCTCCGATAATTTCCAATTTCTTGATAATTTCTATAAATTCAATAATCTTGAAATGTTACAACTGAATCCCTGACACTGTGCTACACGGACTAGTATAGCTTGGATCTGCAGTCATGAGATGTTATATTGATTATCGTATTGACATTGTACACGACATGTATATTAGACATCGTACATGATAGACTTGACTTGCTCGTGTATCGTGACGTGTCATGGTTGGATCCACAGTACTAGTTGGGGGCGGGAAAGTAGTTAGTAAAAAATATGATCATAACCTCTTATTGTAGTATAGAAAAATTGTAAGTGTTAATCATGCTCTTCACCCATGATTAGCCAGGCCCTATAGCTATCGTACATGTTCCCAAGCCGATCACATTTTGAAACTACTATTTCAAACACTTAGAATAGATTACAGTTCCCTATTTTAAATCATATACTACATCACCCGTATATGATACTGCTTCTTGTTCTTTTCATTTTCATACATGCACTGACTGTATCATATTGCCTATTGCCTGTCTCTCTTAAAATTGCCATTGCATTTATTTCACTGTCTTCTCAGTAGCTAGCATGACATGTTTTATTGTATTATAGACATTATCAATTAATGGAACTATTATTTGAGAGTGTTGCTTTGCTCCTTCCTGACTGGAAATATTTTTCCAGACTATGTCTTAGAGGACCGCTGTCCGACACTTTATGGACCATATGGTGAGTAGCTGCAGACTTGGTAGTTTAGTTGTGATTCTGGAAGGTCTAGCCGGAATTATTATTTATTGTTAATTTTCAAGTAGACTATTTGGTACCGGATTTGTCTCCGGCATTTTGATGAGACTTGGATATTGTTGAGTTAGAATATTACTTGTTGACTTGTGTTGTGTTTAATTTTAATTTTTGTTCGAAATCTTATCGTGCTGTAATCCTATGATTGAGTATGTGTTCATCTTATTTGTGTCATCCTTGCCTCCTTATGGAGATTGGATGCTTGCGTGACATTAGTTAGATAGTATCACGACCTTGACAGCGTTCTACCGCCGATGCTGCGGCATAGGCTGGACGTACCCACGCACTCGTGCCCCTAAACCGGGTGCGGGTCGTGACACATTTTTAGTGGTGGCCCATGCAGGTCAGACTTCGCAAGTTGTACGATGTCGTAGTAGTGTGGCATCCTTGTTATACTACTGCGTACCTGCGATAGGATTCTAGGACATAGGATACTAGGACGAGAGCGAATACTCAATCACAATTTCTTGAGAGATTCCTGGGATGACCCCTGAGAATCTTATTTTAATTCCAATTTAAAATCATTCCCTTGTTCCGTCCATTCTCACTTATTGATGTTGAATTTGATTGTTGTTAATTAGGTATTAAATTAGGATTTTGGTTTCATAGTAGGGTTTGATTTCATATCAAGATGAATTTGCAGCTGATTTATGGTATTAACTGATGACGCATGACGATGAGGACAGTGAAAATGATTAACATTAGAGCTATTGGACTACAGAAGGTGGATTTAAATCTTTAATTGAAGACTAAAAATAAATTGCAAATTTTTTTGGAATTTTTAGAAGAGAAATATTGTCATTAAAACTTTTTGAGGAATTCAGATTCAATTTGATGAACCTAAACAAGCTGTAAGGATTTTTGAGTGATTAAATTTTATTTCAGTATTTAGATAATTAACCTTGAGGAAAGTGTATGCATTTTTACTGTAAATTTATTCGAGGAGTTATTTTAAGGAATTTTATTTGAGAAAAGGATTTTATAGTGAGAGAGATATATTAGTATATAAGTATATAAGATGCATGTGTAAGGATCTGTTGGCTTGAGCATGATTGAGATTTCACTGCCAACTGGCTTAGGTGTTCGTCTAAGATTATATTGGAGAGAGCAGTACTTAGAATAGTGTGTTGCAATTGTTATGCACTTGAGTGATAGGATAACTAGTATCAGCGATTGCAGTAGGTAAGGAAGCTAGCAGTGAGTATGTTTCAAGTAGAACTGTGGTACTTAGAGGGATAGAAGTATCAACCTTGGATGTATCTTTGACCTGTACAATCACAACTAGGAATATTTATTCCTAATCTTTTATCTTGAATGTTGCTTCTTTAGAACTGTACTGTCCTTCCTTGATGATATCGCATCTTTGCCTAAATTGATTCTTTGGGATCTGTCTTCAGGATGTCGCCGCAGACACGATCTATGAGAGCAGGAACATCAGCTTTAGAGGGGTCTGCCACCTCTCCACCTGAGGGACAGACAGCAGTAGTTCCTCCTACATCTCCGATGCACGTAGGTGATCCTCCTCCCCCACCTGTTCAGAATATTGCCGCAGCTGTTACGGACAACCTTCCTCCTCCACCGACTCCGATTCCCGGAGGTTTGCCCATTGACGGGACGCAGATGTTTACCTTGATCCAGGGCATGGTAGATGCCCAGAGAGTGACGGCAGATGCTCAGCGAGTTCAAGCTGAGGCTCAGAGGGTGCAAGCAGAAGCGCACCAGGCACAAACTGAGCTGATGAAAGAAAATATGGAGAATGCTCATCAGGTGACTCTCCAAGCTTTGGAGAAAGTAGCACAGTACCAGCAGTTTCCTGGCCAGCAGCAGAGATCAGGCACTATAGTGGATTTCAAAAGGATGATGCCTCGAGAGTTTAAAGGCACCGAAGGGATACTCTACGCTGACGACTGGCTAGAGGATATAGAGAGGAGCCTGCGATTGACCCAGATTCCGGAGAACTTGCAGATAGAAGCCGCTGGCAGTCAGATGTTCGATATCGCACTCACGTGGTATCGCACGGAGCCGAGAATTACTGCACAAGGACTTACTTGGGAGACCTTCAAGGAGCTCTTCAAGGAGAAGTTCTTTCCCGACGTGGCATTGGGAACCTTGGAAAGTCAGTTTCATGACTTGGTTCAAGGAAACATGTCGGTCGACGAGTACGCTGTAGAATTCTGTAGATTGAGCCATTTTGCATCGTCTATGATTCGGGACCCAGGAGATCGAGCCCAGAAATTCAGAAAGGGGCTGACAAGAGAGATTAGGTCACGCACTTCTGGTCATCGTACCGCTACCTTTGAGGCTATCTTGATGGATGCTCAGATTGCAGAAGAGGATCTGGATCTCAGGCCTAAGAAGAGTCACAATACTTTTGGAGATACGAATGGTAGCACAAGACCAGCCAAGCATCCCCGTATTCAGCACCAACAGCAGTACCAAGTACCATTTCATATTCAGCAACAACCATGGACATTGCAGCATCCACCGCAGTACCTAGCACCAGTTCCTATCCAGCAACATCCATGGGCGTATCAGTATCAACAACAGTACCAGGCACCAGTCCATGTTCAGCAGAATCAGCAACAGCCTCCGAGAGAGACACAGCAGACCTGTCATTTCTGTAAGAAGCTAGGTCACCTTTGGGAGAGCTGTAGAACGAGACTAGGACTCTGTTTGCACTACGGCGCTGCGGGACATCGAGTAAGGGATTGTCTGCTAGCCCCTTATCTCCCCGGCCAGCGCGCAGTTTCAGATTATAGAGATCCAGTTAGGCTACTTGTGGAACCGTATATTGCTCAGCACCCGCGAAGGGAACCACCCCAGCAGGGCAGGGCATTTGCGATGACGGTCGAGGAGACCGATACTACAGGTAATGTGTCAGCAGGTTTTATTCTTTCCTTCCTTCTGTTCCTATCTATTTGATTGATTGACTGATACCTTAGTGCCGTAGCTTGTATGCATGATTTCTTGTTAGAATATAGTTCATGGTACCCCTGATATAGAGACTGTAATACCATGACAAGACACCATGACCGTACGTATTCCCTTTAGGTTGCATGTTGTATGATTGTAGGAAGGATTTTTTCTTGGACCATGATTATCGAGGTTTGACCATGACGAATATTCATAAAGGAGTTATGACTTGACAGGATAGACAAGATGATTAACAAGATGATTAAAAATTCAAGGATAAACATCGATTTAAATAAAGGGCCAAGAATTTAACATGGCAGAATTTATGATTTATTAATTCCAATAAGATTATGACATGATTAAACGGGTTATAAAATTTGGAAATTTTGGGGGATTATCAATATATTTATTTGATTGCAAGTTAAGAATTTTAGAATGTTATATTTGGATGTTGCATTTGAAGAGTCCTTAAGTATCACATTGTTGAGTATTTTTTAAGAAAGAGGAAATCGAGGAATAAAATTTTTTGATAGACTAATGTTTGAATTCAAACTTTTTGGACGAGATTACATTATATACAGGTGCATTGATTAAAATCAAATTAGAGGAGTAGATATTAAATTCCGAGTATTGAATTGTTAACTAAAAATTTTGGGGAAATTTTTGACAAAAATAGACTTTGATTTCATTTCGAGGATTTTCAGGAATGCAATAATTTCAGAATTTTTGAAAATTGTAAAAAGACCTTGTGGATTATAACCTGATTTCATGGATGATGAATTTAAATTTTGAGGGAAAAATAATGTGCATGATTAAATGCTACTATGAGGATTTTGAATTTCGAGGACGAAATTCTTTTAAGGTGGGTAGACTTGTCACTACCACATTTCGAAAACAGGGGTATTTTTGACTATTTAATATTACTATAGTTACAATTAAATTAATTGCATGATAGTGTATTTGATTTAAATGTGTGATGTGTAATTTAAATATAATGTTATATGCAGTGTCCATTTATTTGAGCTAGCAGACTTGACCTAGAAGCCAGTAGATGAAGACCTGTTCAAATTATGGAATTCTGTATTTGATTGATTTATTTAGAATTTATTTATTGGAGATCGTAATTAGTTACCGTATTTTAATTAATTATTGCGCATTGCCTTGCTTCAATATTTGGAGTAGTATCCTGACTTCTGTCTTCCAACAAATTTTGCAATCTTGCTCTAGACCTGCCCGCCTTCCATTCTGCTAATTTTGCAACTCATAATTGTGCTCTCTGTACATTATTTCTAGCCGCACAAAAATCGTCGCGGACGTTATTTAATAAATCACTATTTTGCATCGTTGTGCGTTCCAATCGAAAATTGGAGGCAATCTTGACCTATTTTTCGTGCGGCCCAAATTAGGGTAATATTCTGTTCTGAGTCTTCTTCATTATTGGTATTGATGACCTGACCTGATTTTGGCCCCATGTACTCCTAATTAATTGTTGAACACAACTTGCATTATTTCTATTTAAATTGAGGATACTATTTTATCTGATTCTAAAATCCCAATTTTTATTCCAGTGCCCTGCCATTTGAGCCCATACCGATCATACAGCGCCCCCCTGACCCTACAAAACACCGGACACCAAATCGCCCGTAAAATTTTCGTCATTTTATGTGTTTGTGCAATTTCCCAAATTTAAGGGGGCTAAGTTGCAATTATTCAATTGTAGGTGTCATCACCCCATTGTCCAAGACCAAATGGAAAGGTTATTTATTTGTGGACCAAATTGTATTTTTCTCCACTCTACTTTACATGAAAACAATTTCTTTCATGTCCAATCTAGACCACTCATTCTAGGGGGTCAATCACCACCCTCCATCAACACCCTCTCTCCCTATATAATGTCACATCAACCCATTTCCCTAGAAACCCTAATCCCCAAGCAAGCCTCCATCCTCTCTCCAACGTGGGAAGAAATTTTCTCTTCTTCTTCCTTTCTTCTTCTTCTCCTTATTTTTTTTTTGAATTTGAAATTGATAGGGGGGAACACTATTCATCACCCACCTATACTGTTCACCGGCGGCTGCCCTCTGTGCACTCCGGCGCGGTCCGGCCACAACTCCGGTCGACCCATCCTCTCTGCTGCTCGAGAGCCCCAACCCATCCTGTTCATCCCCCGGCCGGCGGCCCTCTGTGCACTCCGACGGCGGGCAACCACCCAGGCCGAGCTCTCTCTCCCTCTGTTCCCGGACATCCCGACTCGCCGACCTCTGTGAACCCGACGGCTCTTCCTCCCTCCGCCGGGTATCACCACCACCATCAAGCCCAGCTATCACCCGAAGCTCCTCCCAACTCCGGCGTGCTCCCATCATCACCGCCATCAGTCCGGCCATCCTCCTCCTCCTTAACCGACTCCCGCTGCTCCCTATCACTACCACCTCCATCCTCGATCACCCATCAATCCATCACCACCCCGACTCCGGTTGCATCTTCACCTACAACCACCAACAGAGACTCCCCGGCTGCACTACTCTGCCGACTCCTCCTCCGGCCTCCTACATCAACCCGCTGCTCATCCCCGTCGTCCACCGTGAGCTCCCCGACCCAGCCGAGCCCCTCCGCTGTCCGTCCCTTCCCCGGCAGTGAGTTCCTCCCCATCCCGCTGCACAGCCGAGTTCCCCTTCCCGATCTCCTATCCACCTCCACATTCACCTCCTCCTCATCTTCCTCTCCCCGCTCTTCCCCATCAGTCCGGCGGCCCCGACCCCCTGTGTACTCCGGCTCCGGCCATCCTCCCACCACCCTCATCAGCGGCTCGACCACCACCTCTGTAAGCTCCTCTTCCCCTCTTTCCTCCTTCACCAATTGAAATATATATATATAATTAGTGTAATTAATATGTATATGTATGGTTAATTTATGTATAATATATGTATGGGATGTATAGAGTTTAGTAGTTAAATAATGAATGGTGTAAATAATGTATAGTGTACATTAATTAATAATGTATAGTATATATAATGTATGTATTTAAAATATGAATATGCATATTATTTATTTTTATTTAATGTGTATAGTATAGTGTATGTTTAGAATATTGTATGTATTGATAAATTGGTATATACATATTTAAATGTTATATATATTTTTAATATTGTATTGTATTTTCATATAGAAAATGTGTATTAAATATGTATTATTTTGGTATTAGTATATATATAAAAGCGTATCTTGGTATATGTAAAAAGTATATGCTAGTATAAACTTAATTTGGTATTTGGTATTAGTATATTTAATAATAATGTCGACAATATATATATATATATTTTAAATTGTATTTTTGGCATACATGTGATATATATATAAATATATAAATATATATATATATATTATTGTTCAATTGTATGTGTAGTATGTACATATGTTTAGTATAAGTACGTCATTCAGTGTGATGAATATATATAGTGTACAACTATCTATATTATGTGTGCATTTAGTATTGATACGTATAATTAATATATATTTGGCCTACCTACTAGATGACCATTATCGTACCTAGCGTAGCTCTAAGGCCAGTGTATTTATATTGTGTGTTAGTGTAGCCCCTGATACAAGTGATATTGTGATATGTTTATAGGACTGTTGGTTTACCCAGGGGATACTCTGGAACAGGACATCCATAAATACCAGCTAAGGACCCAAGGCAAGTACATTCTCCGATAATTTCCAATTTCTTGATAATTTCTATAAATTCAATAATCTTGAAATGTTACAACTGAATCCCTGACACTGTGCTACACGGACTAGTATAGCTTGGATCTGCAGTCATGAGATGTTACATTGATTATCGTATTGACATTGTACACGACATGTATATTAGACATCGTACATGATAGACTTGACTTGCTCGTGTATCGTGACGTGTCATGGTTGGATCCACAGTACTAGTTGGGGGCGGGGAAGTAGTTAGTAAGAAATGTGATCATAACCTCTTATTGTAGTATAGAAAAATTGTAAGTGTTAATCATGCTCTTCACCCATGATTAGCCAGGCCCTATAGCTATCGTACATGTTCCCAAGCCGATCACATTTTGAAACTACTATTTCAAACACTTAGAATAGATTACAGTTCCCTATTTTAAATCATATACTACATCACCCGTATATGATACTGCTTCTTGTTCTTTTTATTTTCATACATGCACTGACTGTATCATATTGCCTATTGCCTGTCTCTCTTAAAATTGCCATTGCATTTATTTCACTGTCTTCTCAGTAGCTAGCATGACATGTTTTATTGTATTATAGACATTATCAATTAATGGAACTGTTATTTGAGAGTGTTGCTTTGCTTCTTCCTGACTGGAAATATTTTTCCAGACTATGCCTTAGAGGACCGCTGTCCGACACTTTATGGACCATATGGTGAGTAGCTGCAGACTTGGTAGTTTAGTTGTGATTCTTGAAGGTCTAGCCGGAATTATTATTTATTGTTAATTTTCAAGTAGACTATTTGGTACCGGATTTGTCTCCGGCATTTTGATGAGACTTGGATATTGTTGAGTTAGAATATTACTTGTTGACTTGTGTTGTGTTTAATTTTAATTTCTGTTCGAAATCTTATCGTGCTGTAATCCTGTGATTGAGAATGTGTTCATCTTATTTGTGTCATCCGTGCCTCCTTATGGAGATTGGATGCTTGCGTGACATTAGTTAGATAGTATCACGACCTTGACAGCGTTCTACCGCCGATGCTGCGGCGTAGGCTGGACGTACCCACGCACTCGTGCCCCTAAACCGGGTGCGGGTCGTGACACATGCTAACGTCAATCTGTTTGTAATCCTATTAATCTGGTAAAAGAAAAACTCATGATACCTTTGTATTTTATGAAGGCTAACAAGTGATGCAAGAACACACATATGATATATTTATATACTATGAATGTAACATGTTTTACGGGGAAGGGTTGTAGAGGTGGGTAAGATTCACTTTTATATATATATATATATATATATATGAAAAATATGACATTTTTATCTGATGACTCTTTTATGCTTATATATATTTTCTTATGAATTGTTAACTGATCATAAGACAACTAAAATAAAAAGACTACATAATAATTTTATTTGTTCTCACATGATTACCATGTTGGTTTAAGTGACTCGGCTAGAGATCGGTCGCCAGTATATTCTATAATTTACTGACTCCCTCCTCCATAGATACGAGAGTCGCTTGGATGTGCTGAGGCATTGGATCTCATTTGGCAACTTGAAGTTGTTCGTCTGGAGATGTTGTTTACTTTTGTTATAAATGACATAATGCATGGAATAATTTTAATTATATTAATTTTCCGAGTTGCAAGCCATGTTCCATCATTCATTGCAATGAGATCCAATATTTGTAATCTAGTTGTTCTTTTGATCAAAGAGTCATTGTAATTCTGCTGTAATTATGAATAAAGAGAATTATTTTCATATATCTTGTCTATCAACTTTTTTGCTTATTTTTTCCTCTACTGACTTTATATTCTAAGACTTTTATTGGAGTGTTTTTTTTTTTACCTTTAACAAGTATAATTTAGTCGTGTATGACATTATTTCCAATGGCGACTTTCGATTTTATGAAATAGAGACATGACAGTCATAACACTTGAGAATGAAGCAATCAGAACTTTATCCAAGGGGCCAATTTATACCATTAAAATCTGGCTAGGCTATTCTGTGAATGTGTTTAAGTTCAAGTCAACAAGTGCCTAGAACAGAGATAGATTCTTGGATTTCGATTCCAAAAAATTAGTTATGTCTGTATCAAATTGTTAAAATACATAGATGTTGATGCATGCAATAATTTTTTTGGTGTCCTATGAGAGATTGTATAGTAGACATATAAATATTGTACAAAACCTATAAAGATCATGTTATTCAAGTATGATTGATTTGATCCCATTTATGATCAAGGTTGGAAAATTGATAATCCTGGTATTGTGGATATAAACTATAGACAAAAATATCAAGTCTACAAACTGCTTATCCTATCAAATCAAGCTCATCTCGTATATTTCACTAGTTATCTTAGACGGAGAACAACGAGGTTAAATTAGTAGGCATCATACAATACTAAAGCTAAAAATAACTTTGATGTTGAGAAAAATAGCCTATAAGTAGTAGAAGCTACCTCTTGTAACAAATGTAGTAGATGTGGACTCTATGGAAGTTATTCATTATGTGTCTAATTAAGTAGAAGAGGTAGAATTAAAGAAAGAGAAAGAAAAAGTATATGAAAGTGAAGACGAGGAGAAAGAGGAAGAGGAGGAATAAGAGGAATACAAAGATGAAGAAAATAAATTTTCAGATCAGAATTGATATTTTTACTTATAACATGTACTATAGAACATGAAAATATAGTAACTGCTTGCGTTGTTATCCATTTGGACTTGTTGGCTCTTATTATTCTTGTTGGTCATTATAGTTTATTCATGTTATATAGATGTGTGCATCCTATCATCATATATTGTTCCTCGGTATGATAGGGCGGCGCAGATAGTTCATACAACGACAATCTAGTACATCTAGAGTTCCTCTGGTACGGGGTGTTGGGACCCTCATCCAGAGTTCCTTCGGTACTAGGTGATGGGTCTTCGGGACCCTCATCTTCAAGCATTCCAGTGTACCGACCTGACACTTCTTCTATTACATCCGTGTAGGAGGTAACATTCTTTGAAAAGTCGACCTGGGAGCGTGAGGATGAGATATGGGAAAGATAACCGTACTTGTTTGAGACTTGAGGTATTCGTTCAATTATTATTCTTTTCTTTCGTATCGGTGCATATCCTAAATTTTGAGGACAATATTTTTTAAGGTATGTAGATTTGTAACCCCTAGAATTTGAATTCTCTTTATAAATAATTTCCTAGATCTTATAAATGATTTTTTATAATTAAATCGAATGAATAAAAGGCTAAATCCTATTTTCAAGATTCTCTTGAAATAATAACTAATTAATTCTAAAAAGGTATAATTTGAAATTAATTTGGATGTAATAAAAAGAATAAGCAGAAAAGAATTTAAAATTTATACAATTCTTTTTTCTTCAAGAAATAGCTAATTAGCCTTCTAGAAGGAGAATCCAATCATTCCTAAAAATTAGGAACTAATTATAACTGATTTTGGAGGAAAATAAAAATCCAAAACAAATAAAATAATTATCTTTGTAATTGCCTAAATATTTTTGCAATAATCCAAATGTGAGTTATATATAGTTCCGTTCAGTAAGGAATGATACTTCATTCTCTTCCAAACTATTTCCTGCTCCACTCTATTTGCGGATCACATTGATCCTTCTTCTTCCTCGGTCCACCAAGGTCGGATCCATCACCTTGAGATTATACTCTCAGTACTGATCTAATTTTACTCAAATTGATAAGTCATTTTCTTCTTCAAATTCAATACAAAGTTGCTAAGTAATTTGGGAAATTGGACTGTGTTAGTGCTAACTATTTCTCGATCTACTTGAACCATCACAATCTTTGTAAAGTTCTTTAATTACGTGTACAAATTCAAGTCTCAATTCCATGGTTTGATGAATCAAATCACTGACCCATATTAGCTCATCAACTGCTTATAATCTTCCTTTCAGAAGACTCTTTCACGTAGATCCAACTATTGTATCACTGTCTTCTCTTTTCAAATCCATTGCAAGTACAATCCTGTGTTCCATGTCCAATTTGAACCGTTGAATTGATCATTTGTACTGTCATGTCTGGTTGCAAAGTTGTCAAATAAATTATAATTTTTGAACTGCTTTCATGAAAAATTTGCATTCATTTTCCCGTCAATTCGACCACTGGATTGACTCTTTATTTTCTCCAGTCTAGAGTAGGTATAACCTTATTTGCTCATTTATATTTAGTCGTAAACTCTGTCAATTGCTACATCGTTTCATCATCCAAAGTTGGGGGTTCCCAGAACTTTTAAATTAAAATGTTCTTGAATTACATATGCTGTTTCAGAATTTCGATTGTCAAATTCCGTATCCGACTTCATCGTTGGACTCATGGCATCGTTCTTCCCGAGTTTCATATAAAATATGTTGATTTTGAACTCGGACTAATTTGACTTCATTTTCAAATATTGTGGGCCCACTTTTGGGCAAACGTCCAATTCCAAAATGGCAATTTATTAATTTTCTCGTAACTATGGACTATATTATGTCATTTACCCATTTGGTATATTTTGGACTCAATGGTGACATCTATTTCTATATTTGGACTTGTTTATGGGTAGTTAACTTTTAGTCATATTCTGTATTAGCCATCGATACGTCTATTTCAACCAATTTTCAAGCAAGTACACTATATTTTATATTCTCGATACAATATAATGTTGTCTTTATTTTGATATAGCTAGATTGCATATTGTGATACGATCATGACACGGGAGAGATAGAGAGAGCATGATCCATATTGTTCATACATCGCAAAAATGCAATTTAGCGACGGACTACAGTGATGGAAAAGCATCAGTCGTCATGTAGTATGTAGTGACGGATGGTCAACTTCTCAGCGAAAAAATGATCACATGAAACACATACCAAATTTTCGTCGCTAGTCTATCGTTATGGCGTCAAAAAAGAGGAGCGATGAACACTTTCGTCGCTATGAAATATAAAACTAGCGGCCAGAGAGTAACTTTTCTCATTTCCAAACAAACCAAATTCGATTTCCCTCTTCCCCAAATTCTCTCATGCTTCTTCTCCGACTTCTAGAACCCCTGACTACTACCCCTTCGTCTCCGGCGGCCTTCTCCCTGACCCCCACTCCTCCTCGATCGTCTCCACTATATGTCACCTCTCTCGATGAACTAGGAGTCCCTCCCTTCTTGACTCAACTACTGGTAATGCCCTTCTAAAAACTCGACCTCTCCTCTTTGACACAGACACGACACTATTTGAATTTTATTGTTATATTTGGGTATCTAGGTTTTGACACAGACACGGACACAGACAAGACACCTGACCCCTCTTCTCCTCTATCCCTTTGTTAGAAGTTATTGCATTTAATTTTTGAAAATAGAAAAGAATAGAGAAAAGAAATCCAATAGGTTGTTGTCGATAGGATCATATGCTTCAGTTTGGTCTACTTCTTGGGAGCCCCTGCATCTCAGTTTGTGTGGAAGGAATGGAAAAAAAATGCTTCAATTAGTGAACCCATAAATTTGGCAATCATTAGTTATTTAATCATAGTGTGTCTTTTTGTTGTGGTATGGCAAACTCGAACTAGGTTTTGGGACAACGTTTTAGCAGTAGCGCAACTAAAACATGTTGAGAAAATCATTGCCCTAATTATATGAAAAGCATTGGGTTTGAGGAGTTGGGCCATATATATCAGTAAAGTATTGGGTACTTGAACACTAGATAAGGTTCCAGATATGTTGTCCTAAATATATCACCAATAAAATGAACAAAGCAAATGTGGAGAGGCAAAAAATAGAAAGAAGATTTTGAGCAATTATGAGATGACATATAATGTGATATATATGACATGCCATGCTTTGGGGTGTTTGAATGTCTATATATATATGTCAGAGTATTATGTTACACATAAATTCCACTAGTCTTAGATCTGTCAGATTTAATTTGCTTCTTCTATAGTGTTAAATGTTACATAGGTACTCATAGTTCCAATAGCTTCTTTTATAGTGTTATATTACATAGGTACTCATAGTACACTAGTCCTAACTAACTACTCCTTTAGCAAGTATCCTAACTAGGTACTCATAGTTCTTTATTTTATTTTTTTACTTTTGACACTTGTATATAATCCATATTGTTTGAATATATACGGTATACGTGCAAAATCATTCACGGGTAAAAAACCATGAGTTGATACTAATTAGTTGACCGTTTGTGGATATGTCCATTGTTATTTTGCTGTATTTTTGTAGTGATCATTATCGATATTGACTTATGAGTTATTGGAAAAAAATACCAAGTAAGTGATCAATCCCTATATTGATATTGTGGATATCCATCATAAATTTTATGTATAGACATGGCATACCTTTATTGTTGATAGACATCGTATCCATAAGCAGTATAGCCTTAGACGACCACATAATGAAAAAGGTATGCATTCACTTAGATGTTACTCTTTGTTTGTTATTGATATTGTTATTACATATTCATTCTTGTATCATGTCTTTAGTTGCTATGTCTATTTACGCTTGTTGTATCATATTATCTATATTTCCTTATTGCATTTCTTTTCGTATAGCTTTATTTTGTATCGTTTGACATTATTGTGTATATGTACTTTTCTGACTAGATATATTGATATTAGGCAATGATGATGATCTATATCCTATCTATTATGGACTGTGGGATGACTTGGTAGGTGAGTTAGGTCCTTATGCAATTACGGGCCAGGAGAAGATCCCTGGAGACATTTAGACTTTAGTTCTATCTTTAGAATTTGCTTTAGTTTAGTCATTTGAACATATTTGTCAACGAAAAACTATCTTTGGAATGTAATAATAATTATGGACTTGGACTTGTGGAATTAGATGTTGTGGTGATTGTATTTGGGATATATCTTTCTACTCTTATCTTCTTGCTAGATATTATTGTGATTGACTAGATTTCATGATATTGCTACACTTGTATTATTGAAATGATATACTTTGAGGTTTATACAAAGTACTACCGTCGATACCGTGACGTAGACTGGATATACTTGCGAACCTATATCCGAATATTCGGAAGCTGGGCATGATAGTATTAGAGTTCACGATTGGGACTAATATGTCATGAATTATATATATAATGCTTGAGTCTAGTTATCTTATTTTTATTTTATTTTTTAGTATATTAGTTGTGGATTTGTCTCCATCACCAGACTTATTTTATATTCTTGTTGGCCTCATTTGTTCCATAGTTTTACTTCCAAGGTTATTTCAGACTTATTATCATTTCTTTATTATTTTCTTGTGGATGAGATTAGATACATGATTGTTATATTTTTGTGACTTGTGGACTAAAATTTACAAAATTCAGCAGAGTATGCCTTGATGGGTTTATTAGCATGGAATATCCTTTGAAGTTCGTATTAACTGGCCTGATCACGAACTGGTTTGTATTTTGGAACTGGAGGCATGACAATATTATGTTATGGCCCTTATATGGTTTGAGTATGTTTAACGATATCTACTCAAAACCTATCTAATGTACAATTACAATCAATTTGGTCCTTCCTTCATACTACGTCCTAACTCGAGGTACAATATGAAATGATAGTCGTCATACTTCATCATAGTAACTATGGTACGAGCGTGTTTTTCGATATTAATGTGACCAAGTAGGATTCTTCTACTCTCACATCACCTAACATGTCATACAACATAAAACACTACTCTTCTTATTATATACTAGGAGTGATAGATTCATTGTTGGTCATATACAATCTTAATGAGTGATTTACCACACCTAATATATAACCTTAGGCGACCCTTTGGTTCTCTTCAAGTACACAATCAGTGTAGTGTACACTCATAAGATACCCCACTGATACCAATTTTAATCACCAGTTGCACCACTAACATAAAGGACTCCCTATTGACATCAACATATATAATCTATAAGGAATTCCTTTGTTCATTTAGTGAACCCATTCAACTAATTTAGTACCTATAATCTCGTTATGGTGTCAACTAAGCGAGCAACTTATGAGACCACTTGCACTAATTATATGAGTTTGACACTGAGTATACCGACATATCTGTTTTTAGCAATGTCCTTTTGGTGAACCGATGGCCAGAAGTATATGTTTATAGTAGCTTATAATTTATTTATATCGCATCCAAGTTATCTCATAAAAGTATAAAATTTATTGCCTTTACCCTTGGGACTTTATTATCTCATAAATAATTATATAACGATAATCTAAACATGATAAATAAATGCCATAATAATCAAAATATTTGATATACCTAATGATACTGAAACACCTTTCAAGTAGGGTTATTAGGCATATCATTATCACTTGTCAGTTGTGAGATTTCACGTCTTGATGTCTGCCAAGTGTTAATCGGGGGATTGTATATATGAAGATGAGATGTAAGGATATTAATAGATTTAAAAGAGAAAGTAATATTTTAGAATTATAACATACTCATTTTATTGAATCAAACTGAATATATAAAATACAACCAATCTAGAATAGGTAACTACAAATTTATAGTAGGTAATTAATCTCCTACAATCATGCATTTAGAATATTGACATTTATGTAGATAATTAATCTTCTACCAATTTATAGTAGATAATTAATCACCTATAATCATACATCTATAATATTGACATTTACGTAGGTAATTAATCTCCTATCAATCTATAGTAGGTAATTAATCTTCTACCAATTTATAGTAGGTAATTAATCTCCTATAATCAGGCATCCAGAATATTGACATTTATGTAGGTAATTAATCTCTTACCATTCTATAATAGGTATATCAGGATCCTATTGATTACAATATAATAAAATCCTTGATATTGACATTTATGCACCAATATCTTAATCAGATATATGAGACAAAAATTATTTATCAATTTATTGCCTCAAGTGCATCAACCTCAGCCCCTACTTCACTCAGTTTCTTTTTTGATTTTTCTTCCTTTAGCAATGGATGGAAAAGTGAAGGAAAATATATTTGACCATATCTTTGAAGAATATTGACTTTGATCTTTGACCATATCTTTGAAGAAGAATAAATCTTTAACAAAGTGGATATATGAAGTAAGATATATTTAACTATATCTTTTAAAGAAGATTGACTTTGACCTTTGACCAAATCTTTGACAAGAATATATATTGGATTTTCATAAATATATTTTCAATATTTTTATGGTAAGCTTATATAATATTGGATTCCTATTATTATATAATATTGGATTTTTATGTATAGACATATGACATGCTATATAAAGGGGCCAAAGGTTGCTCCTAGAGATAACAAAAGAGTGCTCATGTAAGTTGTTGAATAAGTTCAACACAATAGTATCTCTCAAATTATGCTCAATGATTGTTGAATAAGTTCTCCTAGTGATACCAATTATTGGGTGCAGAGCGAAAATAGATCCAAAAAATTAGAGAAGCACTTCAGAGAAAGTTCACAACCACAAAGACAATAATTTATATGGTTCGACCAAGATGCTTACTTCCACGGATGAGGGTGATTCAATTCTACTATGAAGAAGAAAAAGAATTATAATTGCTCTCTTGCTCTCTAGAACTCTCTACAAAAATACTCTCTCAAAACTTTTGTGTTAAACTTATTCAATATTTTTTGTTACTCTCTTATGCCGAACTTATTCAACAATCATTGAGCACAATTTGAGAGATACTCTTGTATTGAACTTATTCACTAGAGCACCTTCCAACAGAAGGTCAAGATCTAAGTTTAAGATACTTATTAAGAAGGTGAAGTGCTTTAACTGTAATGTGAAAGGATATTACGTAAATAAGTGTACTCGTCCAAAGAGAAAGAACAAGAAAAAGGAGAATAAGACAGAAAGAGAAGGTGATGAAGCAAATTGTGCTTCAGAAGCCGACATTTATGGAGTCTATTTTTTAGTGGCACGTGACAACATGAGTGACCATTAGATTCTGGATTCTGGATGCTCCTACCATATGTGCCCAAAAAGGGAGTGGTTTTGTCATGCCCCGATCTCCCGCAGGCTAATCGGCCGTTCCCGCTAGGCGGGAATCACCCTCGCCAGCGCTCCCGTGGAACGATCGCTTGACCCATCCGGGCGTGATGCCGCACGAGCGTGAACCGCGCCCGTGCAAGGCCATGATTCATTGGCTGGCGGTAAGAGTTCTAAGCCACAGAGTCGCACAGATTGTCCGAGTGCAGCGGAGTCATGAACGCATAGGCGATCGGTAACAGGTTCACTGAGTCGACAAATATAGCGGAAGCATTAAAACACAAGTTGAAGTAAGGCAAGCTCTTTATTGATATGAACATGTGTTACAGGCGGTGTATAGCCGAGATTACAAATCGCTCAAGCCTCTCTCTCTGAAACAGTAAAAGCGTGCCAAGTGGCTACAACTGTGGAATGATTGTACAGGCGATGTTCAGGCGAGTTTGGGCCATGTTCACAACATTATGTCTTGTATATGTGCTTCAGTCCCGGATACACCGTTGCTTCGGAGTGATGTCCACGCCTTAGCACGCACGTTGGAGACGTCCGCACCGAACGAGGTTCTCCCGCACCCTGCATACAAACTGGTGGGTTATCAGTACATTGAATGCACTGGTGGGGAAGCTACTCGCCCGCTCGACAAATCCAAACACGTAATACAGGTTTCGTGCACAACTATTAAGTTGTCTTTCTAGTTGCCTTAGGATCAGTTTCATGCAAATATTGAATAGCCTAACGTGTCGGGCAGTGCGCCGTGCGATGTTTGAGAAAACACGGCGAGACTTACCAACTTACCATCTCCTTCCCTGTCCAAGGCAAACATTGAGGCAACATCGTTAATTCAAGCATGGGCAAGTATAAGCATTCAGGAGGCATAGCATATGCAAACATGCGGGTCGTTTTAAAATGATCGTTCAGGTGTTCAGTTGTTCTTGATGCGATGCAATGACTCGCACGCGGATAGCCGCTAAGCGAGAATGACTTATCTATATGAACGTTAGTCGATGGCATAGCCATAAAGGACCGTTATAGTCTTGAATAAGGATGGAAAGCAACAAAGATTCGTTGTTGGTTGCAAACTATCATGTCCAGATTCGTGAGACTATCGTGATGTTCCATCCGGATCGGAACGGCCCCAGTGCCCCGGTGACCGCCCGTGGAACCGTTAGACCTTGTTTCCAAGTTGTCCGCGACATGCAGGTCAGGGCCAGTTTCTAATCCATAACTTGATATGATAATCCTTGATTCGTGATCTGAACAAGCGTTTGCTCCAAGAGCTGAAATACGTGGATTCGTTACATGACGTGATTCTCGTTCAGACATAAACTTGATGTGATTATCATTCAGTTGCACGTGACGTGATTTTCGTTCAGTATTCATTTGCCCTGATGCGTGCCCCTGGTTCGGAGATTGCCTCGGTGACCCAATGGTCCCGGATACTTGCAGGTTCGTTCAGGCACGGAACGACTACGTAGTAGTCTCCCGGGGTTTGGATGAAAACATGGCAACATTCAAGCAGACAAGCATGCGTTACTAAGGAACATAAGCAGGCACGTTGCTCGAACCCGAAGGTAAGTCGAGAGATGAAATCGTTAGGGACTTAGCATGCGAGGGTCTGAATATAAGCAGTATTTCCATTTTCCATGTTCTAGCATAGCAATATGAGTTAGGATTATTCCCTTAGCTAGGTGCGTTGGATTTATTAGCATGCAGGGGGTGAATCACCTAGCGACTAGCATGAATATTCCAGATTTTATGTGTGCTGGCTAAGCAAAGACAAGTTCACCGTAGCCACCCACCTTAGCGATGATTCGCCTCGGTAGAGCGATACGTCAAGCGAGCCTCTGAAAGTCTAAGCCGGGATTCCTGTAGGGACAAGTCTGGATATCCTTTGCTTCTCCTTCGAGGCAAAGCGGGTCGGGACAGTTGCACTATTGCCGTTTGAAACGGCAGTCCGCTTGAGCGGAACGGGGTGTTACATCCTACCCAACTTAGAAAAAGTCTCGTCCTCGAGACTTACTAAGGACAAGCAGTAATCTAGGTTTGAGGCAATCCTAGACAAGTCGTTTGTACTTGTTCATTTGGATATTCACTTGCACAAGCTTCGAAATTAGCATATCGCTTAGACTGGATCGTGCGCACTTTCGAAGTGCACTTCTAGCATGAACACGTCAACCAACTTAGTGATAGTGAAGTCTCAGCACTCGAGTTTTACCTTTTTCTAAGTCTTGGATGGTGCACTAGTTCAAGGCGTCCCTCGAATAGATGCATTCAACCAAACTTATGGTTAGTGAAAATCGGACAAGCTACTAGCGATACTCTCAAGGGTTCGCACAGGTTGGCACAAAGGCCACTCGCAGCATACAACCAGACAAGCAATCATATCATTCAAAATGTATTTTGAAAGTATTTAGACTTATTGTTGGAACATCCCATCGAGGCATTGAGAGAGCGTGCACATAACCCACGAACGAGCTTTCGAAACAGAGATATCGAATCGAAGTCCAAAGGAGTAGAAGCCAGGCTCTGATACCAACATGTCACACCCCGATCTTCCGCAGGCTAATCGGCCGTTCCCGCTTGGCGGGAAATACCCTCGCCAGCGCTCCCGCGGAACGATCGCTTGACCCATCCGGGCGTGATGCCGTACGAGCGTGAACCGCGCCCGTGCAAGGCCGTGATTCATTGGCTGGAGGTAAGAGTTCTAAGCTACAGAGTCGTACAGATTGTCCGAGTGCAGTGGAGTCATGAACGCATAGGCGATCGGTAACAGGTTCACTGAGTCGACAAATATAACAGAAGCATTGAAACACAAGTTGAAGTAAGGCAAGCTCTTTATTGATATGAACATGTGTTATAGGCGGCGTATAGCCGAGATTAAAAATCGCTCAAGCCTCTCTCTCTGAAACAGTAAAAGCGTGCCAAGTGGCTACAACTGTGGAATGATTGTACAGGCGATGTTCAGGCGAGTTCGGGCCATGTTCACAACATTATGTCTTGTATATGTGCTTCAGTCCCGGACGCACCGTTGCTTCGGAGTGATGTCCACGCCTTAGCACGCAAGTTGGAGGCGTCTGCACCGAATGAGGTTCTCCCGCATCCTGCATATAAACTGGTGGATTATCAGTACATTGAATGCACTGGTGGGGAAGCTACTCGCCCGCTCGACAAATCTAAAAATGTAATACAGGTTCCGTGCACAACTATTAAGTTATCTTTCTAATTGCCTTAGGATCAGTTTCATGCAAGTATTGAATAGCCTAACGTGTCGGGCAGTGCGCCGTACGATGTTTGAGAAAACACGGCGAGACTTACCAACTTACCATCTCCTTCCCTGTCCAAGGCAAACATTGAGGCAACATCGTTAATTCAAGCATGGGCAAGTATAAGCATTCAGGAGGCATAGCATATGCAAACATGTGGGTTATTTTAACATGATCGTTCAGGTGTTCAGTTGTTCTTGATGCGATGCAATGACTCGCACGCGGATAGCCGCTAAGCGAGGATGACTTATCTATATGAACGTTAGTCGCTGGCATAGCCATAAAGGACCGTTATAGTCTTGCACAAGGATAGAAAGCAACAAAGATTCGTTGTTGGTTGCAAACCATCATGTCCAGATGCATGAGACTATCGTGATGTTCCATCCGGATCGGAACGGCCCCAGTGCCTCGGTGACCGCCCGTGGAACCGTTAGACCTTGTTTCCAAGTTGTCCACGACATGCAGGTCAGGGCCAGTTTCTAATCCATAACTTGATATGATAATCCTTGATTCGTGATCTGAACGAGAGTTTGCTCCAAGAGCTGAAATACGTGGATTCGTTACATGACGTGATTCTCGTTCAGACATAAACTTGATGTGATTATCATTCAGTTGCACGTGATGCGATTCTCGTTCAGTATTTATTTGACCTGATGCGTGCCCCTGGTTCGGGGATTGCCTCGGCGACCCAATGGTCCCGGATACTTGCAGGTTCGTTCAGGCACGGAACGACTACGTAGTAGTCTCCCGGGGTTTGGATGAAAACATGGCAACATTTAAGCAGACAAGCATGCGTTACTAAGGAACATAAGCAGGCACGTTGCTCGGACCCGAAGGTAAGCTGAGAGATGAAATCGTTAGGGACTTAGCATGCGAGGGTCTGAATATAAGCAGTATTTCCATTTTCCATGTTCTAGCATAGCAATATGAGTTGGGATTATTCCCTTAGCTAGGTGCGTTGGATTTATTAGCATACAGGGGGTGAATCACCTAGCGACTAGCATAAATATTCCAGATTTTATGTGTGCTGGCTAAGCAAAGACAAGTTCACCGTAGCCACCCACCTTAGCGATGATTCGCCTCGGTAGAGCGATACGTCAAGCGAGCCTCTGAAAGTCCAAGCCGGGATTCCTGTAGGGACAAGTCTGGATATTCTTTGCTTCTCCTTCGAGGCAAAGCGGGTCGGGACCGTTGCACTATTGCCGTTTGAAACGGCAGTCCGTTTGAGCGGAACGGGGTGTTACAGGTTTTCTTTCTACAAAGCGATGGATGGTGGTTTTGTGTTGATGGGCAACAACAACACATGTCGAGCTGTTGGAATTGGGTCTATCAAGGTGAAGATGCATGATGGAATTAAGCAAACTTTCGCCAATGTCATACATGTTTTTGACCTTAAAATATCTTATTTCTTTTGGTATACTTGACTCGAATGGTAACAAGTTTGTTGTCGAGGGTGAATTCTTTCGGGTTATTCATGGTTCTTTGGTGGTGATTAAAGGTCACCAATATGGTAACCTTTCTATATTATTGGAAAGCACTGGGACTAGGACTTTAGCAGTCAGTACATCAGATTCATCTGATAGCACACATCTTTGGCATATGCATCTTGGGCATATGAGTGAGAAGGGCCTGACCTTACTAAGCAAGCAAGGTTACTGAGGAACATGAAGAAGCCAAGTATGAATTTTGTAAGCATTATGTTTATGGAAAGCAGTGTTTATGGCAGGCAGCACAGGGTGACCTTCATTATAAGCAAGCAGAAGACATAACGTATTCTCGACTATGTGTATACAGTTGTATGGGGATCTAGCATGATTCCTTCCAAGAAAGGAGTGAGGTACTACGTTACTTTTATTGATGATTATACACGTTATGTTTGGTTGTATTTCATCAAAATCAAAATAAAATATCAAGTGTTCAAAAAGTTCAAGCAGTGGAAAGCGATGGTGGAGAATATAACAGGCAGAAAGGTAAAGACATTGAGTTATGATAATGGTACTGAATATACCTATGGATCTTTCAAAGATTTATGTGCTCAAGAAGGCATCGTGCGACATTGGACTGTCAGAAACATGCCGCAGCAGAATGGGTTAGCAGAGAGGATGAACCGAACCTTGCTTGAAAAAGCAAGATGTATGCTTTCCAATATCGATTTAGGCAAGGAATGGTGGGCATATACTATACACATGGAGCGATACTTGATTAATAGATCACCAACTCCCGCTATAAACTGTAAGACTCCATATGAGAAGATGACCGACAAACCAGTAGATTACACTACTTTGTGCGTGTTTGGGTACATAGCTTACTATCATGTCAATGATGGTAAGTTGGATCCCAGAGCCAAGAAGGCCATTATCTTGGGATATGCACAAGGAGTGAAGGGATATCGTCTGTACTGTTTAGAGGATAAGAAGTTCTTAATCAGCAGGGATGTCACCTTCGATGAGTCTTCAGTGTTGACTTCAAGCAAGAAGAGTGAGTCCGATAAGGATAGTGGTGAATCTTGCAAATCTTAAACTGTTGAGGGTGAGTCATCTAAGGATGCATCAGATAAGGTGGAGGTTTCTGAAGATGTTCATCAAGCCTTACAAGAACAACAACCAGAGAAAGAGAAACACCAGCAGTAAGATTCTTTGGCTACTACTAGGCCAAGGAGATCGGTCAAGTCAGTGCATATGTATGGATTTAATGAACCAGTCAAGCACTATGGATAGTTAAATGTGGTGGCATATGTACTGCCAGTAGAGTATGATGATCCTATCACCTTCAAATAGGCTGTCAAAGATACTAGCAGCGAGAGATGGATGGTAACTATGTAGGAAGAGATTGAGTCTCTCCACAAGAACTGTATATAGGATTTGGTTCCATAGCCCTAGGACAAACAAGCTATAGGCTGGAAGTAGGTATACAAATAGAAGGATGCTTCTCCACAGTCAGGTGGAGAAGTGTTGCTTGAGAGCCCTTAGGGGCGGGATTGACGAGTGGTTCATTTTGTGAAGTTATGCGGTTGAAAAGTATGTCGGCTCGGTTTTGTGGCAAAACCTTATCGAGGTGAAGATATGAAAGAAAATATATTTGACCATATCTTTGAAAAATATTGACTTTGATCTTTGACCATATCTTTGAAGAAGAACAAATCATTGACAAAGTGGATATATGAAGAAAGATATATTTAACCATATCTTTTGAATAAGATTGACTTTGAATTTTGACCAAATCTTTGACAAGAATAAATATTGGATTTTCATAAATATATTTTCAATATTTTTATGGTAAGCTTATATAATATTATATTTCTATTATTACATAATGTTGGATTTCTATGTATAGACATAAGACATGCTATATAAAAAGGCCAAAGATTTCTTCTAGAGATAACTCAAAAGTGCTTATGTAAGTTATTGAATAAGTTCAACACAAGAGTATCTCTCAAATTGTGCTCAATGATTATTGAATAAGTTCGACATAAGAGGGCAAATAAATTTGTTGAATAAGTTCAACACAAAAGTTTTGAGAGAGTATTTTTGTAGAGAGTTCTTGAGAGCAAGAGAGCAATTGTAATTCCTTTTCTTCTTCATAGTGGAATTGAATCACCCTTATCCGTGGAAGTAGTAATCTTGGTTGAACCACGTAAATTCTTGTCTTTGTGGTTGTCAACTTTCTCTGTGGTGTTTCTCTGATTTTTTTTGGTCTATTTTTGTTGTGCGCCCAACAAAAAGTGTACTACAGAATAGAGAATCTAACAAAGAATGATTTGCTATCCTTGGTAATGATATCACAGCCCGAGCATTTGGTAAATGAAATGTCATTATAAGCTTTTGCTACTTATAGCGAAGGAGGACTACGAGGCAATGAAGATTCATTATTTTATGGCTTGTTGTTGGAGTGGGTGGGGTTCCCAACCTATGTGAAAAATAACCTAGAGTAGAATTGAGTATTTCTACATATAAAAGGAATACCTCAATTTATTTGGATTGGATATTCCTAAATATAATAGGAATATCTCAATAGATTTGGATTGGATATTCCTACATATAATAGGAATATGTTAATGGATTTGGATTTGGATTGGATATTCCTATCTATAATAGAAATGCTAGTTGTGGGTTTGAGGTTATATATAGGTGTCTTCTGGCCCTAAAATATATCTCTCTCTAAAACAAAATCCAGCAACAAGGAGAGAAAAGGAGGCAAGAGTGCCATTGCAACGTTAAAGATGAGAAAGAAGGATTGTAGACCATTTCGAAAAAGAAGATCAATTTTGGGTATTTCTTGTTATCTTTCTTCTTCGTGGTTATAATCTATTTTCTGTTCCAAAAGAGTTGTGGTGATCCATTTGGATCGGTGAGAAGTTTGTAAGGAGTTAGTGTATGTCTTATTCTATTAGTGGAGGCTTTTCAGGGTTCGGCTCCGATCGTCCCATAATTTTTTTTGCAAGAGTTTTTCACGTCAAAAATCTATGTGTCTGCAATTTGTATTTGATATTTTTAGTTTGTGTATTTTGCTCAGTTCTCTCGTAGGTACTCTCTGGTTTAGGGAACGGTTTTCGCGCTTTCGTTCCCAATAAAGTGGTATCAAAGCCAGGTTCTGGAATTTCAGAAGGATGTCAGGAGTTGACACACAAACCAGGGAGGAGAGATGGATGCGAAGTCAGTGTGAATGGTAAACCTGAACGGTACCAACTATCATTACTGGAGGAGCAAGATGAAGGATCTGCTATTTATCAAGAAATTGCATCTGCCGGTATTTGCTTCCGAGAGACCCAGTGACAAATCCGAAGAGGACTGGAATTTTGAGCATATACAGGTGTATGGGTACATCAGGCAGTTCATTGATGAGAACATGTACAACCACGTTGCTAGTATTGAGCATGCGAGGACACTGTGGGATAAGCTAGAATCTTTGTATGCGAAGAAGACCAGGATAAATAAATTATTCCTTATCCGGATGATGATGGATCTGCGGTACAAAGATGGGGTATCTATTATGGATCTCTTGAGTGAGTTCCAGGGCGTGGTTGACCAGCTATCCTCGATGGGAGTCAAGTTCGACGACGAGGTTCAGGGACTATGGCTGTTGTGTACATTGCCAGACTCGTGGGAGACCGTACGAGTGTCTATAATCGCTTTTTCTCCGGAAGGCGTGGTCAGTTTGGAGTTTGCCAAGAGCGGGGTACTGAATAAAGAGATGCGAAGACATTCTCAGGAAACTTCATCCATATCCCACTCAGAGGCGCTTATTTTAGAGAGCCGCGGAAGGGGTAAAAGCTGGGGTCCAGGTGGTGGCAGAGACAAAAGCAAAAAAAGGTTCAAAGGTCGGTACAAGGACTCGGAGTGTCATCATTGTGGCAAGAAGGGCCACATCAAGTGGAACTGTTTCGCTTGGAAAAGAGAGAAGAAAGACGATAAAGGAAAACAAAGTGAGAACACTACAATAGCAGCCTCGACACATGGAGGCGACGTAATCATTGTAGGTGATGAGGTAGTTATGAACCTCGCCTGCGATGACAACTCTTGGCTGGTGGACTCAGGTGCTTTAGCGCACGTATCTCACAACAGGGCACTATTTGCTACATACACAACAGGCGACTGTGGAGTATTGAAGATGGGTAATGGAGATGTGTCGAAGGTGATTGCCTTTGGAGATGTGCATTTGAGGACAAAGACAGGTGCAGTTCTTATTCTCAAAGATGTCTGTCATATCCCTGATATCCATTTCAACCTGGTGTCGGTTGAAAGGTTGGATGACGAGGGTTTCTTTAGTCTCTTCGGGAACAATCAGTAGAAGCTTTCTAGAGGTTCGATGGTGATTGCCAGAGGAAGCAAGAGGTCCGGACTCTACTATATAGAAGGGAGTACACAGGGGACACAAAAGGTTAACGCAGCTACTAATGCGTCTACTGAGTTGTGGCACAGGCAGCTCAGCCATATCAGCGAGAAAGGGATAAGCTACTTGGTGAACAGGAAGGTGATTCTAAGGCTAAAGTCTACAAAGTTGGAGAAGTGCATGCACGGTTTGGCGGAAAAGCAAAATAGGCAGTTTTTCCAAAGTCACCCAAGTTCAAGGAAGCCAGCGTTGCTCGAGTTGATTCACTCGGATGTTTGCGATCCTATGAAGGTAAAATCCATTGGTGGTGCTTCTTATTTTGTAACATTTATTGATGATTATTCCAGGAAGGTTTGGGTCTATACCTTAAAGACCAAGGATCAGGTGTTGCCCACTTTCAAGGAGTTTCAGGCCTCTATTGAAAGAAAGACGGGCAAGAAGCTGCTATGTGTTCGGTAAAACAATAGCGGCGAGCATATCGATCCCTTTGATGCTTATTGTAGAGAGCAAGGGATACGACACCAGAAGACTCCACCAAAGATACCACAGCTCAACGGTGTAGCAGAGCGGATGAACAGGACGCTAATGGAGAGGGTGCGGTATTTGCTCTCAGAAGCAAACTTGCCAGACAGCTATTGGGGTGAGGCACTTTACACAGCTGCTTATGTGATTAATTTATCTCCTAATGCTCCTTTGCAGGATGATGTGCCTGACAAAGTATAGTACAACAAAGAGCCGTCATACAATTACCCGCGAGTGTTTGGTTGTAAGGCCTTCGTGCATGTACCGAAGGATGAGAGATCCAAACTTGAACCAAAGATGAGGCGGTGCATCTTTGTCGACTATGGTCGGGATGAGTTTGGCTATAGACTCTATGATCCAATTGAAAAAAAGTTTTATAGAAGCAGGGATGTAGTATTCGTCAAGGATCAGACTATGACCAACACTCAAAATTTTAAGATGCCTTCTGAGGCTAAGGAATTGCTTGAGTTAGAGTTATTTCGCTTCTAGCAGTTTCTAGAGGACATCGCAGAGGATCCAGTTATGGGAGAGCCAGTATATGGAGTTGCTCCCAACCTTGATCATCTGCCTACTGATGGTGTTCATGGTAACCCTCAAAAGGATGAGCATACCGAGGAGGCAGTTTTTGGAGGAGAGGAAGCTGTAGATATACAGCCAGCACCAGTGGTTCCGTTGAGGAAGAGCGATAGAGAACGTCGACCATCTACGATATACTCACCGAATGAGTATGTGCTACTGACTAACGAGGGAGAACCCAAAAGTTTCGCAGAGGCTACGAAAGACGAACACAGAAAGGAGTGGATGGAGGCCATATAGGAGAAGATGAGTTCCTTAGAGGCTAACTCTACTTATGATCTGGTGCATTTGTCAAAGGGCAAGAAGGCTTTGAAGAATCGTTGGGTGTTCAGAGTGAAGCAGACAGATGATGCTACTCGCCCTCGATACAAAGCGAGGCTGGTAGCTAAAGGCTACGGTCAGCAGAAAGGCATAGATTATGATGAGATCTTTTCGTCAGTCATCAAACAGTCATCTATACGGGTGGTGCTAGCATTGGCAGCCAGTTTTGACTTGGAGGTCGAGCAAATAGATGTGAAAATGATATTCCTCCATGGTGATCTTGATGAGGAGTTGTACATGGAGCAGCCAGAGGGATTCTGTGAGAAGGGCAAGTCATATTTGGTCTGTCGATTAAGGAAGAGCTTGTATGGTCTGAAACAGGCTCTGAGACAGTGGTACAGGAAGTTTGAGTCGTTTATGGGGAGCATGGCTATGCACGGACGACGTCGAATCATTGTGCTTTTGTGAGATACTTCGCCGAGGATGATTTCATTATTTCGTTGCTTTATGTTGATGACATGCTGTTGGTGAGTCAGAATGCCACCAGGATAGCAGAGTTGAAGCGCTAACTGGGCGCGACCTTCTCTATGAAGGATTTGGGTGCAACGAAGACTATTCTTGGGATGGAGATTAGCCAAGAGAGAGAGTCCAAGTTGCTACACTTGTCCCAAAAGAAGTACATTCACCAGGTACTTCAGCGTTTTGGGATGGACGGGTCGAAGAAAGTGAGTAACCCCCTTGCGGCTCATTTTAAGTTCACTGAGGAGCATTGTCCATCTACCGAAGACGAGAAGGAAAATATAGAGCGAGTTCCAAATGCCTCAGCCGTGGAGAGTCTTATGTATGCTATGGTATATACGAGACTAGACATTGCTTACGCAGTCGGCACAGTTAGCATGTACACTTCAAATCCTGGAAGGGTACATTGGAGTGGGGTCAACTGAATTCTATGATATCTTCAGGGTACTGCCGATTGGAGACTTTTATTTGGTGGTGACGAGCCAAAGTTGGTTGGATATACCGAGGCTGATATGGCTGGAGATGTAGAGACGAGGCGATCGACTTTGGGCTATGTGATGGTGTTTGCTGGTGGAGCTGTTGTAGAAGCATAAAAAATATATTGTATAGTTATACGCAGTATTTCAGTACTGGGCAACGTAAAATATGACTTCAGAGCCATCGACGTACAACAGGGCTTCATCGCTAGTACAACGTAAAATATAAGCTCCAGGACAACCCCGCGTAATGTAGTATTTCCAGGCTGCTTCGGCGTAAAAAGGTTGTTACATCGCCACTTTGGCGTAAAACCTACTCGCTTTTAATGCAGTGGGAAGTCGTACGGGAAACTCTTCGTATTCCTCGAATGAACCTGTCAGATCATGCAGTGAACCTGACTCCTGACAAAGAGTACTGCACAACTATCCAGACGATGACTGTAATGATGGTGCGGCACAGAGACCCAAACCGTCGTTTAGTGACATTTCCTTAACATAAAGTGCTTTTACGCATACAAGGGAATACGCTGCCTAGTTTTACACAGGCAGATGTGAGCTTTTACGCTCAACAGAAGACAAAATGAACCGCCATATCAAAAACTGTTCTTCGTACAGAGCTCGAGGCATGTCTCTGCATTTAATGCACAGAATGGGGGCAGATCTCTGCATTTAATGCACGAGATTTGGTTCCACTTCCAAAGACTGGGTGAGTCATGATTACGGCTAATACGTCCACATTATCACCTTTGCATATTACGCCATCAGGTTATTTCCAAGTATAGGAGCACATTGTACGCTATCTCCTTGAAATATGCCACCTGGCTATTTTTCAGCTATAAGGAGTACGCCATTGCTATCTCCTCAGAATACGCCAACTCAGGCTATTTGGTCCAGAATACGCTCAAGACCTCAGTCAAGGAAGGAGGACCGGCTATCTTTTACGCTAGCTACCTATCCATGCAACATCAGGCTTCTACGCCTACAAGGCTTCTACGCCTATTTGGCTTCTATGCCGACTCGACAACCACTTGGCTTCTACGCCAATTTGACAACTATTTGGCTTCTACGCCATGGTGACAGTTATTGGCTTCTACGCCAATCTTTTCTATGCAAGGGGCAGTTACCTACGTGGCTTTCATGCCGTAATCTTCGCAGCAGTTATACGCATTATCTCATCATGGGACATGCATCACACGCAGATTCAGAAGATCATCTATACATGGGTGGCAGTTATTATAACCGCCGCGTAAAAAGTGCCACACTCTCCACTGTCCGGCTTCTACGCCGACTGGACGGTTACTGTCACTAAAACCCTATAAATAGAGACCTCTATTGACAGAGGTCCAGGGTCGCAAATTACAAGGTCGGAGATTGATTTTCTTTGAGAGAGAAGAATCCAGAGCATAGACAGAGAGTAGTGATCGACGATTTTGGCATCAAGCATCCACTCCCCTTTGCAATCTTTGAAGCTTCTTCTTCTTCTACAGCACTTCTTCATCATCGTGTGGTCCAAGGGACAAAGTGATCGACCGCAGATCAGACTCCTATAGCAATATTTACCCAGATTAAATTTTGTACTTAACATCCTCGTATAGGATTAATAGTACTTCTTGTTTGTAAACCTAAGAAAGGGTTTCGTATAAACCTAGTTTTATTTCTTTCGTTTATTATCAAACACAAGATGGCGACTCTGTTGGGGATCCCTTTCTCATCTGACGAGAAAGCAATTGCTCAACACAATACAGTAGGATCAATGAAGAAGACCTTGGTCGTCCAGTTCGACCAATCCGCCTACGAAGATATGCTTCGAGCAGGGGGTAGCTCTCACTCTCTCTCTGTCCAAGACAACAGGAAATTACGTAAGGTCTGGATGCCCCGGACATCCCCTACCATTCCTGCCGACTCTCTGATCTCTCCGACAAACAAGGTTGTAGCATCGCTCCCTTCGTGCCTTGCGCATAAAACTCAGTCTCCCGTCGCTGACGGGGCAGACAAAACTTCTGGCAATGCCTCAGCGTCAATCCAGAAGCATACATCGCGCATTGTGCATAAAAACTCGTCTCCCGTCGCTGATGGGACAGACGTAATTTCTGACAAGGCCTTAGCGCCAAGTCAGAAAATTCAAATATGTTCCGCGCGTAAAAATATCTCTCTCAAGGAGGCAGAGAGTCCCAATAATCTCCGCAAGGGAAAACAAGTGGCGGATTTCCCGATTTCTTGGATTGTACGCCATCAAGAGAGGAGTCTGCCCGCTCTTCAGATTACGCGAAACGTTGACAGCCGATTGAGGACTTCCTCAGTTTTACGCCAACCTGAGCAGAGTTCCAAATTACGCCAGGATAAGCCCCTCGGCGTAAAAAAGACCCAGTCTGCGGATAGATACGCTCCTCGGGGATCATGTGCTGCTCATATAGCTAAACTGCTATATTCCTACGGCAGAAAAAGAGTTGGGGTGCCCAATATCCGCATTCCAACTGATGTAAAAGGGAGGAATAAACCTTCTTCATCTTCTTCTTCCGTTAATACTCCTGACTTGCGTGAATTTCTGATCCAGAAACGCAAAGACAGGAGTCATAAACAGGCTTCAGTTCCCCTAACTGTCAAACGGAGAGAAATCAAGTGGGAAGATGCATCAACATCTAATATCATCATGACATATGGACCAAATGAAAATGATGCCTTTATTGTTCCTCCAACTCGCAACGACCAGCATCCAATAGTCTTCGGTCGCATGCAGAGCAGTTCGATTGTACAAGAAGAATTTCGCGAGTCTGAGTGTGGCAAAATACAAATCCACAGATATAGCCCACAAGCTTTGAAGATTATATAAAGCATGGGTTATGATTTGAAGTTAAAACAAGGCATCAACTATGGAAAAGGCAGACGAACACCATTGCATAGTAATCCTTACTGTCAACAAACTCATTTTGGGTTGGGGTATACTGTATCTCTTGCAAACTCCAAACCTCCAGAGGCTGATCCTGTACAACCAGAGGCAGGTCCTTCTAAATCAACTTCAGGGGTCAAATGCCATGACATGTCTGGGGGTAGCCTACCTCGACAAAATAGGGCACCATCCAAAGCTGGGGGTAGAATTCCTTCTGAGTCTGAAGATGATACAACAATGACGATCTTCCCGGAAGACCGTAAAACTCAAGCATCGGGAGCCCGAAGGCCAAAAAGGACTTTCTCCTTCAATGAAGATGACATCATTGAAATCTTCAATATGTTGATGAAGGAACGCAAACTTCGGCTACCCAATATCAGATATCCTGAGAGGACTAACAAAGTCGATGACCCAGATTATTGTCTCTTTCATCGGTACATTCATCACCCCACAAGGGCTTGCTATGTACTGAAAAAGAGAATCCAAGAGTTGATCGACGTCAAAGTCATCACTTTGCATCTGTAAACGAGGGGACAAGCACTGCAAATTGATTTCACTTTAAAATGATAATTTGCCCCCTCAAGAAAATACCGGATGATTAGCCCCTAAAGTTTCCCTAGCAGATCCTTCAGGACTATCCCCACTCAAGAAAATCACTCTACAGTGAATTTTTCGGACATGAGTTCATGTTCATATTACCTCTGAACTATTGTCCAAATATTTCCTTATCTCTCCAGCTGAGTTTGTCATGTTCATATTACCTCTGAACAAACCTGCCTGGTTTGTCCATCGATTATCACGTCCATATTACCTCTGATATCGGTTGTCATCTCAACTTAACACCCGTACTTAACTCTAAGTACGCCAGTGGTGTTGAGTCCACAAAAACTGCCATGTCCATATTACCTCTGAGCAGATATGTACCTCCATCCCCAATGGAGTCACAATCTAAAAGTTTGTCATGTTCATATTACCTCTGAACAAACTTTTTGAGTTTTTGGCTATCGATTATCATGTCCATATTACCTCTGATATCGGTTGTCATCTCACCTTAACGCCCGTACTTAACTCTAAGTACACCAGTGGTGTTGAGTCCACAAAAACTGCCATGTCCATATTATCTCTGGCAGGGCTTGTCCTAAACTTATTACTTGCACTCTCGTGCGCAAAAAGTAATAGGTCCACAAAAATTTCCCAATGGAATGCTCACAATGGAAAAATGAAATATTTATGTCCATATCACCTCTGAACTATCCTCATTCATCCCTACAGAGTCGTATTTTGGTACGTCTATATTACCTCTGTCAGGATTTATCTCAAACCTATTACTTGCACTCTTGTGCGCAAAAAGTAATGGGTCCACTGAAAATCCCCCAGTGGAAAGTCCTCAATAAATACGGTATCGTACTACGTCCATATTACCTCTAGTACAATATCCGAAATTCGTACAAACAATCATAAAGAAATGGGAGGGTCCTTATATGATTGCAAACGACGCTTACAGATTAGCCAAGCCTAATGGAAATTTGGCAATGGCTACTATCAACTGCAAATTCCTGAAGAAGTACTATACTTGATCTCCTTCTTTTAACGGAATATGACGAAGATCTTATTCTGACGATATCATGCACAAAGATTAGCTGGATCATATTCTATCAGGTTCATGTGACCTCCGAATATATATCCTTAACTAATTTGTAAACCTATCATGTTAATGATACCTCTGATAGTGTTTAGTATACAAATTTAGTTAGATTATATTCTTTCAGGTTTATATAACCTCTGAATAGATTTACATTCAGCAAAACCTTAATGAAAGAATATCATGTTAATGATACCTCTGATATCACTTTTACCCTAGCCTATCACATTCTAAAATGATGGGCCCACAAGGTCAGAAAATGTGTCTTTATTATCTCCGAGAAATTACAGGAGAAATAAGAAAGTACTTCATTGGGGAGGAGCAGTTAAGTGGCAAATTTGCTGCGCCAGAGTAACCATTCTCTCATCCCTGGAGCTCAAAACGTCGGTGTGAGCCCGCTCCAACCTTGCCGCCTCATTATTCAAGGCAGATAGCTCGGACCGAGCATGTACAAAACCTGCATGAATGACACCCACATGCGTCAGGTTCTGCTGAGCCGTCTCCATTCGATCCTTCAATACGTCGCGAGCTTTTGATAAAGAGAGAGCATTCTCCTTGGCCTTAGCGAGGTCATCTTCCAATTTGCGGACCCTCGCTGCCTCTTCCTCATATTCGACCTCGCACTGAGTCAGCTGGGGAATGACATACTCCAATACAGCACGCTCTTGATCCATCTCCTGCTGCTGTTCCTGGATGGATTTGTTCAGAGATTCTATTTGCCCAGCAAGCTCTGCAGTTAAGGAGTCATACCTAGCTTGAACGAGACCGTCAATGCTGCCTCGAGATAGCTGTAAATAATCGTTAATGGGTTGTTCCAAACCATTAACTATTTGCTCTAGCGCATCAGCTATGTCATTATCGTTGAAATATCTAATCTGCGCTATACTAAAGTTGGAGGACATCTTCAGAGCCTCGAAACCTAGATTCTTCTCCAGCACCATCGATATCAGCATTTTCAAAGTGGCGTAGAAAATGCTTAAAAACTGCTCAACTAACATGGCGAGATTCGAATGGACGCCGGAAGTGGCTGCGATATCGATGAATCCCCCTCCAGGAATGACTGCAGACGATGTTGCCACAGTCGTTGCTTCAGTAGATGGCGCGACAAAAGAAGAAGCGCCAACAATGGTCGAAGTGGCTGGCGTACTCAAAGGGGGCATAGTCGTAATGACAGGCTCATCCTCCTCTCGAGATATCGAAAATGTTTTGGGCGAACCGGCACCAGAAAATGTTTCCTCTTCAAATTTGGGCACCTCTGTATCATTGACTGGAGCTGAAACAAAACCAAAAGTTGCGTCGACGCTGCCCTCCCCGTAGATGTCTTCCCCTGAAAAGAAGACAAGAGAAAGTTAATATCAACATGATGTTAATTTTTCTAAAAAAGGCGTAAAGACGACATTTACCCATGGCCGATGGTATATACGACGCGTCTGCAGCCAGTACAGCTAAATCATTTCTTAATGATGCTATACGAGCTGTCATACCTGGAGAAGGGGGTGTGCCAACTGTAACACCCCATTCCGTTCTAGCGGACTGCCGACTCAAACAGCAAAAGTGCAACTGTCCCGACCAGCTTTGCCTCAGACGAGAAGCAAAGGATATCCAGACTTGTCCCTACAGAAATCCGACTAAGGCTTTCAGAGGCTCGCTTGACGTATCGCTCTACCGAGGCGAATCATCGCTAAGGTGGGTGGCTACGGTAAACTTGTCTTTGCTTAGCCAGCACACATAAAATCTGGATTGATACATGCTAGTCGCTAGGTGAATTACCCCCTGTATGCTAATAAATCTAACGCACCTAGCTAAGGGAATAATCCTAACTTGTATTGCTTATGCTAGAACATGGAAAGTGAAATACTGCTTGTATTCAGACCCTCGCATGCTAAGTCCCTTACGGTTTCATCTCTCGGCTTACCTTCGGGTCCGAGCAACGTGCCTGCTTATGTTCCTTAGAAACGCATGCTTGTCTGCTTGAATGTTGCATTGTTTTCATCCAAACCTCGGAAGACTACCAAGTAGTGATTTCGTGCCTGAATAAACCTGCAAGTATTCGGGACCGTTAGGTCGCCAAGACAGTTTCCGATCCAGGGGACTACATCATGTCAAGTAAAAGAATCATGCTCCTGTGGCAAGACTCATTCAGGTATTCGGATCTCTCTACAAGTCTCCCTCGAGTGGGCTTACATTAGCCCAGGAGACTGTGCATATCCAATAGCTAAATGAATCATGCAATACTGCTTGTCGTGTGCTCGTGTTGCCTCAACTGCATGAAGTGTGAATTAATAATCGTGTTCGATCATGGACAACTTGTGCACAAGGATATAAGTTCTGCGGACGGTGCTGGGGCACTGGCACCGATACGACCCGGGCAGACTTCGTGTTTATAGTCAATCGTGTTCGGACGGGATAACTTGCAACGCATCGTGTTTTATGAGCTCCTCGTGTTTTCTCGTTGTATGTTATCCTTGTCCTTGACTAGTCTATTATGGCATCAAGCCAGTGATCATCGTGTGTATATGCTTGCAATATCTCGTGTGTTTATCGTGTAAATATGGCTTGCAATGCATCGTGTGATTTTTATGTGTGTTTAAACCTATTGCATGCTTGCTGGTAAAGAATAAAAAGAGATAACAAGTCATCCTCGCTTAGCGGCTATCCGCGTGCGAGATATAGTATCGCATGAAACAAATGAACTAAACACCTGAACGATCTTGAAATAAATACTCGTGTTTGCATATGCTATGCTCCTGAATGTTTATACTTGCCCATGCTCGAATTAACAAATGTTTGCCTTAGACAGGGAAGGACAAATGGTAAGTTGGTAAGTCTCGCCGTATTTCCTCTCATGTTGCATGGCGCACTGCCCGACACGTTAGGCTATTCAAATCTTGCATGAAACTGATCCTAAGGCAACTAAAAAGACAACTTAATAGTTGTGCACGGAACCTGTATTACGTGTTTGGATTTGTCGAGCGGGCGAGTAGCTTCCCCACCAGTGCATTCAATGTACTGATAATCCACCAGTTTGTATGCAGGGTGCGGGAGAACCTCGTTCGGTGCGGATGCCTCATTCGTGCGTGCTAAGGCCAGGAGTTCCCTCTGAAGCCTTGCAACAGTGCGTCCGGAACTGAAGTACATATACAAGACATAATATTGTGAACATCGCCCGAACTCGTCTGAACATCGCCTGTACAATCATTCCACAGTTGTAGCCACTTGGCACGCTTTTAATGTTTCAGAGAGAGAGGCTTGAGTGACTTGTAATCTCGGCTATACGCCACCTGTAATACTTGTTTATATCAATAAAGAGTTGCTTTACTTCAAACTTGTGTTTCAATGCTTCCGCTAAAATTGTTGACTCAGTGAACCTGTTATCAAATTGCTATGTGTTTATGACTACGCTGCACTCGGACAATCTGTGCGACTCTGTGGCTTAGAACTCTTATCGCCAGCCAATGAATCACGGCCTTGCACGGGCGTGGCTCACGCTCGTGCGGATCACGCCGGATGGGTCAAGCGATTGTTCCGCGGGAGCGCTGGCGAGGGTGATTCCCGCCTAGCGGGAACGGCCGATTAGCCTGTAGGAGATCGGGGCGTGACACCAACTGACACTGGCAGGTATTCTTCCAGGTCTTCACCGAGATCCACTCGAGGCTCCTTGGGTGGAATCTCGCTAGGTATACTTACAGACGCGACAGGGGTTTCTCCCGTTGTTGGTCTGGATAAAGATATTCTTATTTGGCTTGGCCCCGAAGGCGATCTCGTACCACTACCTGAAGCGGTAGCAGTGACAGTAGCCTCGAGCAAAGATTCTCCGATACTGCCAACCGAAATTGTGGAGGTTCCCTCTCTAATAGGCGAAGGACCTCTAATCAAAGGATTGTCCCCAACAGGGGAAATAGCAGGCTCACTCCTAGGAGCCTCATGACTGGAAGTCCTGACAGGACCACTAACAGTCTTTTTTTTCTTGCGAGGGGAAGTCTCCTTCAGAACAGGAGCCCTTCGCTTACCAGGGATAACCAGAGGCTCTGCAGGCGGAGGTATTTTACCTCTCGGTACTGTCAGCAAAAGCTTATCTGTAGCGACAGAGTCTTCATCTTCGTCAAAGGAAACTGATAGGATTTTATCTCTTCCCGCGGACTTAGAAGAGGGCATCCTAAAACTTCTACGCATATCAAAATCACGATGGAAGGTATTGATGGCCACGTAAAACTGGGCGTACGAGTGGAGGATGCGCAACTCCATGGAAAGAGAAGTCACAGGCACAGTAAAGGCCGCCCCAGTGCAACCCATTATGAAGTACCGCCATCCTCTTGCTCCAACAATAAGTCCATCCCTGGACTTGAAGCTGGTGATAGCATTGCACACGTGTAATTGATCATACCCAAACTGCCTGGCGAACCGACTAGGCAGTTAGGGCTCCAAGAAGCATTGGTCTTCACTTCTGTACAATAAATGGGAAGGTCTAATGCAGACCAACCAATAAAAAGCTTCAGAAGAAAGAACGGTCTTCCCTTCACCTGAGTCCTGAAGCCTGCTCCCCTGTTGATTGATATGTACAGTGGGGACGATACAGAAGAGCTTCCAGCTGTGAGCAAAATTTAATGCCCGCCGACAGTCTACGACGTTGGTCACGTTCCAGGTGGAATTCTTGTAATTCAACAAGAAATTATTTTCCGAACTACTAGCAGAGCCGGGAGACATCACTCTGGGGTTATGAAGAATTAGCCATCCCATCAAATACAGGAACGGTAATTCTACCCTGGGAAAGCTGTCACGCCGTATTTCATCGGCAAGCAGCCCATCAGTAATGGCCCTCAGGCCAGCTTGTATCGGGCATACCATGGCAGGGAGCAAGCCCAGTCTTGCCCCAAACACCAAATGCACCGCAGGCCATAAGGTATTACGGTGAATGCGATCCGAAGATGCAATACCTGGTACTGCCAGTCGGCGTAGCCATACAGAGAGGAAGCCAGCCAGTTGAGCTTCCCTTAACAGAGGCCTGTGGCAATGCCTCAAATAACTGTAGGCTTTAGTGCCTGCAGGATATTTCCCTATACCTTCATCGAGAACTCGATCTGAAGCCCCAGCATCTTCAATAAGGTCATCGACTACTTGAGCATTAAGCACGCTCAGAAGGCTCAAAGGCCTATCCACGACTTTGTCGGGCTTAGCATCTCTAGCCTGATGGAAGAAGAGGTAGGACGCCCATTTGTTGGTATGAGCCAGATCAGAGGGCTCATTATAGAAGGCGGTGCATGCTAAATAGTGGCTCATTAGCTCCTGGTATACTGCCACCAGCCGAGGGTTTGTATCCCCCAGCTCTCGGTTTATGGGAACATACTCTTCATAAGGAGTATCCCCCATTGACAGTCTTGAAATCTCTGCCATTTCGTGAAGGGCCAATCCTAACTCCCCCAGTGGAGTGGCGAAAGTCCCAGTGAGCGAGATATATCGCTCCATCAAAGCCAAAAATAGGTTGGGGTTGAGAGGTAACCCAACACTGGTAGCACTCACAGCCGCATACAGACCAATGCTCTCCAGCTCCATCTAAAAGTTCTTCAGGGCCCAGGCAGCTAAATGGACCCATCGAAGATTTGTAGGGGTAAGCCACCCATTGGTTCGAGGATTAACCTTGGGGTATACTCCTCCATGCCCCATGAAGTCATTACAGAAAGTAGGTAATTGGACTGGTTGGAGCAATGAAGTGTCTTCACTCGGGACACTGCCCGGAAACAATTCCCTGAAAGGCATCACAGGGCTTGAAGGGCGGCTCACAAATGATCCTTGGTCTGATCCCTTCTGATAAAATATCTTCCCCGGCTAGCCGTGAAGATTAGGGGTCAGAGTCCACGACATCCTCCTGGAATGCGTGGCATGGAAGAATGCCGAGATAGGATAATCCCTCGGCATCTTCGGCAGGTACATGACCATGCCCCCAATAGTAAAAACCCAGTCTTCCTTCTTGGGCTTCGTCTGGGATTGTTTATCAATCATATCCCCGAAGAGGAATGCTGGTTTTATGTATTTTGCCCCGTCTATATACGTCAGGGGCTCTCCGTTGATCATGCTCAACAGCATTCGCTCTCCTTGAGACGATATCAGGATTCCCCTTCCTTCAGGATACTGGGGTCCGGAAATAGGAAATGTCACATAGGACAAATCCTCCAGGTAATTGGAGTGCAGCATCCCAGCAGCAGAACCCATCACCTCAGCCAACGGAGATATCTGCAAGTTAACTACAAAATGCAAGAAAAACATGTCAGTTTCTATACTAGACCTCACAATCTTGCAGCTTATGCCAAAGAGCAACAGTCTGTGCTTTTACGCCAAGACTGTAAAAACTTGAGTTTTTACGCTGGAATCTCATTTCGAGGCGTAAAATTCAAGATTGGCAGTATACACAAAAATCTGACAGTCTGCATTTTACGCCAGACTGCCAAAGTTTGAGTTATTACGCCTGAATTTTCATCCAGAGCGTAATACACAAAGTTTGTAGTATACGCCAAATTTTGACAGTCAAAGCTTTTACGCCAGACTACGAAAATATAGAGTTTTTACGCTGACACATTAGGAATGTGGGCGTAAAAGATAAAACATCTCTGTGCATCATCTTCCTCGAAGAGATTCTCAGCACAGAAGATGACCTAGCGTGTTCACGTACAACGTGTGCGAAGGATTTTCTTCATTTTTGTCGTTCCAAAAGCTTTACCTATAACGCCCGGTGCACAGCTTGACGGTGGGACACTTCGTTCCGAGCAAGGTTCGCTCTGCCCGATGGGAGTCGCTCTTGCTTGGGCAGAAGAGCGAGAAGGGGAGACAGCTTTCTTTCCCTTGGTGGTTGAAGATTGTTTCGGTGCCATTGCTAAAAACTTAGAGTGCTCAGACAAGAGAAGAAGAAGAGCTCTCGAAGAGACGAAGGTTTTTCTTTCACAAAAAGACAGATGAAAAATTTTCTCTCTAAAGACCTTGGGGTACTTATAGAGTTCAGATAAACTCCTCGAATCCCTAACCAAATTCGATATTTAATATTCGGTTATGATTGGGGACTACGTCAGCCTATTATTCAGGGAAGGCGGACAGTCAGCGAATTCAAAAAGTTTTTCCTACAGAGCAGATTCGTGATTTTTACGCCAAGGAGCTTTTACGCTCGGGAAGCTACAAATCTACGGTTTTACGCTCAGAGGCTATAAGTCTACGGTTTTACACCCGAATGCTTTTACGCTCGGTAGCTTTTACGCTCAAGAGGCTACAAACTTACGACTTCATGCTCAGAGGTTACAAATCTATGATTTCACGCTCAGAAGCTTTTTACGCTCAGAGGCGACAAATTTACGACTCCACGCTCGGAAGTTTTCTTTTCAGAGGCTATAAATCTACAGTTTTACGCCCGGATGCTCTTATGCTCAGCAGCTTTTACTCTCGAGAGGCTACAAACTTACGATTTTATGCTCTTCTACACTACGAATCTATGACTTTCCGCATATCTTAAAATATGCAGGCCAGAGTATGCGTATATTTGAACAAATCTCAAGACGACCAATTACAAAGGTTCACGCAGAAGATACTCCTTCTCAGCCTCAAAATATCCCAAGTACCCAAAGTATACAGAGTTCAGCATTAAAAATAACTCTTCTTCTTGGGTCGATTGGAAGTTCATCCAAAATTCAGTCTGAATATTTTCTCTACAGTTTAAGATGGCGACTCAGTTTTGACAGCCATTTCTGTCACTACCCGATTCTAGAAAATAGGGTTATTTTTTTATTTTTTTGGTAAATTGTGTATTGTATTTAATTAATTATATTTATATTTATTTAGTGATTGTATTATTTTTAATTAATTGTTTTAGGGTTTTTGCTAGCCTGGACCCATGGCAGACCCTAGTGGACCCATGTCCGACCCAGCCCACACCCTTGTGAGGATTATTTTGGGGCTTAGAAATATTTATTATATTTTTAGTGGGTTAGTTGGAGAGATTTGGAGTTAGTTTAAGTGCTTTTGGAACCCGAAACCCAAAACCGAGTTACGGGAGGGCATTTTGGTAATTTCCTACATGTAAACCCCCTTTATTATTGCTTGGCCGGCCCCTACCTGTCACGCCCCGAGGCGTCCCCCGAATCGTGACCGCCGTGCGGGCCTGGAGTTGCGCTCGCACAAGGCTTTAATGATTTGCATAGCAAGCACATATTCAGAGTACGCAGATAAATTGAAACACAGATTTGAAACATAGAAAAGTTCTCTTTATTGATAATGAACATCTATTACAAACTCTTGAACGAGTTAGCTAATATGCTGAACGGCTTACAAAGAGATGACTGAAAATGAGATAGCAGTCCTGTACATTACATCCCTTTATAACTTCAAAATGTATAGACCTCCAGGCTGGAGGACGGCTTTGCCACGGAGCTGCATTTGTGTATGAAGAGTTGCAGGCTCCTGACTCCAAAATGCTTCGGGGGCGCGGTGAAGATGCGCCAACAGCTGGACTGGATCGGGAAGATGACTTCGGCTCCTCGCTCGGTTCGCCTTAGTACGGAGAACCTGTTTCAACGAGGGTCAGCATATCAAAATATGCTGGTGAAGGCGAGCTAGCCTGACTATACCAATCAACACGTTGTTTTAATAAAGCATGCATATTTGTGGGTTTCTATCTTGCCTTAGTTCATTTACAAGTAACCAGCATGCAGAATTTACTGAAATGAACGTGCCACCGTTCGGTGGATTTTACCTGACTGTCTGAATTACCTGCACAATACTTACCATGCCTTCCCTGCCACGGAGACACAAGTTAGTATGCAACAGGTTTAAATATACAAGAGATCACTAGCATAATGCCATAAGGGACAATAGTCTTAGACGGAGATGGTTTGCAGCCAATGTACAGTGGTGCCACAAGCCATCTCGTCCAGTACAGTAGACTATACAGTAGAGTTCCGTCCGGACCGGATCGGTGCCACTGCCCCAGCGACCGTCCGCAGGAACCAGTTATCTTGTGCACAAGTTGTCCGTGATCGAACAGTACGTTTGCTAAGTTAACAGTTCATGCAGTTGAGGCAAACAGTAGTACGGGACAGTCGGTATTGCATGATTTATTTAACATAGCCTCTATGAACAGTTTAGCGCATACAAGGTGTTCCATACTTAGCACGATTTATAGAACAGTTATGAACGAACTAGCATACAGTATGATAACAGTTCACATATTTGATTGACAAGCATAAGAACCAAGTTTATTCTCTTTTATCTTGGTTTCTTTTATTATTACTTGGTATCGTTTGATCGGGACAAAGAAGAGTGCAGATTGATTAGCTGTGAAGCTTGGAAGCAGGGCTAGCTAATCGGGTTGGTAGCCACTCACTTAGATTTTGGAAAGAAGAAGGAAAGAGACGCTTCACGACTCCGCTCGTAAGCCGCCTATTGCTCGTTCACCTGCACACGAACAGCTCGATTAATACTTCTTCCTCTCTTTCCAATCTCGGAATAGAAGTGCAAGTTGATGAACAAAAATAATGAAAACCATCGAAACCGTTCAAGGAAAACAAGCAAATCCCAAAACCAACTCAAAGCACGAAAGCAACAAGCGACATCGAAAACCGAGGCAATAAAAGATAGCAGCAGAGAGGTCCCTCCTGACTCTGCCGCTAAGCCGATCCCGGGGGCGCAGTCCACTGAATATGGGAATCGATTCCGAAGAAACAAATCCATAACGAGGACGAGTTCTTAATTCAATCTATCCCGATCGAACGATACCGTCTTGTGTTTCTTAGCCGCGCTCTCCGCATCGGGAGAACGGGGCGCTACATCCTACCCAACTAATTGGAAGTTTCGTCCCGAAACTTAAGGATAGGACCTACCGTTAGGGAGCATTTCGTTGGGGACGACGGTTAAGGCGGCTCAGTGGACAGTCACGAACGGTATGGTTTGCCTCACCGCAAACTAAACATAACCCAAGTTTCAGGCGACACTTCTCAAATATGTGCCCCGGTCGTTTGCAGAAGTTACAGAGCTGGTTTGCATTCTGCTTTCCGCCATCGTTGTGACGTTTTGCAGCATTGTTTTCTTTGTCGTTGCTTTGGCGTTTGTGATTGTAGGTATGCACAGCGCCGGCAGGAACGTGAGGATAGTGTGGTTCGAGCGACAGGGCGTGATTCATGACTTCACGCATTGTCCGATACTGAGGAACGGCTACGTGCGAATGGATGACAGGGCGTAGTCCACCTTCAAACCTTCTAGCTCGACTCGCTGCATCAGGTAAATAGGCCCTAGCGAATTTGGAGAGTCGGTTGAACTCGACGGAGTACTCTTTAACTGTCATGCTGCCTTGCCGCAGCTGCACGAACTCGTTCTCCATCTGGCGTTAGACTGGAGGGGGTACATACTCCTCTTCGAACGCGGCACGAAAAGTCGTCCACGAGATCACCTCCTCTCCGTGATCAAATTGGAGAGATCGTCGATGCACGTCCCACCAATCGTGCGCGTTGAGGCGGAGCTGTAGTTGCGCGTAGGCGACATGCTTCTCTTCGGGGACCTCTAGCAGAGCGAAGTGATCTTCAAGTTTGGCCAACCAATCTAGAGCTACGACTGGGTCCTCAGTCCCGTTGAATGGGGTATTGCAGACTTTCTTGAAGTGGCCAAAGTCGAAGGCAATCACGTCCCTCGTCCTTGGAATTTGCGGCGTCTCTACTTCAAGCACGGGCTGTTCCACCGGAGTCGCTGGCGTTGCCGCGAAATGGTTGGCAGCCAAAGTCTGAACGATCTGATGCAGGGTATCTACCTGCTTCTGTTGGACTGAGAATCGTGCTTCTATATTGTCTTGAAACTTGAGCTGACTCTCTTCCGCTTGCTTCTCGGCCCGTTCATGGCGAGCCTCGTCCCTTTGTTGGTTTTCCTCCAACATCTGCAATATTTGCTGAACGGGATCGATGCTTGGCATGGCTCGCTGGCTTTCTGAACTTCCCGAAGTACCCGAACTACTTCCTTGGCCTTGCATTTCGTCTGGGGTTTGCGCTGCAGATTGCGCTGGAGCCATTCCTTCAAAAGAAGGTAAATTACATTAGGATCATAATGTATTATGGACTTATTGCATGAATGTATCTCATTTTGGCCTAGCGAGTTCAAGAGTTCGCACAGGAATTTGATCGTTAAAGGAACTTTTCCAGCACGAAGTCTAAGGAACTTTGAATCTGTGCTCTGATACCAACATGTCACGCCCCGAGGCGTCCCCCGAATCGTGACCGCCGTGCGAGCCTGGAGTTGCGCCCGCACAAGGCTTTAATGATTTGCATAGCAAGCACATATTCAGAGTACGCAGATAAATTAAAACACAGATTTGAAACATAGAAAAGTTCTCTTTATTGATAATGAACATCTATTACAAACTCTTGAACGAGTTAGCTAATATGCCGAACGGCTAACAAAGAGATGACTCAAAATGAGATAGCAGTCCTGTACATTACATCCCTTTATAACTTCAAAATGTATAGACCTCCAGGCTGGAGGACGGCTTTGCCACGGAGCTGCATTTGTGTATGAAGAGTTGCAGGCTCCTGACTCCAAAATGCTTCGGGGGCGCGGTGAAGATGCGCCAACAGCTGGACTGGATCGGGAAGACGACTTCGGCTCCTCGCTCGGTTCGCCTTAGTGCGGAGAACCTGTTTCAACGAGGGTCAGCATATCGAAACATGCTGGTGAAGGCGAGCTAGCCTGACTATACCAATCAACACGTTGTTTTAATGAAGCATGCATATTTGTGGGTTTCTATCTTGCCTTAGTTCATTTACAAGTAAGCAGCATGCAGAATTTACTAAAATAAACGTGCCACCGTTCGGTGGATTTTACCTGACGGTCTGAATTACCTGCACAATACTTACCATGCCTTCCCTGCCACGGAGACACAAGTTAGTATGCAACAGGTTTAAATATACAAGAGATCACTAGCATAATGCCATAAGGGACAATAGTCTTAGACGGAGATGGTTTGCAGCCAATGTACAGTGGTGCCACAAGCCATCTCGTCCAGTACAGTAGACTATACAGTAGAGTTCCGTCCAGACCGGATCGGTGCCAGTGCCCCAGCGACCGTCCGCAGGAACCAGTTACCTTGTGCACAAGTTGTCCGTGATCGAACAGTACGTTTGCTAAGTTAACAGTTCATGCAGTTGAGGCAAACAGTAGTACGGGACAGTCGGTATTGCATGATTTATTTAACATAGCCTCTATGAACAGTTTAGCGCATACAAGGTGTTCCATACTTAGCACGATTTATAGAACAGTTATGAACGAACTAGCATACAGTATGATAACAGTTCACATATTTGATTGACAAGCATAAGAACCAAGTTTATTCTCTTTTATCTTGGTTTCTTTTATTATTACTTGGTATCGTTTGATCGGGGCAAAGAAGAGTGCAGATTGATTAGCTGTGAAGCTTGGAAGCAGGGCTAGCTAATCGGGTTGGTAGCCACTCACTTAGATTTTGGAAAGAAGAAGGAAAGAGGCACTTCACGACTCCGCTCGCAAGCCGCCTACTGCTCGTTCATCTGCACACGAACAGCTCGATTAATACTTCTTCCTCTCTTTCCAATCTCGGAATAGAAGTGCAAGTTGATGAACGA